>JAHRHZ010000289.1:16119682-16191600 GCA_024137785.1 Ginglymostoma cirratum
CCTCCCCCATTTCTGATGAAGGGCTTAGGCCCGAAACGTCAAGTTTTCCTGCTCCTATGATGCTGCTTGACCTGCTGTGTTCATCCAGCCCCACGCTTGTTATCTTGGCATCTAACTAAACTGTGGAACCATGGACATGATTTTCACTGCTCGCCAACTCCAAGAGGAATGCCAACCACTCTGCATGGCCTTCATTGATCTGACCAAGGATTTTAACTCAGTCAGTTGGGAAGTGCGATGAAAAACCTTGTCAAAGGCTGGCTGTCCAGTGATATTGATCAACATCCTCCGTCTCCTCCATGACAAGATGTTAGTGATGATCCTAACTAATGATAATATGGAATCCTCTGAAGGTCAAGGTGGGAGTCCAGCAGAGATATGTCGTCGTCACCCCCACCCTTCTCTCCAACTTCTTGTCAGTAATAAGCTTCACAGTGGTGTGGACAGAAAACTTTTCAACTTCAACTGGTTGAAATCCGAGAAGAAAACGACACTGACCTCACTCGTGGAACGTCATTATGCAGATGACAACGTTATCTCTGCTGTCTTGGAGGACAATCTTCAAGCATTGCTTAATACTTTTATGGAAGCATACCGTAGAATTGATCTCAGCCTCAACCTCAGGATGACTCACATCCTTTACCCAACCCCCATCCCAGGTCAAGTTCTGGCCCATCCCTCCATTAAGTCCAGTGGAAAATCCTTCCAAACATGGAACATTTCCTTTACCTGGGAAGCATTTGATACTGACATCAATGTGGAGATCAGTATAGCATCCAACCTGTGAGCATTGCTTTCGAACTCGAAGGAGTCTTTGATATCCGTGCTGATACCAAGATGCTTGTGTATAAGGCATTCATCCTTCTGATTCTTCTAGATAGCTCTGAAACCTGGACTATATGTAGATGCCACCTCAAGACCCTTGAGAAGTACCATTAATGTTGTTTGAAATAGATTCTCCAAATCAGCTGGAAGGACAGGTGTACTAACATCATTGTCCTTGAAGCAGCTAACAGCATGAGCATTGAGGACATAATCATATGACACTAACTCCACTGGACTAGCCCTGCACTTTGGATGCCTGAGTTCCAACTACAAAAGCAAATCATCTTTGCCCAGCTCAAGGAAGATACTCAAATGAGGGGAGGACAAAGGAAGCATTTCAAAAACTTCTTGAAGGCTTCCCTCAAGTATTGCAACATCAATGTCAACAGATGGGTGATTCTCATTCAGAAGAAACCAACATGGAGGAAACTCTTTATGAAAGGACACAATTCCTTGAGAACACCCTGTGGCAAGAAGAAGTACAGAAAAAGAACTGAAGAAAGGAATGCCAATGATCTCAAGGTCAAAGAGCATTTCCACCTCACAGAAACATTTGCTTAATGTATGGTCAGAGATGCAGCTCTAGGTTTGGGCTCATCAGTCACACAAGGCCCCAGAGAACCCTGACTAGTGAGTGACATGGAATTTCCTAGGTGGACAATCACACTCATTAGCAAGCGGTTGCTGATGATGATGACTCCAGCTATGGTCTTACTAAGGCCCTTTATAACTGCAATAAAAATTCCTTGCTCCTGTGCTCAAACCCTCTTGCAATGAAAGCCAATATACTATTTGCCACTCTAATTGCTTGACGCACCTGCATGTTTCTTTTTATTAACTAGCGCACAAAGGCACCTCTGCGTGTTAACAAACCTCAAACTATCGCTGTTTAAATCATAGTGTCATTTTATTTTTCGTAATGAATTGATAACCTGTCGAAATGTCCAAAAGAGCTTTGGCTGTCAATTAAACTCTGAAATGTCAGGCACCCTATTGTGATAATGGATGTTTGTAAAATAATTATTTACCAGTAATAGAAACCCTTAAGCTTGTGTCAGCAAATGGAATGAAATTTTGAATAATTTTTTTTTACTCCAGACATTTTGTTTTTAAAGATAAGGACTTCTAAATTCCTTACCACCTTACTTTGGAAGATCTTCTGGTTAGTGATGGCTTAAGCTGCAATCTTTTTCAATCACCTTGAGTCAGAGACTCATACAGCATAGAAACAGACCCTTCGGTCCAACCAGTCCATGCTGAACATAATCCCAAACTAAACTAGTCCCACCTGCCTGCTCCTGACCCATACCCCACCAAACCTTTCCTATTTGTATACTTATCCAAATATCTTTTAAACGATGTAATTGTACCCACATCCACCACTCATTCAGGAATTTCATTCCACATGCGAACCACCTTCAGTGTAAAAAATTTGCCTATGTCTTTTTTAAAGCTCTCTCCTCTCACCTTAAAAATGTGCCCCCCAGTCTTGAAATCCCCCATCCTAGGGAAGAGGCAACTACCATTAACTCCATCTATACCTCTCATTATTTTATAACTTCTATCAGGTCACCTCTCAAGCTCCTACACTCAAGTAGAAAAAGTCCCAGCGTATCCATCCAGCCTTTCTTTACAAGTCAAACCTTCCATAACTGGCAACATTCTGGTAAATCTCTACTGAATCTTCTCCATCTTGATAATATCCTTCCTATAACTGGGCAACCAGTTCTGGACACAGTATTCCAGAAGAGACCTTGCCAATGTCCTGTACAACCTCAACGTGATTTTCCAACTCCTATACTCAAAGGACTGAGCACTGAAGGCAACTGTGCCAAAAGCCTTTTTAACCACGCTTTCTATATGTGACGCAAACTTCAAAGAATTATGTACCTGCACCCCAGGTCCCTCTGTTCTATAATACTACTCAAGGCCCTACCATTAATTGTATAAGCCCTACCCTTGTTTGTTGTACCAACATGCAATACCTCACATTTATCCAGATTGAACACTATCTGCCATTTTTAGACGATTGACACATTTGATCAAGATCCCTCTATAATCTTAGAAAACCTTCTTCACTGTCTACTATGCCATCAATTTTGGTGTCATCTGCAAACTTACTAACCATGCCTTCTATATTCGCATCCAAATCGTTTATATAAATGACAAACAAAAGAGGGCCCAGGACCAGTCCCTGTGGAACACCACTGGTGACAAGCCTCCAGTCTGAAAAACAACCCTCCACCCCCACTCCCTGTGTCCTGCCGTTAAGCCAATTATGTATCCAATCGGCAAGCTCACTCTGAATCCCATGTGACCTAACTTTAATATTTAGTCTACTGTGCGGAACCTTGTCAAAGACTTTACTAAAATGTAAATAAACAACATCTACTGGTCTGCCATCATCAATATTTTTGGTAACTTCCTCAAAATACTCGATCAAGTTGGTGAGACGCAATTTTCCTCACACAAAACTATGCTGACTTCGCCTAATCAATATTTGTCTCCCTCAATGTCCATAAATCCTATCTTTTATAATCACCTCCAACAATTTAGTCATAACCAAAGTTACGCTCACAGGACCCGGTTTCTCCTTACAACCTTTCCTAAACAAACGTACAACATATGACACTCTCCAGTCATCAGACACCTCACCCTTGGTTATAGATGATATTGCAAATATTTCTGCAAGGTGTCTTATAATGTCCTCCCCAACGTCCAACACGTTCTGGGATACATTAGATGAGGTCCCAGAGATTTATCCACTTTTATATTCTCTAAAACCTCCTGAACTTCCTCTTCTGTAATGTGAACTGTTTTTAAAACATTAAAGTTTATTTCTCTGCATTCTCTAGACTCCACTTCTTTCTTCACAGTAAAAACTGATGCAAAATATTCATTTAGTAGCTCTCCCATCTCCTGGGGTTCAACAAAAAGACGACCTCCTTAATCTTTAAGAGACCCTACCCTCTCTCAAGTTACCCTCTTGCTCTTAACGTCCTTGTAGAATATGTTAGGGTTATCCTTAACCTTGTCTGCCAATGCTATCTCATATCCCCTCTTTGCCTTCCTGATTTCTCTCTTAAGGATGCCCCTACACTCTTTATATTCATTAAGAGATTCAATTGAACCAAGTTGTCTATATCAAAAATGAGATCCTCTTTTATTCTTGACTAGAACCTCAATATCTTTATTCATCCATTGTTCCTTAATCTTACCAGCCTTACCCTTCATTGTAACAGGAACTAAATGCCTCTGAACACTTGTCATCACACACTTGAATGCCTCCCACTTGTCGGATGTTCTTTTACCTGTGAACAAACTACTCCAATCAACTTTTGAAAGTTGTGAGGAAGGGCCACCTGACCTGAAACATTAACTCTGATTTTTCTTCTCAGATACTGCCAGACCTGCTGAGCTTTTCCAGCAACTTTTATTTTTGTTCCTAACTTTTGAAAGTTCTTGTCTATGCCTGATCAGAAACTTCTGGTACTCTTGCTGTGTGCCATTGTCATACATTACACGTTGATACTTAACCTATTTGATCAGGTTGTGAATGAACATTCCTTGTCCACCAAGTCCTGGAGTGGTATTTGAACCTAGAACTTCTGGATCAGAATCAAAAACAGAAATTGCCGGAAAAGCTCAACAGGTCTGGCAGCATCTGCAGAAAGAACTCTGAGTTGAGAGAGGGATGACTGGACCCGAAAAGTTAACTCTGATTTCTCTCCCCAGATGCTGCTCGAGCTGCTGAGCTTTTCCAGCAACTTCTGTTTTTGATTCTGATTTCCAGCATCTGCAGTCCTTTCTGTCTTTGATTCTGATTTCCAGCATCTGCAGTCCTTTCTGTCTTTGATTCTGATTTCCAGCATCTGCAGTCCTTTCAGATTTTACTCCTAGATCAGAGAAAGGGATGCTACCTACTGCACTACAGGACCTACTTCTAGGCTGATCTATGAGAGAGGAATAAACAGTTTACTCATTAGGAATCCTTACTGATGGTCGTATTATGTTACGATTGTTCGTTTGATAATGTTGAGTACTTAAAACAAACCTATTTAAAGATTACACTAACATTACACACTGCATTGTCAGGCTCCTGAGCCTTGCACAATGCTATTGGTTGACTATGGAATGACGCTGAGTGTGAAACTGTAATGAACAGCAAATGTCAAAGAATCCTTGTACATGTTACTAAGGAACCTTTATGTTCATTATGACTTTTTACGGTGTTATATGATTTCAAGTTCACCATGAATCTATTTGCCATTTTATATGCCATTACTCATCCTATGAGGATAGTACACATGGGAAGTTGTCTCTAGGTAGTTGCCAGTTATGGCTGCATCATTTTAAATAATTATATCTGAAATGTACCAATTTTTCAAATGGAAATGCAGAGTTATTTGGAAATGCACATGCTGAAAACTTTGAACGGGGACTTTAATCATTTAATGCGCTCTTACAATTATTGTTCATTGAGTTTTTTTAAACAACTTCTAGATTCTCTTGAATAGGTAAACTGGTAACCACTGGTTGACCTAAACTGTGATGGGTTTCACTTGTGATAACGACAATAATTATATAAATCAGTCTTCCTGCTAGGACTGCTGAATTACCAAGCTATCTTTCAATTTTGCTGCTTTTTTAAGGTCAGCATTGATGACGTCAGCTAGCTTTCATCACTGCACTGCAGCTTGAGAAACACAGCCACTCTCATTTGAGGTTAAAGTGGTGCAGGATTCAAGCACGTCTTCAGTTCCCAGTCGCAAGAAACAACAGAGAAATGTCACTCCTTTTACCACGCACATCAGCTTTATTTTCCTCTTAGCTTTCTGACAGCACAATATCTCTGTAGCAAACGTACATGGTTACATTGTACAGGTTAAATTATTTATGTTTCATAGGAATGTGGTCATCACTGGCAAGGACAGCAATTGTTGCTCATCCTTAATTGCCCTTGAACTGACTGGCTTGTTAAACCATTTCAAAGGACAGTTAAGAGTCAACCACAGTACTATGGGTCTGGGCTCACATGTAGGCCAGACCAGGTAAAGTATGTCCTTCCCTAAAGGACAGTAGAGAACAAGAAAAGTGTTTACACCAGTCATTACTGCTAATAACCATATTTCAGATTTATTAATTGGACTTAAATTTCACTAGCTGCCACAATAGGATTTGAACTTGTGTTCCCAAACATCAGTCTAGACCTCTGGAAACTAGTCTCGTGACATTGCTATAACAGCGCCATCTCCCCTACACCCTAATTGTTAATTAAGCAGAAGCAACAGAAATCAAAGCTTTGAATCAGTTTTGTTGTCATAAAAAGTTCTCTTTTTTTGGTCTGTGTCACAGTTTCTTTTTGCCACAATTGAACTGCTTGTCAATTTTGCCAAAATCACTTTTCTTGGTCTATTTGTTTTTTCTGAGATGACTGTGAGATCTCTACACTTTCCTAGGTTTTACCATTGATGAACTGGTTAACAATTTATGTTTACAGTATGTATGGTGAAATTTTCATCATGTGCCTAGCGTGTTAACGTAGTCGAGAGAATATGTCATTTTATCTTTGGATCTCAACAACCTTTCCGATCAATGCTTCATACATTTTGACCAGATTGCGATTCTTACAATTTCTATAGTTACAGTCTCAGTAACTAGAGTATTCCACACCCAGTCATGAAATAATTGTCCTAAGCAGTGATATGTGCAGTTAATGATGCTGAATATTAAAAATGCAACTATTGATTACAGATTCTTGTAAAAAGGAGCTTGCTGAATATGCCTCTAATTGGTTATAGAAGGAAGCCTTATACAATTGGTATCCTCATGAGGAAAGAAGCCCAGAGAAATGAACAAAGAACAAGACAAATGTTTTTATCCTGCTGAGTTGTGAAGAAAATATTGTGCTATGTGTGAAATGTTGAAAGCTGCTGCCTTGGGAATAGGATGTGAGATGGTTGTAAATCTACACAAATAGAATTTTTTTTTTTTAGCAATCTACTATTTGTTTCCAGCTTGCTCTGAAGAATGATTAACACTGGAAAGTAATTGAGCTTCAAGTGCTGCGGTATTATGCTCAGTTTTCTCAAAAAGAATTTATAAATGTTGTAGATGTACCTTGTACATATTATGATCTTTTTGGTGGAAGTTTATAGTAGTTATGTGTGCAGTGAGAATATTTAGAAATAAGGAATATTTAACATATGATCGATAATAATAAAGGCAAAAGCTCTGTAGTTTTCAATAGTGAATAGAACTTTTTAGTTCTTTAAATCACAGAATAGAATTGGGCATGCATTGCATTGTATTTTGGGCATTAAACATGTACACATCAATTTTACAGAAGAATGGCCTGTGAGTATTCAATATAGTTGTTCTGCCCCAGCTAAGTTTATTGGACCCATTTATTAGCCATTTCTCTGGCAGCCAAAAGGACTGACTTGTTATTGAATGTAAGTTTAGGATTTGTGGAACCAATGTTGCATCTTTTGTGCTGTTTTATCCCAGCTAGTGCTATTACCAGACAAGTTGGATCCCAGGCTGAAAACTGGCTTGATATATTTTTCTTTGATTTAAACCAGGTGGTCTTTCACTGAAATACAAGGCTGCAATGCTGCAGATTTGGTTTTAGCAATAAAGCAGAAGTTTATTATGCACAAGAAATGAAAACCAAACTGGAATAAATCAAAATATTTAAATAGAATGCAAATGTAAAGATTTTTGAAATGCATGGTGAAAGACTATCCCATTAATCGCAACAGCTTTACAGTCCTCACACCATGGCTTAATTTACTGTGGCTTCAGCTACCCATTTTGAGAATCTAATAGCCTCTTCCTTGAACTTCATACAACTGAGCTTAGACTTTCTCAGCTTCAGAAAGCTCCTTATGGTCAGAAACATTCCAACTACACTCTTTACACTGAAGCAACCTATTTAGTAACTATTCTAAATTACCTCCCTTCTTCAGGATCAACTGTCTTACATATTTAGCTTCAGCCAATAATTATTTAAACCTGAAACTGAAATGACTTTTTTCAAGATATGGGTGTTTCCCCTAAAGTTAAAAAAAATCTCTGAATCCCTCTATCTGAAACTTAATACGAAACTGGTCACTCTTTTCACAAGTAAAACTTACTTAACGTGAACAAAACTATGTTACTCTCCAGGAAATCTCTATCTCATACTGCATTTCAAAAGAAATCACCATGGCTACAGAAATACTTACAAATTAATCATTAAACCTTATCATAGACACAGACAAAGCCCAAGTGCCACCAGTTCAAAATTAAAACTCTTTAAAAAATATACAAATTGCACACCTGACATGATAGTGCTCAGAATGCCTCCTCAGCCCATGCCCATTTGTAGAAAGGTTTTTTTTTCAAATCTAAAAGTCTTTCTGTGGATACAAGGGGAGTAGCAGTACTTCACTATGTCCGTAACCATCATATCAAAGTTGTTTTCCTCATAGTCCACCCTAGCTATCGTTGCCAGCATTTACTTAAAGAATTTTTTCGTGTATTTTGAAATGTATTTTCCCACTGAACGAGCTGCGTGTGCAGATTGCCTCAAATTTGTAGATGGTCCTGAAGGCCAATGCCTACTGTTCCTTGGCTTGGATCTCACTACCTCCACAATGCCTAAATTTGGAGTGAAAATTAGGCCAGAGCAAAATCTCCCCCATTTTCTGTGAATAAATGTTTTTGCCTCAGAATTTGAGCAGTGGATGAAGAACTGTACTGAAAAATGTGATTGTTGGTGAAGTTAATTACTTTTGTTCCAGTCTTGTACATGGTTGTTAGGTTCTGTGACCCTCACCAATCCTCCTCACCCAACCCTATGACTATGCCATGTCCCCTCGTGTCCCCATTGCCTTTCCATAGCATTAATCCTTTTAATTTGTAATCCTGCCCAAATAAACAAAAATGCATTGAAAAGCCACGTCAAATAAAGAATAATTATTTATTATAACCTTGTAAAGTTATGAATCAAACAAAGCTAGGACTCCCCTTTAAGCTGTGTTTAATCTTGGAACTCAGCCAAGCATTCTCGAAGAGGTTGTTTGGAAACTTAAAAAGTCTCTCTGGTCATCTGTTTAATGTTATTTCTGTTTAAGTGCTCTTGGTATGATTCCTTGGCCAAATTACAAGACTGGCTAATGGGCTCAAGTTTGACACAGTTTAGCAGGGATACTGGCTTTGTTTGATTGACACTTTCCTGAAATCATAATAACCTTACATTTCTTTGATGTCATTTTAAAAATATGTTTTCTTTCGGACAAGATTAAGAGGGGCTAAGAGGATTAAAGATCCATTGATTAATATTGTGAATGAGTGGTTGCTTGGCACTTTGAAGGGGTAAAAGCAACTGGTTTTGCAGAGGAGATTTCAAAGCTTGCTTGCTTTTTTAACATTGCAAAGACTTGTCATTTGCTATATTCCTCATTAATTCTGTACGTAGTGAATACCGAAATAGTAGCAATGGAGAATACAAGGTAGCATAGAAAGGGACTGGAGGTAATGGAAAGGATACAGAAGGGGAATTGGAGAGGAGGGAACAGTAGAAAACATGAGAAGGCATGGGGATACGACAACATAGGAAGGAGGAATATGAGGGGATATCGACAGCTGACTTACAACTTTTTTACAACATCAGCCTTTGGTATAAAACTTTTCTATAAAAAGCTTTCTGACTCCTCAGCATGCTTCCCTCAAGGTTCATGACTACTATTGCTGTTCCCATATGCATTCAAATCCCATCAATCACGACATAAAACGTGAAAGTTAAAATTCAACCTTCTCCTCCGCCGTTAATGGCAACCGTGTTATCACTGATGATGTGTGTGGAGTCACATCTGACACATTTCCCAGCCGGGGTAGATGGTGTAGGTCTGCAATGTGGGGTAAATTTGAATATCCAGTCTCACACACCTAATTTTACCCATTCCTGACTCAATTAAGGACAGGGGCAGCTGGGAAAATCTGACCCAAGGCTTCTGGAAAGAAACAGTTTGAGATGTATACAACACTTTGATGATAAACTATGCCTGTATTAAAAAGATGTGATGTGTAATTTCCCTGAATGTACATATAACATTAAAAAAATCTCCTCACCACACTGAGTTTCCTGAAGCTTGCAACCACATCACACCACCATTGTAACCTTGTGTCCACCACATTTCTGGTGAATTAATGATTGTGCTATGAAAGTAGCTCTGAGGAAAATCCTGAACTTACATTTAACATTACGTTTAAAAATGCTGTAATGTATTCACATCTATTGGAGAGCAATATTATTATATAGCATCCAGCAGTGATTATAATAATTGTTCATTTTCCTTTTTATTGAGAGAGTTTTTCTGACAGAATGTTCTTTTCTGGTGAGGCCTGTTGAGTATGGAGGATGAATGATCAGTTTGTCAAGCTGTCCTTGAGACCATTTGACAAAGATATCTCTATTTCGTTCTACAATTTGGAGGTTTGAGCAATGCTAATTGTTGTTAAATTTTCATTTAGAACTCCCTCCTGAATTTTACTTAACCACCTTCAACATTCATTCCCTTCACCACAAAGCACAGTTGTAGCAATCTGTACCATCTAAACAATATGCTGCAATAACTCACCAAAACTCCTCTAACAGCACATTCCAAACCTATGACCTCAAGCATCTGGAAGGGGAAGGGCTTCAGATGTATGGGAGCATCACCACCTCTAAACCACACTCCATCAGCTTCACTGGCACAATCCTAGAACACTCTCCTGTTGTAGGGCATGCTCTGTGCTGCTCATGGTGAGGGTTGCTGCCACTATCCTCCTCAAATGTAGGAAGCTTCAGGGCCTGCTTGGCCTAATGATGTAGAGGAAAATCTCTTCTTGGTCTAACTAGAAAAGTCTCTTGTGTTAATAAGGTATAGTTTATTGCACATTAGCAATGAATTACATGTTACATTGATATAAGACCATAACATAAAGGAGCAGAATTAGACCATTTGGCTCTTCGAGTCTGCTGCACTATTTTATCCTGGTTGATATGTTTCTCAGCCTCATTCACCTGCCTTCTCTCCATAACCCTTGATCCCTTTACTAATCACAAACCTATCTATCTTTGTTTTAAATACACTCAATAACTTGGCCTTCACAACCTTCTGTGACAATGAGTTCCGAAGATACACCACCTTTTGGCTGACAAAATTCCTCGTCATCTGAGTTTTAAAGGGTCATCCCTTCACTCTGAGGCTGTGCCCTCTGGTCCTGGTCTCTCCTACAGCGGCAACATCTTCTCCATGTCTAGTCTATCCAGGCCTCTTGGTATTCTGTAACTTTCAATCAGATTCCCCCTCCCCCTCCTTCTAATTTCCATCGAGTACAGGCCCAGAATCTTCAACCAATCCTCATATGACAAGCCCTGCATCATTGGGATCATTTTTGTAAACCTTCTCTGGAACCCCTCCAATGACAGTACATCCTTCCTTAGATAAACTGCTCACACTATTCCAAATGCAGTTTGAACAGAGCCTTATGCAACCTCACCTGTATATCCCTGTTCTTGCATTCTAGTCATCTCGAAACGAACGCTAACATTGCATACGCCTTCCAACCACCAACTGAACTGGCATGTTAACCTTATGACAATCCTGAACCAGGACTCCTAAGGCCCCTTTTGCTTCAGATTTCCAAAGCCTTTCCCCATTTAGAAAATAGTCATGCCTTTATTCTTCATATCACACACTTTCCCACATTGTATTCTATCTGCCACTTCTTTGGTCACTCTCCTAGCCCATTCAAATCCTTCTGCAGCTTCCACCCCCCCCCCCACTTCCTCAATACTACTTGTCCCTCTACCTACCTTTGTGTCATCCATAAACTGAACAACAATACCTTCAGTTCCTTCATCCAGATTATTAATATATACTGTAAATAGCTTGGTCCTAAGACTGATCCCTGTGAAACTTCGCTAGTCACTGGCTGCCATCTTGAAAAAGACCCCTAACTGGTTTGTTACCTCCTCAAAGCATTCTAGCAGATTTTTCAGGCATTATCTCTCCTTGACACAGCCCTATTTTACCATGCACTTCAAAGTACTCCACAATTGTGTCCTTAATAAAGGACTCTAAAATTTTACCAAGACTGAGGTCAGGCTAATGGCCTATAGCTTCCTGTCTTCCGTCTCCCTCCCTTCTTAAACAGTGTGTTACATTATCTATTTTCCAGGCTTCTGGGACCCTCCCTGACTTCAGTGATTCCTGAAAGATCACCACCAACGCCTGTACAAACTCCTCAGCTATCTCCTTCAGATCTCTGGGGTGTAGTCCATCCAGTCTGGGTGATTTATCCACCTTCAGACTTCAACTTCCCCAGCACCTTCTCCTTGGTAATGGCCACTACATTCACATCTGCCCCTGATTCTCTTGAATGATATGATGTGCTATGATAAACATTATCACAGAGACTTTAAGGGGGATCAGATGTTATGTCTCATTTGTTCAGGATCCTAAATCTAAGATCCAAATCTGTCCACAAATCTGCAGGACATCATCATAATTGGTGGTTTTATTGGCTCGCCTCAGTATTAACCCTTTTCAGATTCCCGTAAATATCTTCCATACAGCAATATCTCCACCCAGGATCTACAGTGGTCTGAAAGGACAGCTCACCACCATCCTCTCATACAGTTAGGGATAGGCAATAAATGCTGACCTACCAAGCACACTCACATCCCATGAATGAATAAAAAAAAAATCTCCTCTTACATTGCATTGTTTTTGTAGAGGGAAGAAATCTATTTTGATAGTGAAAAACAATCAAATAAATTAATATTATTTCTGCTATTTATAATCTCAGTAACATTTCACTTCAAGAATAAAAACTTAAGACCTATACAAAATAGTAATTTTCTGTCCGTAAGTCCTATTTTCTCTCCCCTATTACGCTTTGTCTAACTGGTAAAGCAAATCACTATTGTTATGAATGTTACAAAACCTGCTGTTTGGCTGATAACATCTTGGTGTTTTAGCATTGTAAAGTCAGAAAGTGTTTGGTTCAAATATGCTCCAACCTCTTGCTCATCCACCTAGAAACATTTGTCTTTGAGTTCTTCTCCGTCAACAGCTCAGCTGACTAATGAAACTGAGTCTGTGTGACAAGTAGCCAGGCACTTGAACTTCTGGCTACTGCTTGATGTGTGTTCAGCCGTGTGAGGTTAAGAGAATGCATTAAGAAGAGCGCTGAACTCCAAAATAACTTCACTGGCATCGATTCAGTACCACATGCTGATTAACACTATCGCTGCACTCTTTATCCTTCCGGCAGATGTCACCCGGGTCTATGCTAACAGTTTCACCAAAATGGCGTCTGATGTGATTTGCAGTCATTCTGATCCCCCCCATGGCACCTAAGAAATGAGTGCAACTGATTTTGCACCCCACATGCTCATATGTATCGCACAAAGAGGCCATTTATTTTCCCTAGAGGTGCGATAAAACTTCAAGCTCCTTTCCTGAATTTTCTGAGTTTCTCATTTCGTCATTACAAAAACAGCAAGGAGGATGGCCTGACTCAAACATGCTGTGAGGGATCATGCTTCCTGTTCTGTAGAAATGGTTGACCTGGTGAAACCAAAAGCCTATTGTTTCCTTGCAATAAGACTGTGTTATGAAATGTTTTGTTGTGAGGTTATAGCACAAGGCACTCTTAAATGAGCAGTAAATTACACAAGATATTTTTTACTGAAAAGTGTCATGGCAATGGAAATGGAAACATGATACATTGGTGCATTCAAACTTGACGGTTGGGCCTAAACCATATTAACACAAGGTTGAGTTTCCTTTGCTAAGTGTTAAGTCATTACAGGCCTTGAGTAGAACAGGAATTCCTGTAATCTGAAAGAGAGAGCACAATAGTGGCCTCCTATACCTTTAATTTTCCACAGCACCTTTCTTAGTGAAGATCTTGTGCTGACATCAAGATGTAGTTGGGAAAGTAGGCAGTAGTCTACCCCAACCCTTTTTGGACTCAGGAAAGCTTATCCACTGGTGTCCAGAGAAACAAAACAGTTTGTTTTGCTAGCACCGGCAACCTGCGCTTTATTGAGCACAAAATTTGCAGGGAGCGAAAGCTCTGAAGGAAGGGTTTAGGCCCGAAACGTCAAGTTTTCCTGCTCCTATGATGCTGCTTGACCTGCTGTGCTCATCCAGCCCCATGCTTGTTATCTCGGATTCTCCAGCATCTGCAGTACCTTTTATCTCTAAGATAAAGATACCTTTTGGTTTAATAAATTGACTGATATTTTGGAAAAAAATGAACACAAAACTATTTTTTTTTTATTATTATGTTAGAAGAAATAGGCAAATGGCTTTTACCTTGATGTTGCACTTTTAACTTTGACTAACACAGCAACTTCTTTCTGGCAGAACCCGATTTGAGTGGACTGCATGATCTGGAAGCCAAACACAAAGCTATTGAAGAACAGATTGAGAAAATCAGGAGAGTCCGAAGGCATGACAGAGACAATGACTATAATATAGAAGTTCTTCTTGGAGTTGATGACACAGTGGTGCATTTTCATGGCATGGACCATGTGGAGAAGTATCTCCTGACTCTAATGAATATAGTAAGTGTTATTTTTAGTAATCAGTTCTCTAAACAAGATAACTTTCTTATTTTAGCAATGAGGGCAATTGAAAATTGTGTGAGCAAATTTGTGCAGTTTCAGACCGTAGAAGCATTGAGCAGTTATGATACTGAAAGAGGCCATTCAGCCCATCCTGTCTGATGCTTAAAAAAGAAAGAACAAATCCAGCTGCCTGTTGAATTGCAACCTCCAGGATCTGGTCTCTAGTCTTACAGGTTACCGCACTTCAGGTTCCTTTTCAATGAGTTGAGAATTTCTGCCTCTACCACAAAACCAGGTAATGAATGCCAGGCACCCACTGTGCTTTGGGTGAGAAAGTATTTCTGTCTGATCCATTTAATCCTTTACGTAGTCACCTTAAATCAGTGGCCCTGATAATTGCCTTCTCCCCATGCTGAAACAGATCTTTTCTATTTACTCTATCTAGGCCCGTCATCAATTTGCAGACATTAAACCACTGTTCAGATTCCTCTGTTCTAAACCACTCCAGCCTGTCCAATGCTTTTCTACAACTTCTTCCATCAGGCAGAAGATACAGAAGCTTGAACATGTGCATGAGCAAGTTCAAGAACAGCTTCTTCCTGGCTGTTATTAGATGGATGAATGGACTCTGTAACTTCAAATAATGCTGATCTTGTTAATGTTGATCTTGCCTAGTGCATGTCCTGTGTGGTGTAACCTGAAAGCCTTACTCTGTCCAAGATTTTTCTTCACCCTATGAACTGTATGTTCTTACTTACTATGATCTGCCTGTACTGCTCGCAAAGAAAGCTTTTCACCGTACTAAGGTACGCGTGACAATAAATCAAATCAAATCTTTCATCTTAGCTGTCATTTCCAAACCCTGGCACAATTCTTATAAATCGCTTTTGTTACAGGCACTCAAGACCAGAGAAGTATACCTCTATCTCAACTATAAGTTTCTACTTTACTGACTCTTTTTCAAATTTTTTGTTATGTACTGTGGAGACAACTCAATCAGTCTTTTCAAAATATGCCAATGTGACATTTTCAGAGCCTAAACTTTCCTAGTTTGAATTACCTGCAGAATTCTGACCAAACTCCCTTGATTCGGACGTGTAGCCAACTAAACCATTGCGATGAGGCAACTTGTTCCCTGAACGATTAGTTGGGGAGAAGCTAAACCTGTTTCTAAACTCAACGCTGTTGTATTCGGAGCTGAATTTAGATACGAACTTGTTCAATCCCAAATATTCTGAACTGAAAACAAAACTGTGGCATGCCTATATGTTTACCTTCCCTGCCATAAGCACAACAGCATAAATATGTTCCATTAACACGATACTGGTCTGCAGTCATCTGCTTTCTGATACAATATTGGATT
Source organism: Ginglymostoma cirratum (assembly GCA_024137785.1). NCBI lineage: Eukaryota > Metazoa > Chordata > Chondrichthyes > Orectolobiformes > Ginglymostomatidae > Ginglymostoma > Ginglymostoma cirratum. The sequence continues at coordinate 16,135,486 of JAHRHZ010000289.1, forward strand.
TTATCAGTTTTCTGAAAGGTCTCTGACCTTTTGCTTTTAAAAGACAACCATTCATCTGCTTCTGTTTTGAAATCCAAAATCCAAAAATGATATTAAGACATGTAAAGTATATACCCTTCATCAGCCTATACTCAAAATTCGGTGTGTCCAGTTCCAGCATTCGGTCCCTGAATTTTAATCTATATCCCATTCAGTAAAGGAAAGCATTTTGTATGTCTTTCAAAATTGAACTGCTATTATTTTTATAAGAAGCTGTATTATACATGGTCCTCATGCACTTGTTTTAAGTTACAATTTGAAAGTTATCTTTCCTCAATTTCAGTAACAATGTGCCCCCAGCACTCCCCACCACCCCCGCCACCACCCCCGCCACCACCACCCCCCAACTGCCCTAAACAGTCCATCATATCATTTTCTGGAACAGTGGGTGGTTGCTAACCAGTTTCCAGTCCACTGTCAAAACTACTTCCCTGCAGATTCCTTAGAGGTTTTCTGAGTCTACTCATTCATCAAATTCTTCCTCATCTTCCCACACAGAACATAGAACATTACAGCACCGTACAGGCCCTTTGGCCCTCGATGTTGCGCAGACCTGTGAAACCAATCTGAAGCCCATCTAACCTACACTATTCCATTATCATCCATATGTTTATCCAATGACCATTTAAATGCCCTTAAAGTTGGCGAGTCTACTACTGTGGCAGGCAGGGCATTCCACGCCCTTACTACTCTCTGAGTAAAGAACCTACCTTTGACATCTGTCCTATATCTATCATCCCTCAATTTAAAGCTATGTCCCCTCGTGCTAGCCATCACCATCCGAGGAGAAGGGCTCACACTGTCCACCCTATCTAATCCTCTGATCATCTTGTATGTCTCTATTAAGTCACCTCTTAACCTTCTTCTCTCTAACGAAAACAGCCTCAAGCCCCTCAACCTTTCCTCATAAGACCTTCCCTCCATACCAGGCAACATCTTGGTAAATCTCCTCTGCACCCTTTCCAATGCTTCCACATCCTTCCTATAATGCGGCGACCAGAACTGTACGCAATACTCCAACTGCAGCCGCACCAGAGTTTTGTACAGCTGCAACATGACCTCATGGCTCCGAAACTCAATCCCTCTACCAATAAAACCTGTCACACCATACGCCTTCTTAACAACCCTATCAACCTGGGTGACAACTTTCAGGGATCTATGCACATGGACACCGAGATCTCTCTGCTCATCCACACTACCAATTAGCCCAGTACTCTGTATTCCTGTTACTCCTTCCAAAGTGAATCACCTCACACTTTTCCACATTAAACTCCATTTGCCACCTCTTAGCCCAGCTCTGCAGCTTATCTATGTCCCTCCGTAACCTGCAACATCCTTCCGCACTATCCACAACTCCACCGACATTAGTGTCATCCGCAAATTTACTAACCCATTAGTGTCATCCGCAAATTTACTAACCCACTGATACTGCAAACTCATTCTGTGAGAAATTGTGGGGGAGGGGCTGCAAGTCACTTCTTCTAGTGCAGTATGGCTGCAAAGGATAGAGCTTCACCAAAAGGAGGTACGTCAGTAATTACTGGCCCCCTGCCCTGCTGCCTGAATTGTAGCAGACACATAAGGGACTCTGTCAAAAACACCGTTGGCCTCTCCTAATTTTCAGGCATGGGCTCATTTTAATAATCAATGTAGCTGAACAGTGGAGAAAACTGTCCCAAGGTAGTGTTTACAAATTAAAGGGGCATCCTGCTGGTGTTACTACAGATGCCCCGTACAGATGGAGGAAGAAATGCTAAAATGTATCATATTTCCGTATGGCTTGCATTGTTAGGTGATAGTGTGTCAAGCCTGTGGCCCACTGCAGAGGCATATCTACTCTTAGTTGATGTTAATAGTGTGAACCTGGGAATGAAATAATTGGTGAAATCTCCAGGGCAGCCTGTGAACATACCCAGGCACACTTCAGAAGCTGGTGGAGGAAGACAGACCTGTACAATGGTTTCCCTCCCATATCCACGGCCTACATTCAGATTTTGGGGCAACTATCACATTTTTTTTAACCCCAGATTCTGCCACTTCTTTCTGTAGACAATGCTTCAGGAATTTAAATGTTTATTCGCCCTACACCCTTGCAGGTGTCAATGTGGCTCAATGATAGTACTCTCAGCTGAGCTTCACAAGTTCATTGTAGGATTTCAGCACCTAGAGTAATTGGTTTACAGAGACATGACAGATAAAACATTATACTTGAGGGCCATCCCCCTGTTTATTTAGGTACACTTCAATATTGAGTATTATCATAATATACTTTACATTTACAAATACTTCTGATTAATCACTCCAGCTAAAGCTGTCGAATGTTATACCAAATGGTGTTTGTTACAGTAGCCTAGATGTTATTCACTATGTCAACAATAATCGTTTAGCAGGGGTTGTTAATGTTGCTGCGAAGTTCTATGTTATTATACCATATACCTCTGTCTGCTGCATTGACATTCATTTTAGCCTTTACTGATATAGCAGCCAAGAAAATGTCATGCAAGCACAGAAAGTGTTCATCCACAATCATAAATAATGGTGCTTTCTGCTGCAATGTGGGGTGGATTGTCATGAATAAACTGTACATTTAGTTCATTCTGTTTCCTCTGCCGGCTACTTAGGCACGACAGCATAACATTTTTAATTCAATTTACTTGCTTACAGCCACCACTTATTCCCCACCCACCCTTTTCCTTTTATATCCCATGTATCCAGCTTCCTTTTAAACATCTTAATCGATTTTAGATCTATTGCTTTTTCATATTCTGTCAGCTTTTTGTTTGAAGTAGATTTTTTAAATTCTCTTTTGATCACAGCAGCTTGAATTAATAGCTGACAGTCTTCAATACTGCACTGTCTTTCCAAAAGAGATGCATTCTCCCAGTACTTTGCAGTTCTCTGCATCATATTAAAGAATTCAATCAGATCAGTCTTAATCTTCTCTTCTGCAGAAATGTCTTCCTACTTTACTGAGACTGTCATCATAATTAGATATTTTGTCTGAGGTCCCTCTTGGTGAAATGTTGCTGCACTTTTCCATGGTATGCCTATGCTCCATAAAGTGGACTGCTCAAAATGGAAATGTAGTCAGGATGCATGATCTTGATATTGTTCCACCTGCCTATCCCTCCCCAGGTTCTGGGTGACAGGACCTGTTTACTAATGCTCCCAGTGTACAAATTACATTGAGCTGGAAACATTGGCAGTCGGGGCCAGAATTCTGAGCACCAGCAGCAAGTTAAAAGATGTTAGTTGTCTATTTTATTGATCTATTTACTTATCTTATTTTACTGTCTTATTTTACTGATCTATTTTATTTTTGCGAGGAGCGGGCAGGATAGCAATTAGGCAGAACACTTTGAATTCTCCTGCTGAAGTACTGAAGAGAAGGTAATCCAGTTGTCCTTTCTGATTGGTAAGGGCCAGATATGCAGGAAAAACATAAACTGGGTGATCCCAGCTGCAATAGCAGGAAATGGACACTCAATAACTGATCATTGCACAAGTGCTCGGTTTTATTCTGGGGATAATTTGTAGCTTAATTATTTTGTGGTATTATGTCAATCATTGCAAAGACCCTCATTTTTTAAATGCTGTGCAGATTTTTTTAGCATGTGTGCCTAAGTCCCCATATTGTTTTGTTCAATAAACATCTCCTATATTTCTTCTACACTTCCATCTTCCATGATAGAATTCAAATTGTTACCTTCTACTTTAATACCTGATAGTGCATCTACACTTTTTTTCCAACTTAATCCTGGTATATTTGCGATTTTATGTTTCATCATCACAATTCACTCTTCTTACTAATATTGGGATATCTAACTGTAGCCTGTTATATTCCTGTTTCAAGATAATTTATGTAGTGAAAATCTGAGACCTTCATACTGATCTCTGGCAGATATCATTAATCACTGCAAATCCAAGGATGTGCAGAAACATGTTTTGGCATTTGGTTTTTGCTTGTTCATGGAATGGATTTGAGAATGAGTTATGTTTAAGTGTTGCCTTTTAAAACAAAGAGAAGTTGCCCAGAGTTTAAAGAACAAACCTGCAGGCATTGAATTCTGTATAAAACCAGAAGGGCTGGGTTGTGGATTGTTGCAGCTCACAGTTTGCTTCTGTATAATTCTCTTCTATAGAATCTTATTAAGTACCATCAGAAAATCCTATGCTTAGTCTTCGTTAATTCTTAGAAAAGTTGCTAGAGGAGATTATTACATATGCGCTGTGCTATCACCTTGAAAGAGAAGGAGTTATTAGAGAATCACAGCATGGATTCTAGAAAAGAAAGCTCTGTCTCACCAATTTAGGGGAATATTTTAAGAAACTTACAGTGCTGACAGGTAATAGAAGCTCAACTGACAGTGTACATTTCAGCTTTCAAAAGATCTTTGATAAAAAGTTTTGTACGAAAGCCTATTAAGCAAAGTTGAGTCTTGTGAGATTGATAGGCAGAATTTTGGGGCTGTGCAGGAACTGATAATATTTGCATATTGAGAAGTTATTTGTGGGAAGCAGGGTACTGCTGGAATTGTAGGAGAGACTATGTAGTGGCTATTGCTCTGTGCGATCTGTATTAACAATAAGAAGAAAGACATTGGATGGCTCACTGACGTCTTCTGTGACATGGAGAGTGTCAGGACTTTAGCTTCAAAATATGCATGGCAGTGGTTATATGTTTAATGTGAGACTCACAAATGTCTTTTAACTTGAATGAATGTAGTGCAGTGCTTTTCAATAGGAGCCTGCTCACCCATGTACATGCTGCGCAAAGCTATGCAATGAAGGCATCAGAACTGGTGAACGAACTAAGAAATAGTACTTGGTTCATTGAATATCACTACTGCTACATATATGTCAATGAGCACACCAGAGCATTAGTTTGTTTAACTCATTTTCCATTCTTATAACTATGGTGCAACTTATATGGACATATGGAACATTCCACCACTGGCCGACAGGGGTTTTCTATTCAAAATTAATGTGTCAGGTGATGGAAAAGCAGTCAGCAAATACAGAACCTCAAAACAGTCTGTTGAGGTTGGTTGGCTCGCCGAGCTGGTTTGTTGTTCCGCAGATGTTTTGTTACCGTGCTTGGTAACATCCTCAGTGCAGCCTCTGATGAAGCGTCGGTGTGTTTTCCCGCCTGGCTTTTAAACTCTGGGGTCCGTTGCGATGGATTGCCTCACTTCCGGGTTTCCTCCGTAGTGGAATGTATATGGGGTCGAGTTCAATGTGTTTATTAATAGCCTGCTTCATGGAGTGCCATACTTCCAGGAATTCTCGTGCTTGTCTCCTCCTAGCCTGTCCCAGGATCTTGGTGTTGTCCCAGTCGAAGTCGTGGTTCTCCTTGTCCATGTGGATTGAGATGAGTGAGCATTGGTCATGTCTTTTTGTAGCCAGTTGGTGTTCATGTACTCTTGTTGTTCGTTTCCTTCCTGTTTGTCCGATGTAGTGTTTCTCGCAGTTTCTGCAGGAGATCTTGTAGATGACATTGGTCCTGTCCATGGCCGGGAGTGGGTCTTTAGTTCGGGTGAGCACTGGGACAACACCAAGAGCCTGGGACAGGCTAGGCAGAGACAAGCACGAGAATTCCACTACGGAGGAAACCTGGAAGTGAGGCAATCCATCGCAACGGACCCCAGAGTTTAAAAGCCAGGCGGGAAAACACACCGACGCTTCATCAGAGGCTGCACTGAGGATGTTACCAAGCACGGTAACGACACGTCTGCGGAGCAACAAACCTGCTAGGTGAGCCAACCAACCTCAACACCCACAACCCGAGCTACAGATCTACTCCAAAACCTCAAAACTGTCTGGTTTATATAATTTTCAGTACACAGAGTAGACTTTTGGCGAGGTCTCAGAAATTATCATTTTACTGAATTTCGTTGAACTTTAATTAAATTTGACATAAGCATTCATGAGCTTCACCTCAACAACTGATTCACTTGGGCCTTCAGTTGCTTGGCTAATAGGTTGTCAACTAGAGGCAATTTTGTCGTGGAATTACATTATTATTCAAGCTGGACTTCCTAATTTTGACCTTTAAATATGAAAATACATTGATAGGATTAACAATACATGCATGGTGATATTTGAAAGTGAATATAAATATGAGCCAGTGAGATATTTTGCAGATGTTAAGGTACAAGGTTGGTAGTGGTGAAATTGAGTAGTGCAAGAGTGTGCAGACAGTGGGAGTTATGTGGAATCGAGTTTTACCTTGACAGCTCTAGTGAGGTAATCACATTTTCTCAGTGGTGCTAGAATTCCAGCTGAAAGTCATACAGCCACCTGACTCCAGATTGCTGCCAATATTGCTGGATAACTGGCTGACAAGAGCTGCTTGACAGCTACCAAGAAAGTTGCAGAAAATTTCCCTCTCTCCATTGAGGGAAATGCTGAGTTCATCTTAATAATCTGACTGAAAAATGCAATTGAGGAGATTGTTGGCATAATCCTTTTTCTTTAACTCACTGCATATAAAACTGTAGCAGAAAATGATTGACAGAGCTACTTTAACAATATTGTTTGACGGAGAATAAGGTTATTGGTTGAATTGGCATTATGTGCCTACGTTGTATTGATTTCTCTTCTGAAGTTGTGATTGAGCTGATGTTATCAGACTGATCAAAGCAAATACTGAATGATTTGTTTGACAGATGACTTGAGATTGTGCAAAGTAATTGCATTCCCAATCCATCCTCTTCACGTACATCTAGAATTGAAAGTTTAACATGTCAAAGGTCTTGCTGAACAAAAGCAATGATGTATGAAACTGCCCCTGATAAAAGTAATACTGGAATTCCAGTCTTTTATTAATTAGTGAATCATATAATAAAGTGAAGGTTATATGCAGGTTAGATGTTTTATTTTGAATGGGCTATAGCAGGAATATGCCGAAATGACTATTGGTTTTCAAGTTTATTGTAATTCATTTTGTTTATTCAGGAACATAGTACCTGGATCAAAGAAGAATGATATAATTTGACAAGATAGATCTTTTTATAACATCCTGATGTAAACACGAAATTAAAAGTGAAAACCTAAATTTCAGCAAAATACATCTTCAAAGGTGACTAACTTTTGAAATGAACAGAAATGATTTCCTTATTCATAAACCAGAACTGTCACTCAATTTCTGTGGATAGTCCTGTTTGCACCAGAGCTCCACTTAGACTGTTGACAATGCATTTCCTTTGGGATCTAATAAAATCCCAGCTCCAGCCAATAGGTAACATCTGTCACTGGAAAGTTAAGCATTATATCTTCATGTAAGAAATGGCTTGATAGCAAAATGGAAACAAGCTGTATCAGAGATTGACAAGCATCTTTGATAGCTTAAACAATTTGACAAACAAGTATTTTTCCATCGGCTATGTTAGTTTTCAGTTACTGAAGATGACTTAACTGAAGAAAGAAGTTTAACATCAAAAGTTTGGATAATTTTTATGTAAGTTTAGCAGAGATTCAAAACTTTCGTAGTCAAATTAATATCTTTATTGTATCTCTTTGGAAAAGGAATCTATATTAATCTTTCACCAAAGTCAATAATAGAATCAATGCTTCACATTCCAGAAAATATTACATAAAGCTGGTCATGTGTAAAAACAGCCATTGGAGTATACATTTTGTGGATTTTGGTCTTGTTTATAGTCATAGAGCACGGAAGTCTAATTGGGAAATGTACATAGACATTAATTTACAGGATTGTGAGAGGCTTGGAAGGAGACTTGCTAGTGGTGGTCTTCCCATGTATCTGCTGTCCTTGTCTTTCTAGATGGAAGTGGTTGTGGGTTTGGAGGGTGTTATTTAAGGATCCTTGGTGAATTTTTGCAGTGTATTTTTTAGTACACGCTGCTGCTGAGTGTCAGCGGTGGAAGGAATGGATGCTTATGGATGTGGTGCCAATAAAGTGAGTTACTTTGACCTAGACAGTGTTAGCTTCTTGCCTGTTGTTGGAGATGTACCCATCCAGCAAAGTAGGGAGTATCCCATTACACACCTGACTTGTGCCTTGTACATGGTGGACAGGCTTTGGAGAGACTAGAGGTGCGTTAATTGCTACAGGATTCCAAGCCTCTGACCTGCTGTTGTAGCCACACTGTTTATGTGGCTAGTCCAGTTCAGTTTCTGGTCAATGGTGGAATGATGATGAAAAGTGTTAAGACAGAAGCCCAATGTGTTCCTGGCATCACAGAATATTGTCAAAGGCAGGAATGGCAGTGGCTGGAGGTGAACATCTCATTAAGTTCATTGGCCTTTTATAGACTGTTTTAACATGCCGCTGGGATTTTACCTTCCTTGGACGTGTGGTGAGTGTGCTGGCTATACACAGCTGGCCTTTTGGCAACTTCCTGGGAAGTGAGTGGGGATCTTTTCTTTTTTCCTGGTCTACCATTGAATGCTTCACCGCTTCGATTGTTGAGGCTTGCCTGGCATGACTGATGAAAATTAATATCTATATAAATTTGAAGGTGCCCCAATTGGTTGCACTGCTGAAGTTGCACACTGCTGGCCTTATGATTGACCTTTGCTGTTAAAGTCATCCCCTGTGGTCCTACTGTCTACCCAGGTGCGTTTTCAACTCCTTTAGTCCCAAACTTTTGCTTCACAACAGCAGCAGAAGAGGATACGTGAGCGGATTCATTGTAGCCCACACTCAGGCTAAGTAGCAATAGAGAAAGCAAGGTTTACCATCTGCAGTTTCCAGACAACTGATTGGGGTGTAAGGAATTAAACAGTGATATCACAGGGAAGTAGTGGAGTGACTGGTTTCTCACTGACTGTTGTTAGGGATGTGTGTGTTTTTTTATTCGTTCATGAGATGTGGGTGTCACTGACTAGGCCAGCATTTATTGTCCATCCCTAATTAGCTTAAGAATCAACCACATCGCTGTAGATTTGGAGTCACATTTAGTCAGACCAGTTAAGTATGGCAGATTTTCTTCTCTATAGGAAATCGGCGAACCAGATAGATTTTACAACAGTCAGCAATGGTTTCCATCAGCAAGTTTTTTTGTTCCAAATTTCTATTGAATTCTAATTTCACGGTCTGCCATGTTGGGATTCAAGCCCAAATTTCAGAACATTAACCTGGAGTATCTGATTTAAAGTCATTAACCACCTCCAAGTACAGCAACATAGTCTAAGAATACACCAACAGTCAAGTCTAGGTGTTATAATGATAACATAAAGACAAAGCTAAAGGCTCTGTATCTGAGCATCTCTACCTAACTGCAAGTAAGTTGAAGTGAATAAATATGATCTGATAGCCAGTACAGAAGTTGCAGGACTACAAGATTGGGTCCTGAATGTTGAGGGATATATGACAATAAAACCATAATAAATTGGAACAGGAGTAAGCTGTTTGTATCCACTCCCCCCACCAAGCCTGCTGATCATTCATTGGATCATGGCTGAAATGACATTCCTCATATCCGCTTTCCTGCCCTTTCTCCTTAACCATCAAGTCCCCTACTGATCAAGAATCAATTTATTCAGCCTTAAATATATAGAAGGACTCTGCCCCCGTGGCTCTCTATGGCAGAGTTCCAAAGACTCATAAGCCTCTGAGAGAAGAAGTTCCCCCTCATCTCAGTCTTATATAGGCACCCCTTGATTGTGAGACTGGTTCCTTCTGGTCCTTGACTCTCCCATCAGGGGAAACATCCTCTCAGCATTTACCCTGTCAAATCCTTTAAAAATCCTTGGTATTTCAATGAGATCACCTCTCATTCTTCTAAACTGCAGAGTAGAGTCCCAACCTGTTTAGCATTTGCTCATAAGGCAGTCCCCCCATGCTGATGATCATCCTAGTGAACTCTGTCTGAACTGCCTGCAATGTAATGATGTATTTCTTTAATTAAGTGAATGAAAACTGCTCACAGTACTCCAGGTGTGATCTCACCAGCACCTTGTACAGTCACAATAAGACTTCCCTACTTTTATACTTTTATCCCCTCAAGATAAGGGTGAACGTTCCATTAGCCTTCCTGATTACCTGCTGCACCTGTGTACTAGCTTTCTGTGTTTTGTGTACAACTATCCCTAAGTCCCATTGTGTCGCAGCTTTCTGCAGTTTCTTTCCATTTAAATAATATTCTATTCACTTGTTCTCCCCTCCAAAGTGAATGACTTCACATTTTCCCACATTATGCCCCATTTGCCAACTTTTTGCAACTCACTTAACATATCAATATCTCTCTAAGTTGTTTGCATCCCTGTTGCAACCTGCCTTTCCACCTACTTTAGTGTCGTCTGCAAATTTAGCTATAGTACGTTCGCTTCCTTCCTCCAAATTAGTAATATATATTGTAAATGGAGTGGTCCCAGCACTGATCCCTGTCAAACCCTATGGGTCATGGATCACCAACCTGAAAAAGCATCCTTTACCCCCACTTGCTATTTCCTGCCCATGAGCCAAATCTCTCTCCGTACCAATATGCTACCTCTAATACTGCAGGCTCTTATGACTTAACCCATTAAGAGGTACTTTGTCGAATACCTTCTGGAAGTCCAAATACAACACATCTACTGGATCCCCTCTATCCACTCTGGTTGAGACTTCCTTGAAAACATTTAATAAGTTAGTCAGACACTATTTCCTTTTCATGAAGCCATGCTGACTCTGCTTGTTTAGACAGTCAAGAAGAATAGGAAGTTAGAGAAACCTGGAGGGGTAGCTCTGTTAATTAAATATGATATTGGTGCAATAGTTGGAAATGATCTTGTCTCAGAAAATCAGGTTGTAACATTGGTTTGGGAGGACATGGGGAATAGGACAAGAAAGAAGTCACAAGCGGGAATAGCTTACAGCCCTTGAACAGTCACCACAATTTATGATGAAGTATACAAGAAGAGATACTGGATTCTTGTGATAAAGGGATAACAATTTCATGGGCAAGTTTAATCTACAGATAAACTGGAAAAATCAGGCAATGAGAGCCTGAATTAGGAGCTCATGGAATGTTTTTGAAAAATCTGTAGGGGGACCCAAACAACGAACAAGTTAAATTACACTTTGTATTGAATTTGTATTAATGTGTGTTCAATTTGCACCTCACAGTCATGGCACTTCTAGACAGCAGAGACTGCAACATGATTGAATATTACACCCCATTTGAAAGAGAGAAGAGTGGGTCTAAGATTAGTATTTTAAACTTAAATAAGGGGAATTATGTGGATATAAGGTTGGGCTAGCAGAAGCGAACTGGGATTCTAGGCTGGGAAGTAAATCAGTAGAGAAACAGTGGCAGACGTTTAAAAGAATATTTCAGAATTCTCAGAGCAAGTATATTCTTACTGTTCCTAAGATCCTGTACCTAGGCACCCTTGTACGTAAGATGGTGCCATATATGGCGAGTTTGTAAACATTTCACTGCACTTATGTGAGTACATATGACAATAAACCTAATTCAATTCAATTCAATTCAATTCATAAAGAAAATTTCCAAGGGGAGGATCCATCATTTGTGATTAACTAAAAAAGGTTTACTAAAAAGTTAAGTGTGAAACTCGAGGAAAAAGCATATAAAAACACCAAGTGGCAGGTCAGATGATTCATCAGAATATATATAACAGCGGAAAATGACTAAAAGGTTAATCTGGAAGAAAAGTTTAGAAAATGAGAGAAAGCTAGCTAGAAGTTCAAAAAATAGATAGCAGGAGCTTCTACAGGTATGTAAAAAAAGAAAAATAAAGTGATCACTGTTCCTCTGGAGAGTGAAAATTTTGAATGAATAGCAAGTAGTGGATGAAATTCACAAATCTTTTGCTTCTGTTCTGTCCTCATTCATATAGAGGATACAAAATATATTCTAGTAATAGCTGTAAATCAGGAGCTGGAAGGAAGAACGGAACATCATGAAATATAACGAGGGAAATGGTACTGATCAAACTAATGCAGCTGAGGGCTGATAATTCCCTAGGTCCTGATGCACTCCATCCTTAAAAGAGATGGCTAATGGGGTAGTAAATGTGTTAAATTTTCAAAATTCATTTGATTTTGGGCAGGTTCCACCAGACGGGAATTACTTGTCTATTCAAAAAGGGAGGGAGGCAGAAAGCAGGAAATTGTAGCCACTTAACACAAATTCTTTTGTGGTGAAGGTGTTAAAATAAATCATTTAAGAAGTTTGTAATTTTAGAAAAAAATCCAAGGTAATCGGGAAGAATCGGTACAGTTTTATAAAAGGGAATTCATATTTAACCAAATTATTGGAGTGTTTTGAAGGAGTAATGTATGCTGTTGATAAGGGAGAACTTTAGTACATACTTTTGTTGGATTTAGAACATAGAACAGTACAGGCCCTTCGGCCCACGATGTTGTGCCGAACTTTTACCCTAATCCTAAGGTCTATCTAACCTCCACCCCTACCTTATACTATCATCCATATGCCTATCTAATAGCCGCTTAAATGCCCCTAATGAGGCCGACTCCACTACCGGCTCCGGCAATGCATTCCATGTCCCTACCACTCTCTGAGTAAAGAACCTACCTCTGACATCTCCCCTATGTCTACCTCCACTCACTTTAAAACTATGCCCCCTCGTAATAGCTACCTCCACCCTAGGAAAAAGTTTCTGAGGGTATTTGACAAGATAATTGCATTTAAGAGAATCATGTGGTGTGGGGGTGGCGGTGGGGGGGAGGTTGGTGGGTGCGCAGTTACAGACAGACATAAAAGGCTGTGTAGCAGTCAGAAAACTGAGATCATGGCCTGAATCTTTCCATATTTTGGCAAAGTCTCAATTCTGTGGAGTATCATGGAGAGTTCTGACCCCTTTTCTCACGCAATCTCTTCTGCTCACCGCATTAACTATGCACCTAACACCCACAGCGCACATCTTGTAGAATCATATGCTTGCAAAGGCAGTCTTGTTGCTGCTGCTGGGACCTTCAGACATCGATAGAGTCGGTGCCATATTTATACCCAAACTGTACACCACTTCAAACGCTGCAGATTAGCAATGTCAGTTCCAAGTCTGCATTACAAAGGAAGATAGCCAAGAAACCGAAGCTGGCACACTGCTTTGGTGATAGGGGCTTGAAGGTCCTGGCAGATGGAGTAGAGGGTCAGCGGAGTCCATGGAACCAGACCATGCCAGCCTGGTTGGAGGTAGCCACCTGGCTCCATATAGTGCCGTAAAATGATTAATGACCTTCTGCACTTCACAATGGTAAGTTCTACCATCTTCACCCTGGTACAACATCCTCATTCCAACTCTGCCATTGCCCACACCTCCCACTACTACATGTGGCATCCTCATTCATTGGCTGACAGCCACCTCATCTTCCCAAAATGCAATCTGTGCTTCCTACTTTCTGACTGAGGAACCTCACTGCATTTCCTGCTCTTGCATCGCCACTGACAGCTTTTCCAACCATTTTCATCTCACTCAGTCGCTGTATTTGTCATTGCAGAAGGAACTGTCTCGTAACAGGTCAGAAAGGGTGGATTGGAATGTAGAATTTGAAACTCAAACAGATCAGCTGTAATCTCATTGAATGGCAGAACAGGCTCGTGTGGCCAGATGGCCTACTTTTAGAATCATTGAATTCCTACAGTGTGGAAGCAGGCCATTTGGACCAGTGAGTGCATACCACCCCTCCGAAGAGCATCCTACCAAGTCCCAAACTGCCCTATCCCTGCAACCCTGTATTTTCCATGGTTAATCCACCAAACCTGCACATCTTTGGAATGTGGGAGGAAACTGGAGCACCCAGAGGAAACCCACGCAAACACGAAGAGCGTGTAAACTCCACTCAGACAGTCACCCAAGGGCGGAATCAAACCCAGGTCCCTGGCACTGTGAGACAGCAGTGCTAGCCCACTGAACCATGGTGCCATCCTTCCTTTTGTATGTTTGATGTCAGGACCCATGTTTATGTCATTAAATATCTGGCCAATTTTTCATGAAATCTGCCTGTAATTTCAGCATCAATCAGCTTCTGAAGCACCAATTCTGTTCCATGATAAAGTCCCTGCTTAAGATTCAACTTCTGTGGCAAACATTATAACTGCTGCTCCCTGGAGTTACATTTGTACAATGTCATGTTCATTTGAACTACAATGTGTATAAACTCCAGAGAATGTGAACCGGTTTCATTATCATCTATAGAGTCAATGCTGACGTATTTTTTGAATTCCTGTGATGCTTTTCTAACACATTTACATTCCAATCTAGTGAGTATTCATTTTCGCAAAATAATAGCTATGGAATAGTAGGTTGCACCAAATAATTGTTCCTATTATTTTTCCTCCTATGTCATTCCATCTTTCTCATGTTATCCCCTTTTATGCCATCCCAGTGCCTCTTCTTCCATCCTCCTGGCATTGTCACCCTGGCTTTTACCATCCTCCGACCAGGTGCACTATATTCCTCACACAAACAGTCTCTCTCTAGCCTGGCGAACTTTGTTATTTGTCTCGCATTAACTTTTCCTACCTTAACTCCCCACCTAAACCCCACTCCGCTATGTCACCAGCGATGCACATGTTGCATGCTGCAGTCCTCCATGTGCCCTGCATGCTTCCTTGTGCCCTAGGCATTGCCAACAAGACAAAACCAGCACCAGGCACACCTCTTAAACCAACCAGTCAACTGACTATTATTGCTGTCCTGACAGTAAACGGCATATTAAACCCAGTGTAACAGTGTTTGTACAGTTTTTGAGTTTGGATAAGAAAAGAGAGTGAGAAAGAGGAATAAACAAGAGGTGTACCTTCCATTACCCGTTTTCCTTAGGTGGGCTGTCAATAGCAAATAAAAGTCAAATTGGCATCGACCTAGAAAAGGACTGAAATCCTCAGGGAAATACCAGTGAAAGGACACAGAAACGTCAGAAGAATTCACAGTGGGCTTGAATATAAATGTACATTGAAGGTTGGTCTTAAGTTAAGGGATTATTGAATGACAGCTACTGCAAAAAGACCTGCACTGTGGAATTGACGATAATTTGACAAAAGGATAATGGCATTTTCATGAAGCTCTGATTAGTTAATAAGATTTATGCTTCTAAAATACCAAACTCCAAACATGGAAGAGGGAAAGGATTTAAATGAATAGGGGAGAAGGAAAGTTCAAGCAAAGTTAATATTATGAGCAGCAAGAGTAGCAAGCAATTGTATCAGGACAAGACTGGAAGTTGAATGATGGAAGTACAGTAATAGTTACAATGGCCAAATTAAGAAAAATTAAACATTTGCAATAGGATAGTGAACTAAACTTAAAAATTAGCAGGAGATTTATAGGCCCAGAGTAAGCTGGCAGTCTGTGTAGAGGTGTAAACTTGTTTGGGATAGCAAGAAGTGCTGTGCCACTGCTCAATCATCACAGCTAATATTTTACTAGTTGTAGGGTATATGTCAAGACCTTGGGCCAATTGAGGCCTATGTGGCCAATTAAGGGCATCTTTCCTCCACCAGTGGCAATTTGGCAGTGGGCTTGAGGGGTCCCTCATTTTAGGACACCTTGACCCTGGGAGGCCCCCCCTTCCCCTACCCCACATTTGATCCCATTTGTTTGAACT
Organism: Ginglymostoma cirratum; assembly: GCA_024137785.1. Classification (NCBI taxonomy): domain Eukaryota; kingdom Metazoa; phylum Chordata; class Chondrichthyes; order Orectolobiformes; family Ginglymostomatidae; genus Ginglymostoma; species Ginglymostoma cirratum. Next base: position 16,151,066 of record JAHRHZ010000289.1, read on the forward strand.
CTGCCTCCGATCCCCACCCAATACCAATGTCCTGATTAGCTCACCCCTTCTCAAGGGTCTCTCTGCCTGTCCCTAGTGAGGCTGCTCCGGGAAAGGAGGGATAAATAAATTGGAAAACTGATATCTGTAATAGGGAAAATACTACAAGCTATTAGTCAGGATGTGATAATGGGGCACTTAGAAAGTCAAAATATAGACCAAGGCAAAGCAGATTTATGAGAAGGAAATTGTGCTTGAAAAATCGATTAGAGTTGTTTCAGGGTGTAATTCACAGAGTAGACAGGGGAACAGTGGGTAAGAGCAAGACCAGAAGTGAAAATCTCCATCACCATGAGGAGTGAAATCATGGTGGGACATTACAGGGAAGCAGATGAGCAACTGTTTGAATGAAAGTGTGGGGAGAGGGAGATCCATTTAGTTAAAGCAACAGGAGACAGGAACCTTCGAGCTCAGAGCTTGAAACATGATGTCAGGAGTTTTAAAAGTGCACACTTAGTTACCGAAGTGCAACCGAATAAAGATCCTTACTCCATGAGGACCATGTGATAGTTAGTGTGTGTCAGCCACCCCATTTTTAAAAGAACTCATGTCCAGGCGTCTTCTACCCTGTTGTGATGAAGTTTGGAGCTTGCAGCATCAGGAGCCTCCTGGACCATTCCTGCAGAGACAGACCTGAACATCACAGCACCCCTGCAGCCCAGGAACTATAGTGCTATCACTCTGACATCACTGCCCGGGGTGAAACACTATGGGCAGGAACAAGTCACCTCAAAATACACTTTCTTCTGGAAAGGCACTTCCGAGGGAGGAGCATGGGGATGATTTCACCATTAAAAACAATAAAGGGTTGACTTGAAGCAGGGGCTTCAGCAAGTCCCTCTGGGGATGAACTAAAGCCTAATGACCCTTCTGCTCACCCTAATCCAGAAGCAGTACATCACGGTAACCAGTGCATGCGCCCCAACCCTGGGAACAACATGAGACCAGAGATTCTACTCCAGCCTCAATCAACCATTGTTCCATGTTCAAAAGTGAGACAAACTGATTTTCCTCAATGATTTCAATGTCAGAGTTGGGAGGGATACAAACCTCTTGAAAGGTGTGATTGGTAAGGAAAACTTAGGGAAGGTGAATACCAGTAGAGTCCTGATAAAATTCACAGAGCATGGTCTAGTCATAACAAATATTTTGTCAGAAACACAAATATACTCTCATTCCAGGCATTGACACCTCATTCGCTATGTCATGTACCCTAAACTAAACATCCACAGACCTATACTACTTGCTCCCACCACACAACACTGTCCCCCAATGATTAAGATCCACAATGAGCCACTGGACAAGGTGGATCATTTCTCACACCTTGAGACCCTCCTGTCACCAATGGTGTAACTCAGCGTCACCTTCAGTGTGACAGTGCAACTTTTGACTATCTGAAGAACAGAGTATTGGATGACAAAAATCTCAAACCTAACACAAAGCTCATAGTCTACAAAGCAGTAGTGTCACCTGCCCCCCTGTGTAGAAAAACATAGAAAAGGGAAATAAGAGAGGGGTAGGCCATTTGGCGCTTTCAGCCTGCTACACCATTTATTATGATCTTGGTTAATCAACCAATTCAATTATCTGTTCCCCCTTTTCCCCCATATCCTTTGATCCCTTTAGCTTCAGTTTCTATATCTAATTCCTTCTTGAAATTATAGACAGTTTTGATCTTGACTGCTTTCTGTGGTAGCCAGTTCCACTGGCTCAACACTCACTGGGTGAAAAAATGTCTCCTCACTTCAATCCTAAATGGTTAAACCCGATTCCTTACACTATGACCTCGAGTTCTGCACTCCCTCACCAACAAGAACATTCTTTCTGCACCTACCCTCTCTGCCCCTGCTGGAATCTTATAGGTTGGTATGAGACACCTGCAATTCTTCTAAACTCCATTGAATACAATCCTAACTGATCCAACATCTCCTCATACATCAGTCCTACCATCTCAGAAATAAAGTTAGTAAACCTTTACTGCACTCCCTCTGCAGTAAGAACATCCTTCCTGAGATAAAGAGACCAGACTGTACACAATATTTTAGGTGTGGTCTCCCTAAGGCCCTGTACAATTGACAACGCACAGCAGACATGCCAAATCTGTGCGGAAATATCACCAGCAATACCTCCACAAACCAGCAATATTTTCGCAAAGTCCTGCATATCCACAGGCAGAATAGGCACTTTAATATTAGAGTTCTCCCTTAGGCCAGCACATCCAATACTGAAGTTACACTTAATATTAATCAAAACCAAAAGAACTGTGGATGATGTAAATCAGGAACAAAAACAAAGTTGCTGGAAAAGCTCAGCAGGTCTGGCAGCATCTGTGAAGGAGAAAACGGAGTTAACGTTTCGAGTCCGGTGACCCTTCCTGAGAACTTAATATTAATCAGCTGTGTTGGGTGGGTCACATTGTCTACATTGTCTGCCACAAATCTTCTAAAACAAGCTCCCCGTTCTGAGCTCTGTCGCAGCAAGCAGTTATCAGGGGTCTGCCTGATGCGGGGATACAGGGATAGGGTAGGGTATTGGGTCAGTGTGGACTTGATGAGTCGAATGGCCTGCTTCCACACTGTAGGGATTCTATGATTTAATGCATTGCTTTACTGTTGCTTGGTCAGGGCAGTGATAAACATTTTGATAATGGAAGTATGTACTGTAGTAAGTTGTTGACACGGTTATACCAGAGTTGTTAATGCCACCTGCTGCAACATAGTTTCAAAATGAGCTTTAATAAAAATTGTAATTTTCTTCAATGTGGCCACATTGGCTTTTAGCACTGTGAGACATTTTTCTTTCTTGACCTCAGTAAAGTTTATATACTTCTCAGAAGAACATATCATAATCTGCTGTCAGTCCCTCCCACCTTAACAGGATGTAATGTAGTAACCTCAAGATTTGTGTTTTGTGTAAAATAGCAGGAGATAAGAGTCAGACAATGATATTTAGCCTCCTAGGTAGTTTTATTTATATCAAATCCTACCTTGAAATAAGGAATCCACATTATTCTTTCAGCAATCCCTGTTGCACGATTGAACAGAGGAGTGTAATCGGGTTCTAGGGATTTGAAAAATAAATTCTAGCGGTCCCCATTGATATTTGTTTTGCTGTTGGTCATTATGAAACAAAATTCTCGAACATTTTGCATTTTAATCCCACTCCTACATGATGTGGCAATGTTTGTTAAACCTGAAGGAAATGATAACACCTGATTTCTTTTTTATGAATGTCCGTGATGCATTTGAGGCAGTGGTGTAGTAGTAATGCGACTGGACTACTAATTTCCAAAAGACATGGGTTTAAATTTCACCATGCCAGATGCTGGAATTTAAGTTCAGTTTAAAAAATCTGGAGTCTCTGTAATGGTGAACATGAAACTATCATCAATTACTGTAAAAACTCATTGAATTCACTGCTGTCCTTTAGGGAAGCATATGTGCCGTCCTTATCTAATCTGCTCCACCCATGACCAGATTCACAGTAACATGATTGATTTGTGCTTTGAAATGGCCTGGTTGGACTTTAACTCAAAGGCAATTAGGGATGGTCAATTAATGCTGTGATTGACAACAATTCTGACATCCCATGAAAGATCTTTTATTTAGCAATATTACTTCTGTCTGGATCCACGTCTTTTTCGGTCTGGAGATGATACCTTCACTATTCATGCATTGGAGAATTTAGCGGAGAATAACTCTTGCTCAATATCATTCAAAGGTCCAGTGAACCACCTCTTCAATTCTAACTCGAGAGATTCTTCCACAAAGAGCAAGTCAAGCTCAGATATCCACGAACTAACCCATTTTGGATCAAATTTGCTTCACCTGACTAGAGAATCAACCATGAACCAACATCAACCTTTCAAAACAAGACTTCTTGAAGAACTTTTCGCATGGGAAATAATTGTGTTAAAGAGTATTTGCAAAGATCATAGCTATTTTCTTGTTAGGCTGAAAGTTTGGTCTGAGTTTTTATATGTCATGGATTTGATAATAGATGGGGCTGTTATTTAAGCACAAGGATAAAAGAAGTCTTAGTTAGATATTGTGATCGTAAATCCTAATGCTGTGTTTTTTTTTATTACAGTCCCAAGCTTCTAACTGGTGTTGATACTTAATCAAAATTGGCTGTACTTTTAAGTCCTCAGATAATCCAGTGCAATGTAGTTGTGGCTTGCATTATAAATCAGTTCAGAATGCCAGACTCCACTAGGTGCACACATTAATTTAAAATTTCCCTTCATATTGCTGACATTTAAAAAAAAATTAGAAAGTGATAAGCAGATAAAGACTAAAATCCTGCTTTGTCTTACTTTGCCGAAATCCCGTTAATTAGAATGAAGAGATACTAGAACATATTGAAATACTCATGGCTTTTCACATTATTACAAGGGTTAATGATACCTGATCACTTCACCACTATTGTCACAACTGCACTATGAATTTTAGGCTTATCAGAAAGGTGACAGTTATTTTTACACAATTTATTAGTCCTTCAATGCTAGGATCTTAAGGCTACTTATAGGTATTCAATAATAATGTATTTGGCCTTCATTTATTTCTGACATTATGGAAGACAACACTAAATAATATTATTTGGCTGTTATATTTGTCAGTACTACTGACACTCAGGATAATTAGATAAATCCTTTCTACAATGAGGATAACTGTTAATGAGATCTCACTTCTTCTGGGTTAATTTTTTTGTTTGCAAGTGCATCATTCATTTAACAAAGTTCCACTTAATGAATGTGGGGATCCTGCCTGTGGATTACAATGGGTATGTTATTGCATTGAGCCACATAATTTATATTTTATAATTTCTCTTGAGAATTCCAAGCTGACTCCGATGCCCTCAGCTTTAAATTGTATCTAGTTTTTGGATCTACAAGGAATAAATGTTTTAAAAAAATCTGTTTGTTGGTAATTTATAACGTTGGAGCCAAACTGGTTTTGTAACGTTTTCATATGAGGATGTTATTGCTATCTAATATGTCCTGTCAAATGTATTTTTATTTTTTCTGCAGGTTAATGAGATTTACCATGATGAGTCTCTGGGAGCCCATGTCAATGTTGTGTTGGTGCGAATAATCATGCTGGGTTATGCAAAGGTAATGGAAAATGTATTTGTTGTCCGAGTGTATACATAGCCCCTAATAAAGTATGACTGTTTGTATTTCAACAAATCAAGGAGTTGCTTACACATGTTGAGGCCAGAATTTTCTGAAGCCCGCACCCCCACCCCACCCCCCACCAACCACCCAATTTCTGAACAGAACTGTACACAGGATCATACTTGATCTCCAGGTAGCTGGGTAGTATTGTGGCTAGGTTTAACAAAATTCTAGAAACCCTCCTCCTGGTCCACACCTTCCAAAAGGTCGTATTTTAGGAAGAAGAAGTTTCAGTTCGTCCCAGGTGAATTAGGATTTGATAAAGATCAGACATTTCCAACGCCACCCTGAATTTGAGTCTGCATAGGCCATTAAATTCACGTGCTTAATGCCATTGTGATTTTTTTTTGGCACATACTGGTCAAAAGTTTATTTATTTTTCTGAAATCTATTTCTTTTTAATTGAAATTTCTAAAGAGATACAAAATGTAATGATTCCATCACAGTGCGCTTTTCAACTCTATCACAAATAATAATACTAGAATTGGTATTTAAAGGTCAATTTTGTGACCCCCTTAAATAAGATCTTTTCTATTCTACATAATAAGACTGGCCCAGTTTAATCAAAAATACTTAAGAGAAGGCATCTGTTCTTGTAAACTCCTGCATTCTCATTTGTGCATGTACTTAAGGACACCGAGAGGCACTTGCCAAATTTTGGAAAGTAGAATTTGGCAAAATCTCTACTGAGGATTATTGGCTGCCTGGGTAAAGCTGTGTGCAGCTTTGTGAAGTTAGATCATACGAGTAACCAAGCTGACTCCTTGCACAACTTTGATGTTGCATCAGCAGCTTTGTCTCAGTGAGAAATGTGGCAAATTGCAAACCCATCTTAAAAAGATGATATAAAGTAACAAACGCTCAGTAATTGTGTTACTGGTCAGATATTTTAGCAATCGTGGATAAATATTCAGCGGCTGTTGTGGTGCAGTGGTAGTGTTCCTATCCCTGGACCGAGGGACCTAGGTTCAAGTCCTGCCTCAACCAGAGGTGTGTAAGAGCATCCCTCAACAGGTTGATTAGAAAAATAGGTTAAATTGCCGGGGATGGGGGGGAAAGAGCTTGAGTTCAACTTCCGTCACAATAGTTGAAAATATTAAATTTTAAATAAACCTGAAATAGAAGCTAGTATTAGCGCTCACACAACTACTAGACTATGATAAACCAATCCATCTGATTCCTAATCTGTCTGGGTCTATGTATGATTCAGGATCCACAAAAATGTGGTTGACACTTAACTACCCTCTAATGACCCCCTTTGACCAGAACGCAGCTCTGCCAGGAATGTGCCCATTAACAGCATGCACCCAGGTGGTGATGCTACATAATGATGGTTGCTTCCTGCTTTCACTCTCCGGCAGTACCATCTAAACAAAATTCAGCCCAATGTTTCTCTTGTTAAGCCAACATTATCTCCAACTACAAATTCAAAATCTGGTGCCTTGAGTCTAGTACCTGTCACAAGGACAGGTTCCATTCGTGTCATTTCTGTGCCAAATCTTGCAGCTGCGTTTTTCGATCATTTCACATCATCCTTTAAGTCATTTTGAACGTGATCTCATAAATTACATACAGTGCTGGCTGAATATTGACCAAACTTAGGCGTATTTGCCGAGTTGTTTTTCAGCTGAGGCAGGCCAGACAGATTTCAAGCTTGTACCAAATGAGCTGGAAAGCCTGAATTAAAAAGCATAGAGTGCTAGAGAAACTTGGCAGTACCCTACACAGGCTGGAGGAGCAGCACTCTATTTTCCATTTTGGTACTTTGCAGCCTTCCGGACTCAGTGTTGAATTCAACAATCTCAGACCATGAGCGTTGTCATCCATTTTGTTTCCCCTGTCTTCCTTGCCCCCTCCCTGCCCAGTGTCAGGTTTTGTTGATTTTTGCTGATCAGCTATTATGATTTTATATTCTGCAATTAGCACTTCCTATGGACTTATCTCTACAACCATTACAACAGTGTTTGCCTTGTGTGAAAACGGTGATCTCTAATTTTGCTTGCCCTCTAAGCATGGCCTGACCTTCTCTTCTATTCCACTTGCTCCTCACCACCTTCTTTTACAGTATAACACCCATTACTTTTCCGCTTCTGCATTCAGTTTTAAAGAAGAATCATAATGGACTCAGTATGTTAACTCTGTTCCTCTCTCCGCAGAATTTGCCAGAATTGCTGAGTTTCTCCAGCAGTTTTGCTTTCTTTGCAGTATCTGCTGCATTTTACTGTTGTATAAACCGTATTGCTCGTCACTACATTTCATTACATACAGTTACATTTCAGGAATAAACCAAATTTTGATCAGTAAATTAAATGTTGTGCAATTTGAGGCTCCGACATCAATCCCAGTTATGAATTGAGAACAGACATTCTCCCAGCGGAGCTCAACAAAGTTTGCTACTCTCGGGTCTTGACTTTTTAAATCGGTAACCCATTTTAAACATCCATATTAGAAAGAAAGGAGTGAGAGAGAAATATATCCTTTTCATTCACCCATATACACACACACATATACATTCCTTTCGGGCTGAAGTTGACAGATGTTCCGATGCTGTTGATAAAGAGTTACAAGAACTTGTTGAAGTTTTCATCAATTGTTCTCTCTGAGCTAAGAATCGAAACTGCTAGGTCTTTGCACTCTAGTGCACTGATGATAAGAAAAGAAATTTGAAACTGTTACAAGGTATTCCAACTGACAGTAAGTGCACAAATTTACCTCACAGACTGAAATATATCTGCAGTGTAATCACCGTGGTAACATAGGAAATGTGTGGCAGACAATTTGCACGGAACAAGTTTCCACAATTAACATTGTGATAATGACCAGGTAATCATTTCTTTTTTCAGTAGTTTGAATTCCCTTTTCACAAAACAGTGCTATTGGAACTTCTGTGTCCATTTGTCAGAACAGACAACTGAAAATTTGACATTTCATTCAAAAATCAGCAGCTCCAACTGCACTTCCTCAAAACTGCGCTGGATTTCAGCATTGGCTTACAATTGTACATTCAAGTCTCTGATGAAGACCGTGTCCAAAAAGAGCCATTCTAATCACAGCCCCTTCACATTTAATGGTGTTACCATCACCGAATCCCCCACTGTCAACATTCTTGAGATTACCATTGATCAGAAACTTAACCTGACTCACCACATAAATGCAGTAGCTGTAAGACCAGGTCAGGGACTAAGAATATTGTGGCAAGTAACTCATCTCCTGACTCCCCAAAGCCTGTCCACCATCTGCACGGCACAAGCCAGGAGGATGGAATACTCCCCACTTGCCTGGATGGGTGCAGTTCCAACAATACTCAAGAAACTTGAAACCATCCAGAACAACACGGCTGCTTGATTGACACCACATCCACAAGTATCCACTCCCTCCACCACTGATGCTCAGTAACAGCAGTGTGTACTATCTACAAGATGCACTGCAGAAATTCACAAAGATCCTTAGACAGCACTTTCCAAACCCACAATCACTTCTGTCTGGAAGGACAAGGCGGCAGATACATGGGAACATCACTCTCTGCAAGTTCTCCTCCTAGCCACTCACCATCTTCACACGGAAATGTATTGCCTTTCTTTCACTGTCATTGGGTCAAAATCCTGAAATTCCCTCTCTAAGTACATAATGGGTCAACCTACAGCACAGGGCCTGCAGCAGTTCAAGGCAGCTCACCACCACGACCTCAAGGACAGCTAGGCACGGGCAATAAATGCTGGTCAGCCAGCAATGCTCATGTCCCATGAGTGAATAAACAAAAACAGAACAGAACTAAAAACGCAGAACTTTCTGACTCAGAATCAAGGATGCTACCCACTGAATCATGTGACAATAACAGACGCCCAAAATAAATAAACTAAAAAACCTTTCTATAAAAAGCTTATTTTACTTCCAAAGCTTTTCAAATTTTTACACCTACATAGAAGTAGGGATACAACTATGTGGTGCTATACTGATAAACTTAGGGAGTCAGCATTTGGCACATTAGGCAGGAAACATGGCGGCCAGAATAGTCAATCAGGCAGATGCCGCATATAAATCTCTTGATGGCAGGAAAAATCCACACAATTTTGAAGAGGGAACATTGCCAGTGGGATAACTCACTGACAACCTGCCGTGGACCAATCAGACTATTCATAGATTTCCAGCTTAAGGAAGAAAGATCTCCCTCCTCGCCCACTCACTTCATCGCTTCCCTCTCTCATCCACTTCCTCCACCTACTCCCCCACCCCTTCCCCCCCTTCACTCCTTCCCCCTTCACCCACTGCCTTCATTCCTTCCCCCTCTTAACCCACACACTTTACTCTTTCCCCCTTCACTTACTCCCTTCACCACTCCCTTCACCTACTCCCTTCACTCTTTGCCCCTGCACCCACTCCCTTCCCTGCTTCCCCCTCTCACCTGTTCCTTTTACTGCTTTGCCCTCTCACCCTCCCTAACCCTCTAATCCATCTGGATTTCCCTGATACTCATCCTTGAGGAATATCCATTCTGCAAGGACAAAGGCCAGCGCATAGTGGGATGTGGCCCTTTGGGCTGCCTAGGACGTTTGAATAGGGGACAGGGTTCATAAAAGTCTGTCATCTTCCTGACCATTATGACCTGTTTCTCATTTTACACTGTGGTGGTGGAGATTTCAGGTGGTTCACCTACCCCTGGGCATCTTTCCCCTGCTGCTATTTTGCCAATGTCAAATTGGAGCTTCTGTACACCATAATATCTTAGAAGTATATTGTATCTGCAAAGTAAATTCAGAATTACTTCTTTAATAAAGCCCTGTTTTAGACAATGAAGTGCTGCAGAAGAGCAATTTGAATGTTGACTTTAAGTGTCTTTCTTTTTGTTATTTATGGTTCTGACACGTGGATAAAACACAGTTGTTTTGACTTTAAGAGGAATATAGATGACTTGGCAGTAATTAAGCAATAAATACTTAGAGATAAGTTTATAAAAGCCTTCAGCCCACAGTACTGGCTGTAGCGTGAAAGTTATTTGTCAGCAGCTCCAGAAGCCACCTGTCCCAAGTTTCCTACAGAGCTCTGCCAGACTCCTACAAAACACTGGCAGGATGCCATTGGAATCCTGTGTAGGAACATGACGCCCTGGGATTTTCTTTATTCCTGGGGTTTTCTGGTGGTCCTTGTAAGGAGTGGAGCCTCCACCCACCCCTTACAATTCCAGTGACATCAGTGGATGATTCCAGAGTATGGACATCTTGTACTGGGGGTTCTCACTCCTGCTCAGTCCAAATCCAGTAATGGACTACAAGTTATGAAGCTGAATGAGGTGATCTTCAGATGGACATATGTTGACTCCATTGGGAAATCTACCTGAAGATAAAGAAGAAAAAAATAATTGAGTACATTGGAATAATTCATTCAATCATTTGAAACTTCCACCATTTGAGACGATCATGGCTGATCTGTATCTGCTTTAGCTATCCACCCTACATGCCATTCTTCTATAGCCCTTCATAAACTTGCGCCCAAGTAAAACCTAACTTGCTCCCATCGTCCAAAAGCTTAAAAATGAGATGACAGGGGTCTTCTAGAGGTCCGGCGACAGCTGTTGGGAGGTGATCGAGTAGGTAGGCACGAGGTCTGCCATAGTGACTGTGTCACACTTCCCACTCACTCTCCAGATTCTGATGGGATCAACATTTAAGACACAACCCCAATTTAACCGGCAGGATTGGTACACACAGATTTTCCAGAAGATCATGCTTAGTTCAGTCAGGATCATAATACCTAGTGGATTGAGTAATAAAAGCTGTTCATGCCTGTAACATACATCTGCTTGATTTCTTCTTTACATTTTCCCATTTTCTTCTTTGTCATTGGTTAAGCAGTGTTTCTGTTCCCAGTTGGTTCTTTTCAACTTTTGTTCTTGAATTAATAATAATTCCCAAAAATGCCCTCCGAAAGTTTTTTATTGTCTGTGAACATATTGCAGCAAAAAATTTCCACCAGAGCAAGCTAATTAAAGGGATAAAACTGTCTGACATGCAAGAGACATGACTGTTTCTCGCTCAGCTCACTTTATGCATCTGAACATGAGCAACTCTTCGACAACACCACAAACTTGTCAACTTACTTTCTCAACCTGTCCCCTAAATACAGCAACAATGTTCCCACTCTCAGCTCAACCAATCTTCTGGGTTCTATGAACAATTCCAAATTCAAATACATGTGGCACTGTTGCTTACACAGCCAATACCCAAGGCATTATGGCAGGAATGGCTAAGAACGAACAATCAGACAGCACTGCTCACTCCTATCACAGGAATTCCCAAACTTGGCAGTTGCTCCCTCAGGGATGTTCCTTTTCCACCTCCAGCCAAAATCCACCTTAACAATCCAACACCGTTCTCAGAGTGAGTTATTTGCTATGAAGGCCAGCCAAAACAGGATCTGAGGCCTGAGGCAAATCCTGACAAGGAGATGAGGGAGACTACTGATGCAAGCCATAGGTTATTCATAGCTTCAAGCTGGAAACCAAGATTGCTGATTAAAAGCAACACGTGATCCCAGAATGCCAGATCAAGGCTAAGCTGTTGGATGTCTGCAATTATGTACTGATGGTACATAATTGAGAGATATGGTGCTGAGCACAGATAACAGGTAGAGATTCTATTAAAAATGTGCATTTATAATGGAGATTTTAATTTTAATTTTTTTCTACATTGTCCATACCATGTCAGTTTAAAATTGTATATAAAGAGCTGGGGTTTGATGAGAAATATGTAACCTATTATAAAAAATACATACTTTAACAGCATCCCTGTCTGAACTAGTTACACAGGGTAACGGATAACTCTGCCAGAGTGGATGGGTATCAGCGTGTTCTGAACTTAAAACCACCAAAAAAATCGGTTGTCAGGAAACCAACTGGAACCAGCTGATTAACTTATGCTAAGAATCAGATAACAGTATGTTTAATCATGGATTCTGGATTACTGCCATGACAAGAGGTTCCCAGGCATCATGAACTCTCTAGGATGATCTGGGTAACAGGCTGAAAACCCTTTAAATACAGTCCTATGACAACTGCTTGTTTGCGTAGGTGACAGGTTTTTGTTCACAAGACTTGTTCTGACAGTATTCTTTCACTGATTGGAAGGTCAATTTCTATTACCATGAAGTGTTCTGCCTTTAATATCGACATCTATGCTGTTAGCCATCAGATCATCCTGGGAACAGCTCATACGACTCCATCTTTGACCTCTAATGATTAGAACTAGAGGAACAACATTAACAGCAGCAGGAACCATCTCCTTAGTTGCTTACCACTCCAACGCATAGAGCAAATGGACACAGGAGTCTGACAACAGGAGCGCAGCTACTCAACACAGGGGTTCCCAGGAGACAAGCATTGTTCTGGACATGACTGAGCACCAGGTGCCTCAGGTGACTTAGACTCTCATGTTAGATTGTTGCTAATATTTACAACTTCCAGGAAGATGATTTCCTGCCAAATGAACACAATGGGCATGAATTGCCAATGGTCATCAACAACACCACAGTTCTGCATTTCATCACCTCCAGCTCCTCCCAGGGAACAGCCAGCGATATCCGTAGAATCACACATCTGATGCACACAGTGAATGTCCTAAGTGCCTGCTGCAACTCCAAGAGGCGGACATCAGTGCAAAGACCTGACATGACATAGCACTCATGTTGGATTCAGACCATCCCAGTATCTCTCAGTCGTGTGCAGTGCCTCGGGATGGATCTGCCTGTATTTTCTGCTACTGCTGCTGCAGATTTGTCTTCTTTTTGGCTGAACTATGAAGCACAGGACCTTTGGCAAGCTGAACAGAGCATAGTATGTGTTGGGGACTCTATTATTATCCCTATCACCACTATCTGCTGTGGCTCACATGTGACACATGCTTAAATATGTGCCAACACAGCTACCTGGCTTCAAACACTCACCAAGACCTGGGCTAATGTCGAGTTGCGATAAGTCACTTGACAGTGCCTCACCTGTAAAATCTTGCTCCAACCCCAGCTCTTGAATAATTCCTGAAGTACCTGTGGTGAGTCTGAAGTCAGTGATGGGGAAGTTGTTGGATGGGATTCTGAGAGAGAATTTGGAGAGGCAAGGACTCTAGTGTTTTTAGTGATAGCCAGCATGGTTTGGGGCTTGGGAAATCATGTCTCACAAACTTGCTGGAGATTTTTGAGAACGTAGTTAAAAAAAAGATTGATGAAGGCAAAGCCATTGGTGTTGTCTACATAGATTTTACTAAAGCCTTTGATAAGGTCCCACATGGTAGATTGATTAGTAAAGTTAGGTCACATGGGATCCAGGGAGAGCTAGCCAATTGGATACAAAATTGGCTTGACTGTAGGAAACAGAGGGTGATGGAGGAGAGTTGTTTTTCGGACTGGACCCCTGTGATCAGCTGTGTTCTACAGGGATTGGTGGCAAGGTCCACTGTTGTCTGTCATTCATATAAATGATTTGGATGAGAATTTCAGAGGCATAGTTAGTAAGTTTCTGGATGACACCAAGATTGGTGGTATAGTCAATAGTGAAGAAGGTTATCTAAGATTACAAAGGGATCTTGAACAATTGGGCTGGTGGTTGAGGAGTGGCAGATAGTTTAATTTGGACAAATATGAGGTATTGCATTTTGGGTAAAATGAACAAGGGCAGGACTTATACAATTAGCGGTAGGATGCTGGGTAGTGTTGTTGAAAAAGAAACCTAAGGGTTCAGCTACACGCTTCTTTGAAAGCATCACAGGTAGACAGGGCAAGGCCACTTTTGGAGTATTGTGTACAGTCTGGTCACCCGGTTATAGGAAGGATATTATTAAACTGGAGGGGGTTCAGAAGAGATTTACTAGGATGTTGCTGGGAATTGATGGTTTGAGTTATAAAAATAGGCTGGAACTTTTTTCCACTAAGAGTGTAGGAAGTTGAGGGGTGACCTTATACAGATTTATAAAATCATGAGGGGAATAGATAAGGTGAATAGCAAAGGTCTTTTCCCTAGGGTGGGGGAGTTCAAAACAAGGAGGCATATTTTTAAGGTAAGAGGCAAAAGATTTAAAAGGGACCTTAGAGGCATCTTTTTCACACAGAGAGTGGTTCGTATGTGGAATGAATTGCCAGATGAAGTGGTAGATTTAAGTACAGTTACAATGTTTAAAAGACATTTGGATAGGTACATGAATAGGAAAGGCATAGAAAGATATGGCCAAATGCAGGCAAGTGGGACAAGTTTAGTTTGGGAAACTTGGTCGGCATGGATGAGCTGGATCCATGTTGTATGACTCTATGACGTGAATTAGAACAAAGTAAATGGGTTTTAAAACAACATTTTGAGTATCATCATATTTCAGTGGCTATTGGTTTCAACCCAACATGAGTGAGTGTTGTCAAGTGGCCATGAAGTATAAATCCTGTCACCAGCTAACTATAAGAACCCTGTGTTCCCGAGCCCTCCATCACTTCATCGCCAATGGTCATAGATTCTAAAGCTCTGCTCATTTTCGATGCATATTCATCCAGAATGATCAGGGTAGCTCTGACTGGAGAGCCACTCCTGATTCTCTGTCTTTCCCTGGTGTTTTGTGAGGTGCAATTCTGCAAGGTAATATAGGAGACGCAGTGGTGTAAGAAATTATATGCTTTGAGAGAATAGTCTGACATTTGTGGAAGATCACTCACTTTGAGGGGTGGGTGTGAAATAGCAATAAAAAGAAGACAAGTGTCCAATGGTGGCTGATCAAATGGGCTTGTGAGGAGGTGCCTTGAGAAAGAATGGATGGAGTTGAAAGGTGTGTTGGTCTGAGGAATGCCGGGCAGGAGAAAGCTAGTGATGTCAGAACATTTAAACAATCACTTGAATGTGGAATGCCATTCACTTACTTAGTGAGGTTATTGAACCTCTGTGGTATCGTCATAGATTCTAAAGCTAGAGCAAGAGGCTATACTCGTACTGCTCAGTTCCTCATTCACCTCCAGCTATGCCTCTGAGGTAAACTTCTTTACAAAATTTCCCTGTGAACTCTTATAGCCTGCAATAAGATCTCCAGGAAGGGATATATGTAGGGAGCAACAGCATCCTTCCTGCATTGAGATTCCATAATTCAAGTTACTGTCTCTGCCTTATTGTAAAATGGTTCCATTTTTATCTCTCACCGCGATCCCTTTAAGTACCGAGGCTCCATGAATCCTGGGTTGGCTGTGCGCAGGGCTACCTGCTCCAATTGGTCAGGAAAATGGCATTCTAATGCCATGGCTTGGCAAAAGAGCCAAGGAAATGCCCTTCCCACAAACTTACAGGTTGTTTTCATGTTGCCCAGCCTCCTCTAATGTGAGCAGGTACAACCATCTAAAATGTGTTCACAGCCCAACTCTTTATGTGGGCTTTCTGTTTATGGCTTCCTTCCATCCTGCCACCAAAACATCCACCCCATCCCACCACAACACTCTGGGTGGCCTCAGTGCGAAAACCATTTGTGCTGCAGAGGCTGCTCTTGTAAAAGAAAAGTGGCGAGCGTCTTGCAACTCCAACTTACGTGTTTAAAGCAGTTTATAAAACATTAACGGTTCAAGTGAAATTTTCTAACTCTAGCCTACGAGTGAAAGTTTTGCTGAGAATTGCATGTGAGAGATTCACGCACACAATGTGTGAGAATGTTACAATTAAATAACTGAATAGTTACAAAAAAAATCAACATTTTGAAATCCACATCTGGTATGTGAGGTTCTGAACCGGGAGCTCAATTTCAATGGACTGAAAGTTGGATAAGTTCTAAGGGCAGGCTGTCTGCTTGTCCAAATACGTTCCTAAGTAAGTGACAACAAAAATTAACCCCATTTCTTTTAAGTGGTTCGAAGCTTCCTTGGAAACAAGAACAAAATTCAGAGAAATACTTCAGTCATCTAGTTGAAGTATTCCACGGTGTAATTTCAGTGCCAAAATGTCTGAGAGCCATACCTAGTGTGAGAAAGAGACAGGCAGACTGGAACACTAATCAGCGCCAGATAGAAGACAGCAAGTGATGGAAAGTGGGAGGCAAGCAGATTTGCAGTCACACAAAGGAAGGTGCACACAATTAAAGAAAAATGTTGTGTGTGAATATTACCATGGGAAATAGTAAACATACAAAGCGTTTTTAAATTAAATTTAAAAAATCAGTGAAAATGGAAGGCAAATTGCTATTAGTTCAGAAAATAATGCCACATATTCAACAAAGTCTAGCTTGAAACATGTTCTAAATCTTGCACTGTAGTCAGTTGAAATTGCGCTAAAATTTAAAGAGAATTGTTTCCTTTCTTAGTCTGTTACTTTAATTGAAATTGGGAACCCCTCACAAAGTTTGGAGAATGTGTGCCGATGGGCTTACTCCCAGCAGAAGTCTGATACAAGCCATGCAGAATATCATGACCATGCCATCTTTCTGACAAGGCAGGATTTTGGACCATCAGGAATGCAAGGTACTGTATTCTATTCAGGTTGGGTGCATGGTTTTGTCCTGTTCTCTTACATACTTATTGATAAATGATCAAGGGAATGCATTTCATAGTAACTGGCATGCTATTTTCCAGTCCGATATTTTAAAATTCCAGGATGATCTGGGGACGTGCAGCCCAAGGTGGACCCATTGAAGATTGGGCTCCAGGTCTCACTTGGCTCAGACTGATGAGCTGCAGTTACATGCTGGGCATCCATAGCAACTTGCCCACAAAAACCATTATACATTTGGCTACTGACAGCAACACAGTGCCCCGTACAAGAGGAGAGGCTGATTGGAAGGGAGTTGTGGGTGCCTAGGAGGGGAAGTCAATCAGGAGTAGAGGCAATCAGGAGAGGTGGGATCAAAATTGTGTTTGGAGGGAGTTTGAGGGAAGTGGGAGGGCAAGGCAATGATCAAGAGGGGGTTGGTTAGCAGTAGTCAGTAGTCAACTGTTGTAATAATGTCGTCCTGCATCTTTTAACTCAACACTTAGCTAATTTTTTTTTAGACTTGCTTTTTTAGATGGTGTCCACTGGTTAGGCTGCATATGGATCTGATCTTCCTAATTGCAGCCAGATGTATTTGAGTCAAACTGATTTGTAAAGCAGGCATCAAAAATGCTAAGGGACAAATGTCTGTTTTGATGGCTATATAGATATGGCAACAGTCAGCAATCTGAATAAATTCTAACATATGCACTGGATGTTCCACTAGTAGTTCCATTTGATTCTGCTGAGTACCAAGGGAAGAAGTCCCTTGGTGTGTTTCAATAGGTCACTCAAATCAGTTCAAGGGTCAATGATCAGCAGTTGACTCAGTCTGTTGTTAATGAGAGAAAGTCAGAGAAGTTGGTTCCATGTACCCACCTGCTGATGATAGCTGGTTGCTGGAGAAAATGATAGCCCATAGGCAGTAATGTTCATACAGAACAGCTAGAGAGATGGAATTTACATGATGGAGCACAGTCTTGTGAAGCCTAGTGGGATACATTCTTGAGGTCAGTTCAACTGAAATGAAGGACCACAATGTGCTGGTGGTGGGAGCTCAGGAAATATCAGGTGCAGCACCTGCTTAATGGATGCTGATAAAAAGCTGAAATTGTAGCAGTCTTTGGGCACTTTCAAGTGGTCTCAGGAATTTTGGGAACGCAGCCTTGGAAGAAAAATAAATCTACCAGGAAATGAGCAGTTGTTGTTGAATGAGTTCCAAAGCTAGATCTTCATAAATGAAATATTGGCAGCCTTGTGAAAGTTTGAATGAGATTTGGTGACAATGTCAATAAAGTCTTGGCATGTTGCTGAGAATTCTGTGGAATCTGTCTTGACCACATCTGCTATTTGATGTGTTCTCTGGGATGTTCAGCTGCAGTTTGTCTGCCTCATGTTCATTCTGGATGTTAGAGTATAAATTGCATTATATTGTAGATTATATTATTATTCTAACTTTGTACAGTCAAATTTATTTTGTTTGTTCAAAACTGGGCGATCATGCAACTTTATTCTCCTAGAAAGTACATGAGACCTTAAACTTCACCAACTTTAAGCAAAATGTCATTTATCTCTAACCAGATTGTAACATGAATTTGGTGGACTTGTGCTGGATTATTCGAAGATGGCGACTTCTGACTCCAAATATGTGCTTGCAAGCCAATCATCATGTTGGACACTTTGATGTCCATTTTATCCCTGCACATTACCATTGACTTTCTAGATTGCAATACTTTTGCTTAACAGCTCCATATACTAAACCACTGTCTGGTAGTTTTTTTCTTTTGTTTTCTTTACTCATTCACGGGATGAGGGCATCGCTGGCTAGGCAGCATTTATTGCCCATCCCTAATTGCCTAGAGGGCAGTTCAGAGTAAATCACATTGCTGTGGGTCTGGACTCACATGTAGGCCAGACCAGGTAAGCATGGCAGTTTCTTCCCTAAAGGATATTAGTGAACCAGATAGGTTTTTCTGACAATCGACAATAGATTCACGGTCATCATTAGATTCTTAATTCCAGATATTTATTGAATTCGAATTGCAGTATCTGCCATGGCAGGATGTGAACCCGGGTCCCCAGAACATTATCTGGGTCTCTGGATTAACAGTCCAGCGATAATACCGCTAGGCCGTTGTCTCCCCTAAAGTATTGAACAATAATTGGTATAAATCATAAGGCTACTTACGTTTCTTCAAAATGGGACACAATGAAAGTAAATGATAAAAATGGAATGAATTCATGGAATTTTAGCACCTTTCATTCATAGTAATTTTCTAAAACCAGTATTAAATGCTAGATTTTAGTATTTAGTGTTTTCTTAACAGATAAGCATAATATACATTATGGTTATCTTATAATTCTTAAGCTGTATAGAACATCTGCCTTATTAGTTGGTTTACCAATAGGATTTGAAATAATGGGTTTTGCTTGCGTTAGTTTTTAGTTTTGGCAGAGGTTAGATATATCATTTTACAGATTAAAGTAGAATCAAGAATGATTAGTCTTTAGACAATATAAATTGTACATGATGCTGATAACTATGTTAATGCATACATTTCTGTGTGTATGTTTAATATATCAATGCTGAAATAAGAAAAAAACACAATTGATATTTTTCAATATTGATTACATGTTATTTAAATGCATTCTTCTCCAATAATTTTCTGTCTGTTGCAGGTTATGCACCAGTTACAGGCATGTGCCATCCAGTCCGAAGTTGCACTCTGAACCATGAAGATGGCTTTTCATCCGCATTTGTTGTTGCTCATGAAACCGGTCATGTGTAAGTGTCAAATCTTATGGTTCAAAAACAAACTTGAAAAGCACAAAAGCACATGATACTATTCAAGAAGAACATTGTGTTAAATATTAGAACACCAGGCATCATACAGCAACTTTTATGCAGAAAGACATTGAATAGTACTTATTCAAGGAAAAAAATGTAAAGGAGCCAATCTTGAGTCATGAAGGGAGAGTTGGGAAAGAAGAAAGAAAGAAAGGAAGAAAGAATGAATGAATGAACGAACAAAGTTGTGATAAATCTTAAAGGTGGATCAGAGTATCGAAAGAAGCGGGGAGGGTTTGTAGGTAGTTGCAAAAAGTGGGACCGAGTTACAGGGTCTTTTATCAATCTTCACTATCAAGGATCGGGATTGTATAAAAGGCCAGAAGCAAGAGACTACAGAGGGTGAACGAAGAAGCAAGACTGAAAGAATTTGCAAAAATAGATTGGGAAATAAGATTAATTATTTAGATTTTAATGTATCATGGACAGAGAGCCAGTTTAGGTCAACAGGCAGGGATTAATGAGGAAATAAGACTGAATGGTACACAGGATATGAGCAGTGAGATTTTGAGAAGTCTGGGGGGGTGGACAGCTGGTAGGGCATTATTGAAAACTTAAGTGCAGAAGTGACAAGACAATAGGTAAAGATTTCAGCAGCGGTGGTGGGGTGTAAAGTTGGTGAGAAGGTGTGTAATGCTGCAAAATTCTAGTCCACTGTTGTTGTATTCGTTTTAGGCAGCCCCTCAGGATCAAAGGTGATTTTCCTCCACTCTGGAGTTATACGTCCTGAAATGACTAATTAATCCAATGTTACATCCACACAGATGGGGTAGGTGGTGTTTGGAGAGGAGGTTGGTTTCTGCATGCTCCTGCTGTTTGCAATAGGTCTCCGCCAGGGAGCAACAGAGGAGTGTGAAATGGTTAGCTTCTTTGTGGATGTTTCTATTCCAGTTTGAGTGTTTTGGGGCAAGAGAGTCCCATGCGTTCATGGAGGTATTAAATCTTTTAGGAGGCTTTGAGGATGTCCTTGAAATTTTTCCTGTGCCTTCCTGATAACTATTTGCCCTGATGAGGCTTTGAGTAGAAAGCTTCTTTAGAAAGTTTCAGATACTTGGGTGATGTGACCTGCCCAATGCAGCTGATGACTCTAACCATTGTCTTAATGTTGAGGATATTGACCTGAGAGAGGGTGCTAATATTAATGTGACTGACCTGCCATTGAATATGTGGGATTTTGCAGAAGCATCCTGGTGATATTTATTCAGAGATTTGAGGTGTCTACAGTACATTGTTCATGTCTCTGACACAAGAAGAAGGGCAGATAGAACTAATACCGAATAGACCATAAGCTTGTTTCCAGGTTTGAGGTCTTTGTCATCAAATTCCTAGTTTTTAAAGCAGCCAAAGGTTGCGCTGACACACTGGAAGTGATGTTGAATATTGTTGTTGATGTCTTCCCCATTGACAGGAGACTGTTTACTTTACCTTTCTCGTTGGCCTTGACTTTATTCTTTGATTTATCACATCTCTCAAATTTGATCATTTGCCCCACCATTTAGTTTGAAAATCTGTCTACTTCCCTAATTATCTGGTTTACAAGTTCAGGTGGAGTCTGTCCCATCGACACAGATCCCACTTACCCCAGTGCTGGTGCCAGTGCCCAGGAACTGAACCCACCAGTCTTTGAGCATGTATGATTCAAAGACTTGTTGAAACTCATTGATAAGAACCTACTAAGTTGCATACAGAAATATTTAAAAGCCCAGAACACAATACTAATGTGGGTTTCTTTTTCTCCAACAATTCCATTTAAAATAGGAAGTAAGTTGTATTGCAGTAAGTTGGAATGCAAATATATGATGTGGTAGAAGCAATGTATTTTTCAGTGTTTGCAGTACCCTTGGCATACTGACAGTGCCAAGTCCAATTGGTTCAGCTTCCTGTGGGTCAGCAGGATGCTAGTAGCAGAATTTTGCTATCTGCAGCTAGCACACTTGCAGCCAAATTACAACATACCAACTGTTAGACTTGTTGCTGATTCTGGCCAAGGTTTAAATATCAGCTAACATGGACCTCACATATATATCAAACTGTTGCTTAGATCAGTATATTTCACACTCCCATCTCATCTCCCACATTACAGTTGCTTGAAGGAAACGATTATCATTTATATAGCACCACCCAGGATGTCCCTAAAACACTTTACAGCAATTTAGTCCTTTTTGATATAAAAATGAAAAATGCTGAACAGACGCAGGAAATCATGCAGCATCCATAGAGAGAGAAAACAGAACTAATAATTCAGGCCGAACTCTGAGTGCATCAAAATACTTTTAAATTTTAGAAAAAAATGTACCACCTAACTTGCACATAGCACAGGCCTACAAACAGCAATCAGATGATGACCTGTCAGTTTAGTGACTTTAGTTGAGAGATAAATATTGACTGGGGCACTGGAAAACTCCCCTGTTCTTTGAATCACACTGTGAGATCATTCTCATTCTCCTGTGAGGACTGGCAGGGTTTTGCTTTCACAACTTGTCTGTATTACGGCCTGTCCAGCAGCATTCCCTCAGTACAGCATTGACATATCAGTCTGGATTATATTCCTAAGTGTCCAGAGTAGAGTTTTAACCCATGATTTCCGGACTCAGACGTGAGCCGGGCTGACGTATAGGAGAATCCAGAAACTCTTGTCTCCATGAGGATAAAGGTGAGCCACCTGTCTCGCTGGCAGCATTATGTCTGGTAGCTCTTGGGATTCAGGGCAGGCAATCCTGAGGAAGGGGTCAGTTAGGGGAAGATTGTACATGGATGAGCAATCAGCAGTGATATTCAGGATTGCTGTGAAATGATCTTCTAGGCTTTATATTAAGTATCTTATTTGGTTGTGATTTCTAATGGCCATTTGATAACAGCTGGTTAGGCCAAATATATAGGCAAATGTCCCACTTTCAGGAAGGGGTGTCAGACAAGGATTGAGCTTTCTTTTTGCACATTTATAGGACAGATACCTGTTGCTCTGGGAATAGTAGGATGGGGATGGAATCGGACATGAGGAATGCCTTAGGGCATGGGTAGGTAGTTAATGATGTGCATTTAATATGATAGGGTGAGAAATTCCTTGAGGTCTCTTTGTGAGAATCCCTCCAGAAAGCTCAATGCAATTTGCCCTTAGCCAAAAAAAACAGAAGATTCAGCCAATAGTCATGTCTTTATTTCAACTTTGCAGTGACTGTTTTAATAATGGGTACTTAACTTTATCTCATGATTGAACACACAAGCCCCATTTTTAATTCTTTGGTCAGGAACACTGAGGTGAAGAATTTTAAGCTGCACAAATCTGACATTTAAAAGTGGTTGTTCACACTCTCCCATTTTCAGTCAGCCTAGTGGTGGGGGAGGGCTGCAGGGATGTGGGCTGCATTCAGAATTGGGCCAAACCTACCCAAGAAGAACTGCAGAGGCTGCCTGTTACTGAGGTAGGCTGAGTGCAAAACCTGCCTCAGTACAGCATAATCCAACAATTAAAACAAAACAATACAATATAAATCATTCCTCAATTTCTCACTCCTCACAACCCCTCACTTTCCCTCCCACCCCCGAAATCCAATCCCTTTCCATGTTCCATCCACGCCATTTACCATCCTCTACTTATCCCCTATGGCCCACAGTCCTCCTATGCCCATCTACTCACACCCATGGCTCCTATTGCATTCTATGTCCATCTTGTCATACCCCATGGCCCTTAAACCTCCAAACCATCTTCATGCCTGATCCAAGCCAGGCACCCATCCCTTTCACCTACCATGCCAACTCACCTAGTACCCACAGATTCCCACACACACAGGAAAAAAAATAAAAGTTCATTATCATAGACAGCTCTTAGTTGAGAGGAACACATTCAGATTTTGGCAGATCTTGAGACTACTTGACGCTTGACAATAACAGGTCCTTGACAGGCCTTGACAGGTTTGACGGCTCTCGATAGGTTTGAAAAAATGTTGTCACTTCTTGACAAGTTTTAACTTGTCAAGAATATGTTTGAGAGGTTTTTCTCCACCAACCCCCCCCAACTCTCTCCCAACAAAGGGTTCTTTTCCACCCCTCGCCAACCCACAAAAGAGGATGCGGGCCTGTTTCCCTAGGAGTAGAAAAAGTACCCTTTGTTGGGAGGGGTTTTGGGGTGTGCTGTGGGAAGACCTCTCAAACATATCAAACCTGTTAAAACTTGTCAAGAAGTGGGATACATTTTTTCAAGGGGACCTGGGCCCCTCCAAAGGATGCCTGACCCCCAACCCCCAAGGTGTCCTGGGATCATAATCACTGGAGTGGGTAGCGTAGCTTTCCAAAGCGATATTCTGGCTTTCCAAAAGATATACATTGCTCTGAATTGGTCTGTCGTGTTAGCTTTAAATTCTTTGCTGCTGAGTTTCTAAACTGGGATTTAAAAGGTGACAAACAACCATTTTAATGCTAGCCATCTCCATAAAATGTGAAGGTGTGATGCCCACACTGACTGCTTTCCCACCCCTACAAAAATGGTATGTTTAGGGGAGGGACTTGTGATTTTGGGCTATTTTTGCCTCAGTGAAGACCTCTCCAACTGGCAGAAATCTGGGCCATACAGTGAACTTAAAATAATGGTACAAGTCCATCTTTTTATTCTATTGTAGTGATTGCCTAACTTTGTATTTTCCTATCTACTAGGTTGGGCATGGAACATGATGGCCAAGGCAACCACTGTGGCGATGAGATCAAAATGGGAAGTATCATGGCACCATTGGTTCAAGCTGCATTCCATCGTTTCCATTGGTCCCGTTGTAGTCAACAGGAGCTGAGCCGATACTTACAGTAAGTGGAAGGTTGTTGTGGTCTCACAATGGATAAAGTAGCAGATGTATGACCCTCCTCCAGTCAAATATAGAGAGTTCACTAAGTCTAGCCCAGTAATACTCACAATGTTCTTTTTAAAACAAATGTTATGTGTGTTTACTGTGTTCAAAAATATTTCAGAGTGATTTTCTTTATGGTTAGCATTGCTTTCCTGTTCTCTACCATTACCTTCAGAATAATGTTACCTTCTGGCAGAGAAACAAGCGCTAGCATCTGTTTTGCCTTTTTAATTTTGTTCCCAGAAAGAGATCATAGAGAGAAAGGAAAATGATACAATAACACAGGAAGCTTTCACATGCATTTTGCTACTGTTCTTTCCTAATTGGCCGGACCATACCCTGTAATTCCCTACTTAATACCTTTGGGGAGCACTATGAGCCCAGGAACTGCAATGGTTTATGGGGGCTTAAAAGCCGTACAAGAGCATAAAAGGCACATGATTCAGACTTTGGTCAGAGACAGGTTTTAAGGAATGGCTTAAATAAGGAGACAATTGAGAGGCCAAGACATTCAAGAACAGAATTCTGGACCTTAGAGGTTAATGCTGAAAGTGTGACCACCAATGGTGGAGAAACTACCATTCAGAGGCACAAGAGGCTAGGATTGCAGGAGCACTGAGATATTGGAGGAGATGGTTACAAATTTCTGATAGTCTGAGGCAATGTTGCAATTTGAAAATAAGAATGAGAAATTAAAGTTGAAATGTAATCTGTTGGCCAGTCAAATTATTGGATTAATATTTGTTGATCCAGCTCCTTAGACAACATTGGGTTCTTCCACTGAGTCCAAAATTTGACTATCAAGACAAAAAGACTCCACTTTAATATAAAACCATTGTAAGTGTATACCTTTTGAAGCTATTACATTTCACTATTGATAGCCCCCATGGCAATCTTCCAATGGCAGGTAGCTTTACTGTTGGCACCCTGTGCCCATGATTATAATTCAGCTTGTTCAGAGAATGGATCAGGACCACAGCAGGAGCATCATGGCAGTTAGACACCCAGCCTGTTACATTTCTTAATGGTGTCATGGAAAATGCAAACCTTACCTTGTTCAGTGTACATTAAATTGATTGTGGTATGTTGAGCTATTGTTTTGGCCTGCTCAGTGAAGAGGACTGACAGGAACCCCTAGGGTAGTGCTGGAGCAGATGGAATACTTTTCTCATTAAATCACATAACCCTACCATGGCCTAGAAGTAATATGCAGTTCAGGTTCTCAAGGCCTGTAAACCTTGCCCACTCTGTAGCACCACTGGAATCTGCCTTTGTTACAATCACTGCCTTCCACTGGCAAATAGGATCCTCCTGGGAGCTGGCATTGTGCATGTGATGACCTGACCTAGGATTACAGTGAGGATGGGCAGGAAGTGGAGGATGCTGGCCATGCTATCATTATTACTTAGGGTCTAAATCATAAAATTTTACTCAGATATTTCACATCTTTTGGCTGGGCAATAACTTTGAGAACAAATTGTTTAAAAATAGTTTCTCATTGCAGTTCATATGACTGTCTACGTGATGATCCGTTTGAACATGACTGGCCATTGTTACCACAACTTCCAGGCATCAACTACTCTATGAATGAACAATGTCGCTTTGACTTTGGAATGGGCTATATGATGTGCACAGCAGTAAGTGTGATCAAAGCTCTTTCAGACCTATACAGCATGCGTCAGATGCACTCCATATTTGGTGTAGAATTTCTATGGACACTATTTTCTTACTGCAACTTATGCAGAACCCTGAATGATCTATTGCTAACAAAAGAATGAAGGAAGCCACTTGTAAAGCTCTATAAACTTATCAATATCTGTATATACCATTTATAAACACAACTGCATGAAATGGTAAAATAATCTGAAGCCCTGAATTAGGTGAACAAATGAAAGCAATTCTGAGAATCTTGCCAGTTACTGTTATTTAGGTTGACTTGTTCTAGTCAGTATATTCAAATCAGTAAAATTGTAGTGGTATCCAAGTTGCATGTCATCTATTTAACCCAGTTTCTTGAAATTTTCCTCCATTTACAGACCAGATGAAATTGGCAAATGTGGAGAACCTAGGGAAATTTTAAACCTTTATATTTTCCCACTTAAGAGCTGCAAAAAAGTTTGAAATTTCTTACACAAACTGGCATAAAATGCTTGAAATACGAGGCATTACGCAAGTTGATAGATAGTATTTTCTGAACGTACAATGTTAAAACTTCAATATGGTTTGATTTAATTGCCACATTGTTGCTCACTTTTAAAACCTTTCCTAAAATTTATTTATAATGTTATGATCTCAGTTGAGACCAGAAACTTAACAAAAGAAACAAAATCCTAGTTATTTACTTAAAGAATGAAGTCACAAGATTCTGTGATTTTATGCAAAATATTTTTTACTGTATGAGATTCAAACAAAACAAACCATATCTATTACCTTGGGTAACCACCTATTCTATAAAACCCAGAATCAAAGAAAAGCATGAAAATACAAGCAAACTGTAGTCAATTATAAACCATAAATCAAATATTAAATGGTAGATATAACTAAGAGATTTACAAATTGCCTCAGAAGCCCATCCAACATATGTGTCATTAATCTGAGCCACAAAGTCCTTTAAACTTGTCTTATTCATAAAGAATTTCAGTTCCTTGTAAAGTTCTGTCTGATCCTTAGTCAACAGCAGCCCACAACAATCCAAACATGGATAGAATTTTCACCAAAAAAATGACGTACATCTGCCAAGTCTCATAAACTCTGCTCATGATTGTCTCGAGGGTGGATGTTATCTTCATGTACTAGAGACAACTTCAGCAACTCCATACTTACCACGTCATAGCTGCTGGATCTAGCTTCATCTTCTTCAGCATCCCTGTACTGTACAGTGGGATCATCACCTGAGCGCTCATCTATCTAGGTTCTTAAATATGGTTTCAACAAGCTTCGGTCTCTCTAGAAGTCCTGGTTCCATCTCAGTTTCAATTTAGTTTCCTTAGAAACTGGAAGCGTCAGTTTCCTATCTCAATCAAGGTCTGAAAAGATACAAAATTTGAAACCATAGATTCCATCACAATAAAACATTGGTAACACAGTGTGGAGCTGGAGGAACACAGCAGGCCAGGCAGCATCAGAGGAGCAGGAAAATTGACGTTTCGGTTTGGGACCCTTCTGCAGACTCCAGCATTGGCAGCTCTTACTATCTCTGATTGAGTTATAACCCCACTGCGAAGCATTTCTGAAGAAGAGTCCCAACCTGAAACGTCAGCTTTCCTGCCGCTCTGATGCTGCCTGGCCTGCTGAGCTCCTCCAGCTCCACACTGTATCATCTCTGACTCCAGCATTGGCAGTTCTTACTATTTCACAATAAAATCTATTAGGGCAGTAGATAAGCTTGGATAATAGCATGCAGCTAGTTGAGTGATTAATTGTAGAGGTTCCTAGATTAAGAAATTTTGAGCAATGGCGCTCCAGCTTCTAATAATGAGAGCATAAATGTTCCACAGCACATTTCATGAAAAAAACATTGCATTAATTTTTCCAGTGTAGAGTTGAAAGTTATTGAATTTCCTTAGTAGTTAGCAAATCTAAACAAATAACACTGTTCTGGTCCAATTGGCAGCCTTGCCCCAAGATTCAGGTGCTGATTCTTTTTCCAACGTTACATCCTGCTTTCTGTAAAACATACAGAACTGCTAAGCATGTACATACAACCTCTATGCTTTTGTAGCAGTGTTGTACATTTTGAAGAAAACCAAAGTGCCTGACTCTGAGACTTTAGTACATTATCATTGAACTATTTGTAAGGATATATTAACTATAAGCAGAACTTAAATTGTATCTGCATTATGCAATGTCCTGTTAAGAAGTAGGAACCACCAAGGGCCAGAATACCAAGTGCGCTCAGGGTTGTACCTAAGTTGTGCACACCTTTCTGGAGAATATGCATTGTGAGCCACTTCCATTGCCTTTCTGGATCGGAACCTTTATTGGAACAGCACCAAGAGACTACAAAACTGCAATTATATGTCTGAAAGATACCTAGTCACAAGGAACAAATTCATTTTGCTTCCAAATCATCAAATTATACTGTTATAAGTGTGCATTTCTGACAAGACTATAAATGTGAAGACTCTTAATTACAAACTTTCCACAATATAAAATTCATTTTGAATAAAATTCAGCAAAGTGCAGTCTGTATAATCGTTAGCTGGGCAATTTTTGGACATTCGTATCCTTCAGCAATTTTCTATCTGTGCCTACTTTAAATGAGCATAAATGATTCACTGCATAAGCTTAATGATCTGACTATAATTAAAAGGATGTACCAAGCCATTATTATGCAATTATCCAATTCTTCAAAACCTTTATTTTGATGTGAGAGTACTGCAGCAGCTCATTTTGGGAGGAAGTTCAAAATTACGTCTGTCAATTTTGTAAAATGAAAATTAGAGGCACTTAATATTGTTATGACCGGATGAAGAGATGAAGTCAACTTGATCATTCGTAATAAATATTTTAAATACTTTGATACACAGCTATCACACTTAAATTAAAACATAGTTGGCTCGAAAACGAGAGAGCAAATTACCAAAGTTCACTTCAGTGAATGAAAAAGGAATTTTACAATCTTCTAACCCCAACGGAAAATAATAAAATCATGATGTCAAACATACAAACAAATACAGATAATAAGCTAGACTCAGTCACGGTGACCGTGGCAAGTATTGTTCAAAAATCTCACTTGGATCACTCATGTCCTTTAGAGAAGGAAATTTGCTGTCATCACCTGGTCTGGCCTACAGCTAACTCCAAACCCATGGCAGTGTGGTTGACTCTTAAATATTCTCTGATCTGATTTAGTCAGCTACTCAATTCAAGGACAATCAAAGATGGGTAACAAGTAAAGGCCATGTCCCATGAAAACATTTTTAAAAGTTTTAAAAGAAGATTATGGACAGGGAGAATAAAGGTTATGCAGTTTAAAATTCTTTGGAGCCCATAAAGTGAAATAATTTAAGAGCACTGGTGTTTAATTGATAACTGGTATCCTCATCAGTGGCTAGGTTTGTAAATAAATTTGAGTTCTCGATGAATGGTTGTTTCCCCAATTTGTGTTTTACACGAGTGTTGCTTTCCAAGACAATAAGGGAATCATAAGACTGTAAGATATAGGAGCAGAATTAGGCAATTCAACCCATTGAGTCTGCTGCACCATTTAATTAATAATCATATGTTTCTCAACCCCATTCTCCTGTCTTCTCCCTGCAACCCCTGATTCCCTTACCAATCAAGAACTATCTATCTCTGTCTTGAATACACTCAATGACTTGGCCTCCACAGCCCTCTGTGGCACTGAGTTCCACAGATTAACTACCCTCTGACTGAAAAAAAGTCCTCCTCATCTCAATTCTAAAATGTTGCCCCTTCACTCTGAGGCTGTGCCCTCAGGTTCTGGTCTTTCCTACTAGTGGAAACATCTTATCCATGTTCACTCTGTTCAGGCCCCTCAGTAATCTGTAAGTTTCAATCAGAGTCCCCCTCAATCTCCCTTGAGTACAGACCTAGAGTCCTCAGCCCCTCCTCATATCACAAGCCCTTCATCCCTGAGATCATTCTTGTAAACCTCCTCTGGAGCCCTCCAGTCACCAGCACATTCTTCCTCAGGAGCTTCACCGGGTTGATTCCAGGGATGAAAGGGCTGTCGTATGAGGAGCGGTTGAATGGCTTGGGCTTGTACTACCTAGAGTTCAGAAGAATGAGGGGGTTGGGGAAACCGATTGAAGTATATAAAATGCTAAAGGGGATTGATAAGGTGGATGTTGAACAGAAGCTCCCCCTCTTGTGGGACAATCTGGAAGAAGAGGTCATAGATATGCAGTGAGAAGAGGTAGGCTTCAAAGTAAGACGAGGAGAAACTATTTCTCTCAGAGGGTTGTGAATCTGTGGAACTCAGTGCCCCAGAGTGCAGTGGAGGCAGAATCAATCAACAGATTCTAGAAAGTAATAGATATGTTTCTGATGCAAAGCAGGAATACGGGCTTTGGGGGACAGGCAGGAAAATGGAGTTGAGACCAGGATAAGATCAGCCATGATCATGTTAAATAGTGGAATGGACTCAAAGGTCTGAATTGCTTGCTCCCGTTCCTAGTTCCCATGTTTCGATACAGTGCCCAAAACTGTTCATACCTGCTCAGGGCCAGCTCGCTGCCTTACAGCACCAGGGACCCAGGTTCGATTCCAGACTTGGTGACTGTCTGTGTGGAGTTTGCATTTTCTCCGTGTCTGTGTGGATTCCTGCTGGGTATTCCAGCTTCCTCCCATGGTCCAAAGATCTGCAGGTTAAATGGATTGGCCACGCTAAATTGCCTATAGTGCAGGGAGGTGCGGGTTAGTTGGATTACCCATGGTAAATGAGGGGTTACAGGGATGGGGTGGATCTGGGTGGGATGCTCTTCAGAGGGTCGGTGCAGATTTGATGGTCTGAATGGGAATCTATGATAATATTCTAAATGCAGTCTGACCAGCGTCTTATGCAGTCTAAACAGTACACCCCTGCTTTTGCATTCTAGCTCTGGTGGAATGGATACTAACATTGCATTTTCCTTCCTAACTAGCAACTGAACCTGCATGTTATC
Source organism: Ginglymostoma cirratum (assembly GCA_024137785.1). NCBI lineage: Eukaryota > Metazoa > Chordata > Chondrichthyes > Orectolobiformes > Ginglymostomatidae > Ginglymostoma > Ginglymostoma cirratum. The sequence goes on from JAHRHZ010000289.1 coordinate 16,182,057, forward strand.
CTTAAGAGAATCTTGAACTAGGACTCCCAAATCCCTTTATGCTTGAGATTTCTGAAAGCTTTCCCCAATTAGAAAATAATCTATGCCTCTATTCTTTGTATCAAAGTGCATAACCTCACCATTTCCCACATTGTATTTCATCTGCCAGTTCTTTGCCCCATCTCCTAGCCTGTCCAAATCTTTCAGCAGCCTCCCTGCTTCCTCAGCACTAGCTGTCCCTACACCTATCTTTGTTACATCTGCAGACTTAGCAACAATCCTTCAGTTCCTTTGCCTAGATCATTAATGTATAACATGAATAGTTGTGGTCCCAAAACAGACTCCTGCATAACTCCACTAGATTTAGATTTAGATTTAGATTTTTTTATTGTCACATATACTTAAGTACAAAAGTAGAACAGTGCAGTGAAAAGTGTATAATGATGCCATAGTGGTGCCATCTTAGGTACAAGTATCTCGGTACAGAATCATAAGAACAGGGTAGAAAGAAAGAACAAAGTTAAAAAATTAAACGTCACAGTAATTCTTAGTATTAAAGTAGAAAAATAAAGAAACAAAGCTAAAAGCCAAACATGACAGACTTACGGAAGTGCTTAGCCATATGGGACCGCACTTCCTACAGAGGCTTGATCTCCTCCTCTTTGCCGTCCTTTCCCCGTACATTCCAGTAGTCGCAGGATGTCGTCCTGGAAAAAGATCCTTTTATCCCTACTCTCTGCCTTTTGTTGGTCAGCCAATCCTCTATCCATGTCAGTACCTTGCCCTTATTACCGTGGGCTGGTACCTTATTCGTCAACTTCCTGTGTGGCACCTTGTCAAAAGCCTCCTGGAAATCCAAATAGATCATGTCCACTGGGTCTCCTTTGTCAAACTTGCTTGTTACTTCCTCAAAGAATTCTAACAGATTTGTCAGGCATGACCTCCTCTTGATGAAGCCGTGCTGACTCAGCCCTATTGTACCATGTCCGTCCAATTATTCTACAATCTCATCCTTAATAATGGACGCTAAAATCTCACCAATGACCAAGGTCAGGCTAACCGGCCTATAGTTCTGACGAAGGGTCACCGACCCGAAACGTTAACTCTGTTTTTCCCTTCACAGACGCTGCCAGACCTGCTGAGCTTTTCCAGCTACTTTGTTTTTGTAGCCAGCCTATAGTGTCCTGTCTTCTGCCTCCCTCCCTTCTTAAACAGGGGTGTTACATTAGTCACTTTCCAGTTCCCTCGGACCCTGCCTGACTCTAGTGATTCCTAAAAGAGAAAGAGAAAATAATGCCCAGTTCTTGCTTACAAATCCATGCTTCCTTTACTCTACTGTATTGCTCAAAAGTAGCTGTTGAAATATAACTGAGGGTGTATTTTTGATCTAATTCCATTGTATTTCCAAGCAGACAACCTACAGGCAAGCATTTCATCTCCCAATATATTACATTATCATATAAGTGTGAATAAAGCAGGGAATATAAATTTCTTGGCATTAACTCAGTTGCTTTGTATTGATGGCTTTGGATAAAAATTGTAATTTCAGTGCAGATGGTTTTGTTTATTCAACATAGGCTTCATGAATCTTGTCTCAGTGTCTGATCAGGTGACCACTGCAGCCATTTTAGATCCATGTGTCGTTCTTTTTAAAAAAAACATTTTAGTCCATGAAACCTTACAGGTATAACAATCAGATGATAGAAATTAAGATTTGATTGTCTATTTTTACTCCTATTGTAGCAGTTTTTAAATCCCTTTGTAAAAGTTGCAATTAGTAACAATTATTACAGCGCATTTGACGATTGCGAGAATATAAATTAAAGACTATGCTTTAGCAAGCTTTGAAAGACCCACTGCAATAAATCGACCACAACATTATCCTGAATGGACATGTTAAATATCCAACAATTGTGCAGATTTTTATTTCTGTTATGTGAAAGCCCTCCTGTCAATGTCTTTTTCAATATTATGCCATCTTTTACTTTCAGAAAAAATGTACCAGGAATTTTGCATCCTTAGATTAACAAAGAAAAACTATCACTCATAGGTAAATGTGGTATAAGTGTCATGAAATCATCTTCAATGCTTTTTAATGTGCTATTTTATTTTGTGTGGCAACATTTAGAAGAAATGCGTTGTCCCTAAACACCCTTGTATTTGTGGTTTCAGTTTCGGACCTTTGATCCCTGCAAGCAGTTGTGGTGTAGTCATCCTGACAATCCATACTTCTGCAAAACCAAAAAAGGTCCTCCACTGGATGGGACAATGTGTGCTCCTGGCAAGGTAAAGCCATATATCCAGTCGCATCGACCTACCTCTACTTGTTTCTTTTGTGTGTAGTCCTATTTACTTCTCTCAGTCAGTAGCAGACATTTTGCAATGCATTAGGACGATGAAAGAATTTCAGATGTTTTGTTTGGAAAATGTAACTTTGAAGGCAAGTTGAGCATGATGAATACATGATGATAACAAGTGACAGGATAACAAGAAACAGGGAATAGCTGTGGCCAATGTTCAAACAATTCATTAGCACTATTTTCAGTTTTTACAGTAGATTTGGGCAATTTCACTGCTGTGTAATGCAGTAAGAATGATGCATCTTAACTCAAAAATGCAATGTCAGGAACAGATTTCTATGATCTTCATCACTAACATAATCCAGTGCGATTATATCAAGAGGAGGAAAGTAATTTCATGGCACGAATATTCTCAAGTTCTGTGAGTTATAGGAAACCTTCAGATTTGTAATTAAAATCTGAACTCTGAGGTGAAATTACTGCCTCAAAATGACTCCTGTTTACTGATAATTCTTTTTCTACTTAAGTGCTTTGGAATTTATGTAGTACTTTATAGTTTCATTCTGTTAATACAATTGTCCTCTTTATTTTGCTAGTGGTAGATATTGTTGTTGTTCACATCCAGGGTGTGACATTCATTTAAAGTGTTATGTTCCGAAGAGAGGAAATTTAAATTTAAGTCTAAGTTGTGCAATTTCATTTTACTTGCTAGCATTGCTTCAAAGGTCACTGTATCTGGCTGACTCCTGACATATTAAGACACGATGGAAACTGGGGGACATGGAGTAAGTTTGGATCTTGCTCTCGAACTTGTGGAACTGGTGTACGCTTTCGGACACGCCAGTGTGATAACCCATTGTAAGTAGGTTTTGACACAAATAACTAGTTACATTTTATCATTGAGTGTGGTTGATGCAAAATTGAAATTAGTGATTTTACAGTAAAAATGACATATCCTCTTTGTAAAAGTCACCAATGCCATTTTTCGATACAGCTCAAAATCTATTTGCAATAGAAATTATTAAGTGAAATAGATGACTGATTTTTTGTTTACTTATCTCACATGATTTGTGATACTATTTCCAGTCTAGAGTGTAGAACTACTCAATGATTCATTATATTGCCAGCCCTGATTTTTGCAGTTAGCAGCAAAGTGATAGCACTTGTTTTTGACCATGAAGAAAGCTGCCTGTGAAAATCTAAGACAGTAAGAACTGCCGATGCTGGAGTCTGAGATGACACAGTGTGGAGCTGGAGGAGCACAGCAGGCCAGGCAGCATCAGAGGAGCAGGAAAGCTGACATTTCGGGTCGGGACCCTTCTTCAGAAATGGGGAAGGGGGAGGGGGTGACGGTGATACCACGTAGATAGTGGAGCGGATAGGGTGGGAGAGAAGACGGACAGGTCAAGGAGGCGAGGATGAAGCTAGTAAAGGTGAGTGTAGGTAGGTAGTGGTGAGGATTGGTCGGTGGGGTGGGAGGAGCGGATAGCTGGGCGGGAAGACGGACTGGTCAGTGAGGCAGGGATGAGACGGGGTGCTGGTCTTGGGATCAGGTCGGGGGTGGGGAGATTTTGAAGCTAGAGATTTTGAAACAGCACCTCATATTCCGCCTTGGAATCCGACAACCCAATGGTCTCAATGTGGACTTTATTAGCTTCAAAATTTCCCCACCCCCAACCTCATCCCAAGACCAGCGTCTCCCTCTCATCCCCGCCTCAGTGACCTGTCCGTCTTCCCTCCCAACTATCCGCTCCTCCCACCTCACTGACCAATCCCCACCAATACCTATCTGCACTCACTGTTACTTGCTTTATCCCCGCCTCCTTGACCTGCCCAGCTATCCGCTCCTCCCACCCCACTGACCAATCCCCACCCCTACATACCTACACTCACCTTTACTAGCTTCATCCTCGCCTCCTTGACCTGTCCGTCTTCTCTCCCACCCTATCCACTCCATTATTTACCTGCTAGCACCGCACCCCCCTCTCTATTTATTTCACAGCCCCCTTCCCCTCCCCCATTTCTGAAGAAGGGTCCTGACCTGAAACGTCAGCTTTCCTGCTCCTCTGATGCTGCCTGGCCTGCCGTGTTCCTCCAGCTCCACACTGTGTTATCTATAAAAATCTAGCAATTTCTGTGGTACAGATTTCACCTTAATTTACATTAGCATCATCAAGAAGGGTAAACAGCTAATCAGAGTACAATACTCACACAGCAAATAGGCTAGGAAGCAAAAGCACATATTTTTCTTCACATTTTATGAATTTTATAAGGAACAAAATAATTGATTAAGCCATAAAAATGCTGAAATTAGAATTAGAGTTAGCTTTATTGTCACATATACTTACATGAGTACAATGAAAAGTTTATGAGTCGCCAGTTATGGTGCCATCTTAGGTACCAAGCTACCTAGGTACAAATTCTTATGGGAAAAAAGTTAGAAAAATAAAGGAATAAAAAGTTCAACATAAGACTACAGAAAATTAACTTGGATTATTCATCAGAAAACTACTCAAATTAAAAAATAGTTTTGCAGGGGCAGAGAGAGTCTTCAGCAGTAGTTACAAAATTATTCAGCATTGAAAAACCAAGTCAGACTTTCTGTATATAACTTTATATGGTTTTTAACACTGCTGCTATGGAATGAAAGGACAGATTCTCTCATTAGATTTATGATTAATTGCATACAGTGGGGACTTCAACGGCACACCCGATACATCATAGGAGCACTGACAGAAAGTCTGAATTCCACATTTAATTGAGAACTTGCAGGGTCTAGAAGTTGCAGTGAGTTACAGAGGAGTAACGATGGCAATCGCTGACAGTTTCATTGTTACCACTACTGCAAAATCAACATCTTGCTATAATGTAAAATAATCTGGTCTTGCATAAATTTAAGATTATGCTGCATGAAATAAATAAGATGATGTGCTTTGTTATAGTTAAAACCATATGATTTAATCATAGAAATTTGATGTCCATCAGTAGGAAATGAGAGCAATACAAAAAACAATTGAAAACAGAATAAAATTAGCTGTGAACTAAACCAGTCCTTATTACAAAATAATTTATTTATCTTCTTTGTCTGGGTCATGATAAATAAAGAATATAATGGCTTGGAATTTTCCCTTAGCTTGTAATAATTCACACAAAGACATGCAAATCAGTGCAAATTCTGCTGCGCAATAGATTCAGCACAAATTGAATTTCTGCAATTTTTTGCTCTAATTTAGCGGTGGCACACTGCCTCAGTGGTTAGCACTGCTGCCTCACAGTTCCAGGGACCTGGGTTCGATTCCACCCTCAGGCGACTGTGTGGAGTTTGCACATTCTTCCCGTTTCTGCGTGGGTTTTCTTCGGGTGCTCTGGTCTCCTCCCACAGTCCAAAGATGTGCAGGTTAGGTGGATTGGCCATGCTAAATTTGCCCATAGTGTTCAGGGATGTGTACATTAGGTGGGTTGTAGGGGGATGGGTCTGGGTGGGATGCTCTGAGGTTCGGTGTGACTTGTTGGGCCAAAGGGCCTGTTTCCACACTATAGGGATTCTATGAAAAGAATAATGTCGGTATGAATTTAGAAGACATCATGCTGTATGGAGTTCCCTCCCCATCCCATCCAGAAAACAGTACAGACCCTTGATCCAATTAATCTCCACTTTGAATTTCAGCTAAATGCACAACTTGCTGGCTTTTAAATAGTTAAGCTGCTGCTTCTTTAGGTACACGAACATCACGTCTTAAAAGAGCTCTTAATTTTAGAAAAGACGAGAAACTGGCTATATATCATTATGACTCATTCTTTTGAAGGCTTTTAAAATCTTTTTAGTTATTTAAGATCAGCTTACTCACAAGTGGTGGACTTTATGAGTGAAAATATTTATACTTTGTTTGTAGTGAAAGCATTTTCAGCTGTGTTAATGAAGCTGCATTGCTGCTCTGAAATATATAAATATATATAATTTTCTTTCTTAAAATAGTTTCTAAAATGCTCCTCTAATTGCCTTGTTTGCAGCCAGATTTAATGTAGCAAAATACAGATAAGTTGAGCAGAAGCTTGAGCAAAAAATTCAATTTGTAAAATTAGTTCATTGAATATGCCGAAATTGTAATGACTTACCCAGTCACTCCTACACTTATCTCAGTTGTTTTTGTTTTACTGCTGTTTCGTTCACCTTTCCTTCAGCTTCTCTATTGCTGTTTTCTTTGGGTGGTCTCCTTTTTAATTCTTTCCTGTTTCTCTGCCTGGCTCATTCTTCCATCAATTGTTCTTTTGGGTGGAATGTAGCAGAAAAGAGACCAGTCTCATGCTGTAGCCATACCTTGGAGTGATGTCTGCAATGGATCCTATAAAGACTACATTTTTTTTTGGCAGGTATGGAGCTTTGTTCAGGGAGAGGAATCCATTCAAGGCTGTCATACCAGTGGATTACCGACAACCTACAAATGTCAACTGGGTCTTTTCCTGAGATTTGAGGAACAGTGTGCATTTTTTTTCAGTAGAGATTTAGAAAGTTTTGGCAGGAAATGGGATCCATTGAGTTTTGCAAGATGGCATCGGCATTGGAAAAGATTGGGTTATAAACAACTGGAAGGGTGTGGTGCTATGAAGTGTATTGGTAAGATTCTAGCTATCTTAAAGGTGCAAGTCAGAACTTGAGGAGATCTGTCAGGAAAATCACATTAAAACTGAGTGCACAGATACAGGGTCAGATTATAACCATATAGAGAAACCTAAGTTTTACTCCAAATCCAGCATTTCTGAATTTCACAGGGTGGGATTTCAGATTGTCCATTGTTTGCTCATGCTCACTTTACAAGACACCTGGCTAATTAAATAGTCAATTGCTTTCACTTAAAATGGATTTTGGAGACCGTAATGCCTGGAACCCAGAATGTGGAGATTCGGCCAGGCTGCAGCTGGTCTGTACTCAGTCAATTCTTTTGTAATGCCAGGCTACCCTTTTCAGGAGCTGAGACATCCCAGTGGATATAATCCCAGAACACTTGGGGGTTGTGGGTCAGACTTTCTTTAAGGAAGGTCAGGTAATTCTTTGTGGATGAGGTTCACAGATCTTTGGGAGCCAGGGGTAGGGCTCATCTACCCTTCAGGATTGTTAACTGTAGAGAAGAGTGTGTCTAAAAGATGCACAAATCCCTAGGAACTGTCCACCTTATCTTGAGCCATCAGGACCTGGCAAGGACTGTCAAGGAGTATTGGCACCTGTTCGGTTTCTAGGGAATGTTATAACCTGAGAGGACTGTCTAGATGTGTCAAGATCAGTCAACGCCTGTTAAAATATGTTTTTTCATTAAAGACAGTGTTTTTCTTAATACCGTGTAGGCCACAGTGTAGAACTGTAAGTAATAGAATTTTAATTTTGCCCTGTGTGCATGGGGGGTGTGGATACTCGGCGAGTTAACTTGGTAGATGAAAGAGGATGGGATGGTGAGTGGAAGTACGTACTAAGTTGGCATGAGTGCTATGAGAGGCCATGGGGATGGATAGAGGCCTTTAGGTCGTACAAGTAGCATTGATGATGCATGGGGAGTGTGTGGGGTTGAGAGGGATTGACGAAGGCGTGACGAATGGAGGAATATTTGATTATGTTGTTTTAGCTTTGGCAACAGGGCTGAAACACCAAAGAAGGCTTTCTACCCAGCATCCTCCCCCTCAGGAACTGGCAGCCTTTTCAGCTCCTCCACCACACACCAAAACAGGAAAGTGCAGGCAGCTACGTTTAAATATCAGGTTTATGGAGTTGGGATTCCTCCCACCTCACACAAACAACCCAGAAGTGAAAATCGAATCATAGTGTGCTGGCATGACATGAGTAGCAGGGTCTGGTCTTATTGCAATTGTATGCTAAATGTAAACTTTTAATATATTTTAACAATTGTGTGTGATTGTTGAAATTAATCTGGAGTTTAGCTTTGTAAAAGAAGTATATCAAGATTTAGATTGAAGGAAAGGGTTTAGGAGGAAGTGATTTATTTTTAAGAAATTTAATGCCCATCCAAAATAGATCAGTGGGTCTTGTGTGGCATTGTTCAGAGTCAGTCAATGTAAATGCTCTCAATCTGACATCTTTGTATGATCTTTACACCAGCAGAGGCCTGCAAAATATTTGTGGTAAAATTAATATACTTCACAAATTTCACCTTGTCGTCCTTCCTGCCAAGCCATTCCTTCCTAGACCATGCCCTCCTTCCCATGTTGTCCCTTCAATGTCATGCTGTCCCTCCTATGCCATTTCATTCTTCCCATGCTGCCTCTCTACCATCCCCTCCATCTCATTTCTTCCATGGCAAACACATTCCATACCATTCCCTCCTCTCCATCCTATTCTATCCATACCATCCTTTGCATGCCACCCTTCTCATGACATGCCCATACCGTTCATTTTGTACGAGTTGCACCATCCCCATCCCATCTCACATCCCTCCGTTTTTTGCTACATCACGCCACTTCCTCATTTGGCTCCTCCCATACCTATTCCCATTCCATAACTCCATGCTTTCCTGTCCCAATCCCCATGCTGTCTTTCCTGCCCCACCCATTCCTATCTCCAATCCCTGCTCAGGGACCTTTGCTACTGCCTTTCCCCTCTGTCAACCTCACATTGGCACTGCCAAATCCACCCTTTGGCAGGCACACATGCATCTTGTATTCCAGTCCTTCACATACCTCACTTGTGCCAGGATTGTCCACCAATTCAACCCTCCAACCAATCAGAAGAACGTAGACAGAAAAGCTTGTATTATTAGTGGAGAATCTGATTCCCACTTTTTATATTTCTGGTTCTCTGTTTTTGTCTTTAAGAATTTTCTTTTCCTTATAGCAGCACCTTAATTAGTTAAATAAAACAAAAAACTATGGATGTCGAAGATCTGAAATAAACAGAAACAGAAGGTGCTGGAGAAACTCAGCAGCATCTGTGAAGAAAGAAACGGTGATAAAATTTTGAGTCGAATGACCCTTTAGCAAAAAAAAACCTAATTCTGACAATCTTCTGGGTTTCATTTTAACCAGACGTTTTCTTCATTCTCACTTCTCAATGGAAGGTGGGGTTTTTGTTCAGTGGGCTATGTGAGCTGGGGCAGGCAGGCAGGTAGGATACCTAATTTGACCTGCTGTCATCATGAGCTGGCATCGGGTCTTGGGCACATGTGGGGTGATTGGTTAATAACAAGCATGGGGCTGGATGAACACAGCAGGTCAAGCAGCATCATAGGAGCAGGAAAACTTGACGTTTCGGGCCTAAACCC
>JAHRHZ010000289.1:16192000-16247756 GCA_024137785.1 Ginglymostoma cirratum
TATCTCGGATTCTCCAGCATCTGCAGTACCTTTTATCTCTGATTGGTTAATAAAACTGAACAAGAAGTCATCCCTAAAATCATTTCCCTCACTTCACTTTCCCATCAAAATGTCATTGCTATCTCCTCTCTGCCTTATTGATCATGCCGTTCATCTACCATATCCTTTCACTTTATTGATTTCCTGCAACTCCCACTCCCATTGCTGCCTAACTCCAAAGCAAATTTTCAAACACTAAACTGGGAAATCGGCAACTGCTTGTCAATAGAGCTTGAAGTTTGAATCAATTGCACTGTCTGGCGTTGAAAGGACAGAGAGGCATGTATCATGGCAATTATCCAGGACTTTCATGCAGACCTTGAAATTTAAAAGTTTAAAAAGATCAGATGGATTGTTTGTACCAAACTGCATTTTATGATTGGGGTAAAACTATATTACCAGTCAATAATGGCCTTTCACACCCTGACTATTTAACCATAAGTAGAACATCCCACTGTATATCACACTGAAGGTACTTTAAAGTACATTTGGCTTTTTATTTTCCACAAGATGATGACTTGTGCGTTAGTGCACTTTAGATGATTTATACAACCAATTCTGTGATCATTTTTCTTGAAAGTTTGATGACACATAGTATTTTATGGGTAGAGCTCAGTAAGCTAGCCTTAAATGTCTTGACTATTAAATTGTTTGATTTCCTCCCCTAGACCTTCCAATGGTGGGCGAGAGTGCTCTGGACAGAGCTACGAGTATCAGCTTTGTAACACAGAAGACTGTCCAGAGCATTTTGAAGACTTTAGAGAACAGCAATGCAGGCAGTGGAATAACAACTTTGAATATAATAACAGCATGCACCAGTGGTTGCCATATGAACATCGTGACCGTAAGAAAGTTTTCAATATTCTTGGCTGTGGCATTTTGTTCCTGAAAAGTTGCTAGTTAACAGGTGCACAAAGTTTAGAAAAAAAAAGCTTTGGCAGCTTATAATAAACACAACTAAATATAGCATTCCATGTACTAAAATAATTGCATAAAATTGCATGTTAAGTGGAACTGAAAGACCTGCAATTTACTTTGCACCCAGTAATGCTCTTCAGCATCAATCATGTTGGATATTGTAGGGACTTAATTTGCAAGGAGTTGTTAGATGGCAGCATCACTGCATTTCACATGCCCACTTAGCCTGCGTCATCAAAAAAAAAGTAAACGTGATGGTGAATGTTGCTACTCATATGATTGTGCAATCCAGGAAAGCCAACCTCAGATTTTGAAGGTGTTGGATGGCACACCCCAGCTGCTACCATCCAAATCAAGGAAGGCCTACTTAACCATCTCTGTATAATCACCTCCAGTGCTACACTGTCTCCAGAGAAACAGGATGTCCCGTTGTAGGGCCCTTGTTAAGGAGTGGATGAATGCCCTGCATCTCGGGAAGCCAGTCAGAAAATCCAAGAAATGGCAGGTGTCCAGTAGGACTAAGAAACCCTGGGCACTAACGCTTGTGATGTGTTTCTAATTCTGGATGTGTCTGCAACATGTGAAATATGCTGACACCTATACACTTACGAGCAGAGGAACTTTGCATTTGTTTGGGTTGACCATGAGTGAGCGATAACTCAGGTCCGTGTGGAAACTTTTGGTTCGCTATTCAGTCACGCGGCTTAGTGGAAAGAAACCTAGGAACAAATTACTGCAGATGCTGGAATCTGTACTGAAAACAACAAATGCTGGAAATCACAGCAGGTCAGGTAGCATCCATGGAGAGAGAGCAAGCTAATAACTCTGATGAAGAGTCACCTAGACTCAAAACATCAGCTTGATTGTAACCTGGTAGGTTACAGTACTTCAAGTGCATATCTGTGTACTTTTTATTTGTGATTAGTGTTTCTGCCTCCACAACTCTGTCACCTTTTGCATGACAAATTTCTCCTTAACTTCCTTCTAATTTATCCATCAATTATTATTGCATATGTGCACTTTAGTTTGGGGAAGGTTCTACAAAGTGCAAGGAATACCCATTGGGACATTACTGTCCGGGCAAACTGAAGACAATAACCTTTCCTAGGGACTTTACCTTGAAGCCATTGGGAGACGGGTGTAAAGAATGTTTTAAATGAATATCAGTGTTGTGACAAATACCTTTCGCTTCTTCACTCACAGTTTCCTCAGGTAGTCTGGTCATGTACCAAAACACAGAGCTAACAGATGGCCATAGCCACCTTCTGTCATCGAGTCACAGCAGTATTGAGACCTTTATTCCAGCGGGATGTGCACAGTTGGGATATCCAGTGTGCTTACAAATTTAAAAATTGTTGATTTTCCTTAATGTGTCAGTAACAATTTCAGTAGTGCAACTTTGCAAAACACAAAATGTAAAAGCAGACAAAGAGCACAGTACTAAACCTTGGGATCACAGATGACTGCCTTCTTTGTCAAGAGACCAGTCAAAGTGATGCTGAAGTGGGTGCAGCGATGATAGATTGCTAAGATGCTCAGGTGATCATCTAAGTTGCACTTACAATAAGAAAAGAATTTTCAAAGACATGAAAAGTTGAGTCACTCTATCAAATGGCAATGTTAATTTGTCAGTAATATAATTAATACCTCTCAACACCTCCTGACAGCTGAACAAAGGTGCTTCCTCACCTGTGAATCAAAAGAAACCAGGGAAATTGTATACATGAAGAGGATAGTCCATGATGGAACACGATGTTCATACAGTGACCAATATGACATTTGTGTTCGAGGTGATTGTGTGGTGAGTGATGCGATCTTTCGTATAACGTAGATAATAAAAGGGACAATTTCTGTTGAATTCTGTCAAAAATGCATTCTATCTAGCCCAAGCTGAGCTCAATAACTCAAATGGATTCCAATGTAACCAGTACAACAATCTTTTAAAATCATTTCTCACAAGTAAGAATTTACAGAAGATAAATATTTTTAAGGTATTCCATTTTATTAACTGAATGTGTCCTTTGCACAAACAAGATCTCTTCCATTTAAAAATCCTGATATACTTCTTCAGTGGCTTTGTTCATGCTGACTCAGGGGCTTGGCTATTCATATAAGGATGAAATGTACAGCTTGAGTGACAACAGTGAAAGCACTTGCCTCTTTGGCTCAATATTGGAACCATTGACCTGCTCTCAATTAAAGGAAATTGTTAACTGGACTCACTGCTCACCGCTACAAGGGAAAGGGTTATGACAGACTCTTGAATAGTGGGGCATATCTTCCCAAATTGACAGAATTTTTCAAAATGGTTACGAGATTGATAGAAAATCATTAAGGGTAGAATGTTAAAGCAGACATGAGGAGGGTCCTCCTATTTGTTCACCTCATGATTAGAAGTCTTCACTCGAGCCCCAGGCTGTCTCTACTATAGAATCTAAATTTGTGGCTTATTAGAAGTACCAGATTTTTTGGATTATTTCTGTTTTCCTCCTGCTTTAAAATAAATCCTGTTTAACCATTTCCGTTGGACAAAATACATTCAGTTATTTAAATAATTCAATTTTTGGAGTAATCAGCAAAACACTCAACTAAAGTTAGCATTTTTAAGCATTGCAAAGTGGCCAAATATGCATTGTCTAATCATAGTGATAAAATGTAACTAACTAAAATAAAGTGCAACCTCTATATATAGCTGTATAATGTATGCACACCATATTGTAAGCAGTCTGCTTCTCAGACTGTGCCAATTTTACAATAAAATAACTAAAGAACAGGATCGAGGAAGAAGTATTTTAATAAAAGAGAAAAACCACATCATCTTTCGTTAACAAATATGGAAGAAAAATAATTCCTTTAACTCTGGCAAAATGGTACAAATGAAGGCATTGAAAAGTGTTTCTTTTTGAACTTTAGATATAGTCCAATAAAATCCAGGTGGAATTTAAAATAGTTTTTCATCTAAAATATTGCTTTTACAAAATTTCTCAGGGTTATTAGCCTGGTCACTCACAGCCTAAACAGAAATAAGGTCAGGGCTTATTCAGGCCTGACCTATATCCCTGGGAGAGATGGTACCTGTCCTGACTTCAAAGGAAGCTGGTCCCATGAGAAAACACTGGTTTGACTTGATGACAGCAACTCTCAGGTATGATCTAGGAGAAGGATTGGATTGTGTAATGGCAAGAAAGGCTGATTTCCCGGATTGTGGTGTGAGTGCTTGGCTCTACAGAAAAGTTAATTTTTTAAATACACTTAATATACAAAACTTTGTGGTGACTGAGGTAATTATTGAAGAATTTTAAGTGAAACAATCCTAACATCTGTCCTGGTTGTCAATGATTAATTTTATGAAGGGGTCTTAAACATGTAATAACCTTATACTTACATGTGGCCGTATCTAACACTAATTAACAGAGTTAAAGGGACTATTGCTTTTCAATGCAATTTTGATGTCCGTTTTAGGTATATATCTGGATTATTTACACAGATTGGGTGGATGCCATATAACTACTTGGCATATTTTACACAGTATTACGCACTAGACAGAAGCATAACACAAACCTATGCCTACCTTATGATACCCCATCTTAGGTTGATGGTTCGTGATTTGTATGTGGTTGCTTATAAAGGAGAGGTAGCTAGAGGACATAAGGAGGAAAAGCACACATGATGGCTGTTTCACTTCTTTTTTGTATGTGTAGTTATTTACTTATTTTAACAATCTGAACCATATTGCAATGGGGTGATAACCTTTTAAGGGTGCACAAAGTCAAAATACATCAGTTTGTCAATTCCAAAAAGGTCTGAGAACAAGCTTGTGTTTCAAAATATATTTAAAGAACATGTTTTCCAAACCTCCTCTTTTCTGATAGACAATGCGTTCATACAACAGCATTGAAATATTCTTGCTTTCTTTTTGTAATGGAAATACTAACTTAGTGCTGTCACATGCAAATGCAAAATGGTTGGTGTACAGTTGTTATAGCTAACTCTTTTTCTCAATAAGGCTATAAAATGGACTGGCTAAGTTCTTGTTGATCTAGACATTTGAAATTGTGGTATGCCTGCGAAATGCATTTATATTTTTTCTTAAGCATTTGGAAATGTAAAGATTAACTAATGTCAATTGGGTCTTGATTTCACAATTAAACAAAGTAAAATAAGCAGCATAAAATAACGAATTGCCAATATTTCCCTTGACAAATTAAAGTCTCAAGGTTTCATAGTGACTAACAACTGAAAGGTGATTGAATAGTAAGATTTGGTACCGCTAAAACATTGATGTTTGAAGCATTAACACAGTTTGCTGCATGGAACCATCTGCAGAAAGTTGATTGGAAAATTTTCCAAGATGATGATTTTAGCGTGAATAGACCCCAATGAGCTGGGGAATCTACATAGAGTGTACCCACTAACTGGTAGAGCATTTGGGCTTGTTATTACTTTTGACCCGTCCCTAACAATTCTTTATAAAGATATAACTGTTTACAAATGTAATAGTACGTACGTCATATCTTACTGATTTGTTTGAATACATTGAGAAAATAAGAACTTATACTGGATAACGGGACACAACTGAGGATATTCATCTACCCTATCTTTAAGACTACATTGTGTAAAATGTGAGAATCCTGCAAGTGCCATAAGAGTCCATGAATATAGAATTCATTAGAAAGTGATTACCTAGTTTTAGCATCTACTATTGTTGGACTAATACTGTATAAGAGTGTCTCAGTGAACATGTCCTTCAAATTAATGGCTTTCTTAAATATTAATGCTTATCTTCAACAAGATCCTATTAATGTTACTCATAAATTTCCCAAAATGTGAAATCTAGTGTTCTTTTGATGTTTTAGAAAGTGGGCTGTGACAAAGTACTGGGCTCCGTTAAAAAGGAAGACAAATGTGGGGTGTGTGGTGGTGATAATTCGCACTGTAAAATAATCAAAGGGACATTTTCCAGAGCAGCAAAAAAACCAGGTTTGTATGTTTGTTTATTATTTATATCTTCAAAAATTGCAATTAAAATATTGGAACACAGTGTCTCTATCACTTAGTAAATGAAGACAGCAGTGTCTGCACTAATTACAAAATAAATCTGATAATTAGTGGTAAGTTATTTGATTGGTATAAAGCTGCTTCAGCTAAGGATGGGAGTAGCAGCTAAAGTTCCCGTTCAGAGGCTTCACCCACTGAATTTGGTGTTGAGAGAGGAGAGAATGGGTCATCCAATCTGTTAGCAGGGTTGGACAGAGGCTGGACTAGAAAGAGCAGGCCAGCTCCATGATACTTTATGTCAGTAAATATAACTCGAATTCCATAATGCTGACTACTGGAAAACAAAACTGATAATTGCTATTTATGGTGACTATATCTCACTCTCGCGATGAGAAACCACACATGAAGGAAGAACAGGCTAAAGACAAAGTTAATGTACTAACTTTGTTAAAGTACGAATGCACTCTTGGGATATATTTTCGACTGGAAAAATAGGATCTGGGAATTTAACCCCCAGAATCCATGGGATTTCAATTGGAAATCTAACTTTAATTCTGAATAAGTGCATGGATTTTGCATGAGTTAAGACAGACTCTCCCACACCGCAGTGTAAAAATTAAGGGGGAACTCATCTTTGCTCAGTCAGTTCAGCAGGCTGTCAACTTCTAGACGATGGCCCTTTATTTGTATTGGGCTTTATCTTCTTGGTCTCCAGGTAGTAGTTCTGTCTCAGAGCTGCCGGATACTTCGAGGATGGGATCTCACTGGGGCCAAGGTTGACAGGCCTTGGCAAGAGGGGTTTGGAGCTACATGTTAGACAGAGCCTTAATTGGGCAAAACCAGATGGCCCATCTGGCACCTCCCCCGCTCATGTGTAAAGTTGGAGTGGGGGAAGGAATGGGCTGACCAGCAGCAGGCACATGCCAATGACAGATAGTATCCTAATTTAAGGTTCACCCACATGCTTTCCCACCTGTGGTTGGCCCATAACATTCAACCCAATATTTTGAATCATTAGGTTTGGAGATAGACAAGTCATTGGTTGCTGTTGGACATTTATGTACATTCCTGCAGTAATATAATAGTTTAAATTGTCTTAGTAAAAATTGGATAATGTTAATTTGATAATGATATTTCATATCATACACTTCAATATTCTGTGTGTTCAAATGGAATATATATTTCACAATTATTTGACACTCTATCAGATCTTGGAAAACTGTATGTGACATGAAACAGACAGCCAGTTCACTAGAGATAAAAGGTCACTATAGCCTGTTTTAGAGTCATGCCCAAGATATATTTCTCCTTCTCCTTTGTGGTGATATCCCAAAGTTTTTTATTCCTTTCAGGTAATGATACAGCAGGTTGCAACTGCATTGATATCAAAACCAGAGCCACAGATGAGAGGTAGACAGAGATAATGAAGAACAAACTGCAGCACTGGAGACAATTTTGGAGATCAGCATTGACCACAATTCCAAATTGTGACCATTGCTATGTTGCAGGGCTGAGCAGATCCACCAGCTACTATGAGAACAGGCAGCAACTAAGATGTGGAGACATGCATCCAGGACCCAGTAGAAACACTGCCAAATCTGAAGACAACAGCACATGAGATATTGGCAATCCCCCTAAAAAGACTATCCCTGTGCATGGTGGCTGGCAAAACTGAACTCCCCGGATCACCATCAGAGATGCTTCCTGTCAGAAACTCTTGCCACAAAGCAAGAGACAACTCTTTGTCCAACATTTGCAGTTGAGCTCACCTCATGCAATATACCCCCAGAACATTCCAACAAAGCATTAGGATACCAGCTGGGGAGGCATGATTAGGTAGAAAATCACTATTCTCAGAAAAACTAGCTACCTGATAGGGTGGAAACAACTTTCAGAGGAGAGAAATACACAACAGTGAAAGTAATTGCAGAAGTCATTGACATACATGTCAGAAAAAGAAGACCAACATTTATTGTAATGCCATTCAGGATGTCCCAAAAGTGCTTTAAAGCCCAATGTGGTACTTTGGAACTATAATCACTACTGCAGTGTAGGAAATCTGACATTCAATTTTCATGCAGCCAGCTTCCTCAGAAAGTGTTGTGACAATCACTAGAAATCTTTTTATTGGTGATTTCATGTCTGAGGGTTAGAACACTGGGGTAATCACTCATCTATGTTTTTGAAATTATATCCACTTTTTGTCCCTCTGAGATGAACATCTTATCCAAAACAGGCCACTTAAAGTGAAGCACCCTGTCAGTTCTTCTGCATGTGCCAGGCTGGATTCTGTGTTCAGGGCAGGGTCTTGTAGCTGACAGTGTTATAAAGCGGAGGTTGACACCCATTTCCCCCCCCCACCCCCACTGCCTCCGAGAACTAACACTGAAACACCCTCAGAGGAGCACCTCGCCCTATAATCTGTAAAAGGGGTGTGAAAAGTTGCCTTTCAGCAACTTCAAGTGGTTAAATAGAATAAATCCCTGACACTCACTTTACAATCAACGTGTAACAATTTATTTATCTAGATCCAACAGTAAACAAATTAACTAAACTATTAACAACCAGATTAAACTCCTTCTAACTACTAACCATTCCCAAAGAAAGCAAGATTCTAAAGGTATGCTGTTCCAAAAAATACAAGTCCCAGTTATATAAAATAAGAAAACAGAATTTAGTCTCTCGAAATTACAGCCAGGTTACGTGTCTTCCCGAATGTTCTGTTCCTTCTCCGTCGAATCTTCTGTTAGGGATATTAACTAGTTGTGCCATTGGTACCTGTTGATATTTAGATGATGCTTTCTCTAAGACATAGAGGAGGCTGTAAGAGCCAGCAATCCTAGACAATGGCTCTTTGATACTGAGCATCTGTAAATTTTTGTCCGCTGGACAATCATTTATATCTTGGTTGTCTTTCACAGAAGACTGTTTTCCTGCTAAACCGAGTATTGGTCCGTTAGCTTATCTGGAGGACTCTTAATCTCATGAATTCCCTTTGCAGGTGAATTCTTCCCTGTTAACCCATGCATCTGCCTCATATTACCATTTTTAAGACCTTTAAACTCATAAATGTCCTTCATTGAAAGTAGCTGGTTTATTGAAACAAGTAATTTCTTCCTCATTGTATCCTGGATTTCTGGACCAGACAATTGCTTTTTAATTTGAACAAGTATTTTCTTCTACGCGTGTCTCTTCAACACAAATTGCATTTAACACAATTGAAGAATTCAGATCGCTATTCCATAGAAAGAGAAACAGTGTTAACATGTTGAGTCCAATATGACCTTCTTGCGACCCCTGCTGAGTTTCTCCAGCAGCCTTTGTTTTAATTTCAGGTTTTCAGCATCTAAGGTATTTGCTTTGATTTAGTATCCACTTCAGTTAAAATGTGCTCCATACTTGATAACATCATAATTTAGTCACTAATTTTCTCTGATTTGAAAGGCTACATGAAGATGTTTGAAATTCCAGCTGGAGCTAGACATCTCACTATTCAAGAATCAAATGCATCTCCTCATTTCATTGGTAAGTCCTCCCCAAAATGAACCTTGAAGCAATGATTTGAATTGACTTCATCATTTAAACGTAGTTCTCCCAAGCTATAATGGTTCTTTGTAAAATATTTGTACTTCTCAAATTCAAATGTGCTGCTCGCTGTTTACAACCTCAAGATTGTTAGAGACTTAATTTTCTTTAAGGTGCGAACTGTACTGGGGAGATATGTCCAGTGTTTATCATGTTTAATGTTTTAAATGCAATTTTTAGTGAAAGTTGCCATTGAAATTTAATTGCTGTTCAAAAGTTACAACTTTGTGGTTTGAAGCAAATGTAACTATAGTATTTACTTAACATGGACTTTAAGATTTCTTTTATTTACAAAGTAATCAAGAACCAAGTGACAGGAAGTTTCATTTTGAATGGAGAAGATGATTTACCTGATACTAAAACTTTCATTGAAATGGGAGTACTATGGGAGTATACCAACAATGATGACAAGGAATCTCTACAAACCATTGGACCCCTCCATGATGGGATAGTAGTGCTGGTAAGATTACACTCCAGTTACTACCAATATAGGCGCAAATTAGACTTGTGTGCATCAACAGTATGAAACGTCCCACAGCATTTGATTAGAGAGAGCTAATGTGGACTCTGAACAGGAATTGAAAGAAAATCTGGGTAAGATGACAAAAGACAGGATTGAGGAGCTAGGTTCTCAGCAAGCTTTTGAAGCTGCTTAGATTAGATTGCTGAGAGCAAAATTATCACGTTATATGGATGGCTAAAAAATAAAGTGGGACATGACAGAATTTGAATAGTTTGATTTGTACACATTTCTTTCAAATCTTTGCCCCACCACCATCTTTGCCAACTGGTGATTCATTAAATGTATGATCTTGTCTTCTTGTGGTCCTAATATTGCTTTGGCTCTGATTCAATTTGTGGCTGATTTCATCATGGATGCATTTTACTGTATTAGAGGTGCTAGGCCTGGTGCTTTCGTTGTTGATTTTACAGAGAGAATTAATTGATGAAACTGATGACCAGGAAGGCTAGTTATGGTCGTCATTGAGTCATTTTGAAAGACAGTTAAAGGTTACAAAGGTGAAATTATTTGATTGCCTTTTTGGGAAGAATAATACAAATAGACAGAAAAGTCTTCTTTGGCTGAATCATTCTTGTTTTTAAGTTCTTGTTCCTTTATATACAGTTGCCATGATATATCATTGTTTATTCATTTACCGTTACCTATCAGTGCTAAAATTTCAGGAACCTCATGACAGCCTCTCCTTCCGTAGAGAGATCTCAACTACACTCAGCCTGTTTCTTGTTCCAATCAGGAAGCAAGCAGACTGTCCCTCATGCTTTTGTCAATTAGTTTTCTCCTGTAGTTGTTAATGTGCATGTGTACTGCCTGTTACATTGTAAAGATGATAATTGAAGCAATAGACTTAATGAATATGTAACCATACTATTTATTTGTCCCTTTTACTAAACAACAGATGATGCCAAATGATGACACCAAATGCTCCCTGAGTTATAAGTACACTATTCATGAAGACGACTTGGCCACTATGACAAATGAAGTTTTACAGGAAGACATGGCTGCATTTGAGTGGGCTTTGAAGAGGTGGTCCCAGTGCTCCAAGCAATGTGGAGGAGGTAATTCTTAAATAGAGTTCCAATCAGTGATTTGCTTTAATGCTCTAAAAACTGGTGAAGACTAATAAGTCATAAATAAATTTACTTACATAAATGTTATAAGAAAACAGCAGATCAGTGCCTAATCCCACCTAAATTTGGTTGCAATCAGTGAGTCACTTAGTTTAAAAAGGTAAAGTTACCATAGTCCTATGTAGACCATTATGCATCTCTTTCATTAGAGAGAGCAACGACTGGTGGTGGTTTAACCTGAGAGTGATGGGAGAGGTTGAGGAAAGTCCTTCATGGTTAGTTCCCTTATCACACAAAACTGCTTTAGATAACATATTAATCTACTGAAATCTCAACAAAGAAATGAAACCTGGTATCGACCCAGGAAACAGCAACGGCAGAAACAGCTCTGTTGACCCTGTAAAGTCCTCCTTACTAACAACTGGGGGCCAGTGCCAAAATTGGAAGAAAAACCGAAAGAACTGCGGATGCTGTAAATCAGGAACAAAAACGGAAGTTGCTGGAAAAGCTCAGCAAGTCTGGCAGCATGTGTGAAGAAAAAATCAGAGTTAACGTTTTGGGTCCAGTGACCCTTCCTCAGAACCAAAATTGGAAGAACTGTCTCACAAACTAATCATCAACAGACTGACCTAGTCATACTCATGGAATCATACTTAGGGACAATGTCCCAGATAACACCATTATCATCTCTGGATACGTTCTGCCCCAGCAGCAGGTCAGACCCAGCAGAGGTGGCAGCACAGTGGTATACATTTGGGAGGGAGTTGCCCCCCCGGAGTCCACAGCATCAACTCCGAAACCCATAAAGTCTCTTGGCACCAGATTAAATCTGGACAAAGAAACCTGCAAGTCACCACATACCTTTGGCTGATGAATCAGTACTCCTCTATGTACACCAATACTTGGAGGAAGCACTGAGGGTGGGAAGCACACAGAATGTACTCGGGATGCAGCTTGGCAGCAGCACTACTGATCAAGCTGGCCTTGCCTTAAAGGACATAGCTGCTAGACTGGCTCTGCGGCAGGTGATGAGAATACTGACAAGAGGGAAGAACGTACTTGATCTCATCTTTACCAATCTGCTGGCTGTAGATGCATCTGTTCATAACAGCATCAGTAAGAGAGACCACCGCACAGTCCTTAGAGAGACTAACTTCCATTTTCACTTTGAGATTAATCTCCATCCTGTTGTGCGGCACTACCACTGTGCTAAACTGAACAAAATTCAAACAGATCTAGCAACTCAAGTTTGGCCATCTGTGAGGTGCTGTTGGCGATCAACAACAGCAGAATTGTACTCCACCACAATCTGCAACCTCATGGCCCGGCATATCCCCTACTCAACCAATACCGTCAAGACAGGGGATCAACCCTGGTTTAACAGAGACTGTAGGAGGGCTTGCCAGGAGCAGCACCAGGCATTCCTAAAGATGAGGTATCAACCTGGTGAAGATACCAGACAGGACTACTTGTGTGCTAGACAGCATAAGAAGCAAGTGATAGACAGATCCCACGACCAATGGATCAGATCTAAGCTCTGCAGTCCTGCCAAATCCAGTGGTGAATGGTGATGGACAATTAAACAAATTGCTGGAGTAGGAGGCTCCACAAATATCCCCGTCCTCAATGATGGAGGAGCCCAGTACATCAGTGCAAAAGATAAGGCTGAAGCATTCTCAACAATCTTCAGTCGGAAAACCATCTTGGCCTCCTGTAGTGGTCCGCGGCGTCTCACATGTCAGCCTTCAGCCAAGCAATGACTCATCTTCAATAAGAGAAAATCTAACCACTGTCCCTTGACATTCAATGGTATTACTATCACTGAATCCCCCACTATCAACATCCTGGGATTACCATTGACCAGAAACTTAACTGGACTCGCATATAAATATAGTGGCTATAGGAACAGGTCAGAGGCTAGGAATACTGCAACAAGTAAATCTCTTCCTGATTACCCAAAGCTTCTTCACCATCTGCAAGACATAAGTCAGGAGTATGATGGAATACTCCGCACTTGCCTGGATGTATGCAGCTTCAGCAACAATCAAGAAGCTTGACACCATCCAGGACAAAGCAGCCTGCTTGGTTGGCACCACATCAACATCCTGGAATTCCTTCCCTATGGGCATTGTAGGTCTAGCTACAGCACATGGACTGCAGTGGCTCAAGAAGGTATCTCACCACTACCTTCTCAAGGACAACTAGGAATGTGCAAAAAATGCTGGCAGCCAGCAACGCACATCTCCTATCAGTGAATTAAGAAATAAACTTGCAAGGAGGCAACATGTTTTTTTTTCATATATGGTTACGATACTACACTACTAATGGACATTGTGAGGGTTTAATTTATTTTTAATAGATAATTATAAATTATTGTCTAAAACATGTGTTTAGTAAATATACATAGTATGTTAATACATTTAAAATAGGTTCCTGCCATTTGCTGTTGAAAACCATGATCTGCCTTAATCCACTGCCAACTTAGTTCCCAACTTTCATGCCAGTGTCTGGAAGTTAACATATTGCCTCCCACATAATGATGTATTTCTGCCTGTCTGCCCCAGGAGCTTCACTAGATTCTGCCTCAAGACACTGTAGGCTAAACCTTATTTATTTTTTTGGCTAAGTCCAAGTTGTGTTGAGTTTTTATTGGAGGTGTTTCACCCTGAGGTCTAACGAGTTCCCTCACCATATTGTACCAAAATCATCACGGTAACTAACAACCCCACCCTAACAGCATCCGTCATGTCTGACTCTGACCCCATCAGATAACACGCTTTACACAGAACAACACGCCACTCGGGGGATTTCTGCTGAAAGACCTGCATCTCTTGTGCCCATGCCATCTTTGAAAGGTCACTGTGCACCTGGACAAGTGACCCCAGTGTCCTTACCCTCCTCCTCGGAAGACTGATGATGTTCCTCAGCATCCACCATATTGCCTCATTGCCCGCTCCAACTAAAGCAGAGCACAAGGCCTCACTGGACTTTTCTTCTGATTCTGCCATAAATTGTGCCATAACCCACATCATTCAGACCCCCATAGGATTCCATCCCATGGAGTCTAATTGATGTTTCAGCAATGAATGGTGGATGATTATTCAATACCTGTGGTGTCACAAACAGACAACTGCCTTAATTAATTAAGACGCAAATACCTATTAGTCAGAAAGGAGATGTGATTCTGCTGCAATATCAAAACTAGTGTTTGATTTATCTTGGTTTATTAGAGATTTTTTGACCTTTAGATATGGACCATCCACCGGTGGCAGTTTAGAATGCAGGGTGTAAGGCAGCCTTACAGGAGCCGCTGAATGCATAAATAATTTAAAATGCTGCAAATTTTTACCTATCTTCAATAGAAAGGAACTGTTGCATAAACTTATAAACAGCAGTTTATGTTATGCTGCAAAGTGCTGGGAGAACTGATACCATTTGAATTGCATAGTACCTCAGCAGCAAAGGACATAAACTATAGCCCCTTCAAATCCAGATCTGAAATTCAAATGAACCTGGCTTTTCATTATTATGTGGCCCACAGATTATGAAATGCCTGTGAACTTTAATCCCCATGATAATAGAAATATTCACTTATCGTCATCATCCTCCTACTTTAAGACAAAATAGTACTCTAATATTTGATCAATAATTATTCAATCATAGCAATAGCTAATTTTACAGACATTAAAAATTATACTTGCAGTGTCACTTAAGTTGTTTGATGAGCAATATTTCATGCAAACGGCTAGAAAATTCCTTGAACGTTCTATGTAAATAAAGTATTTAAGACCTACCCTGACAGGGATGATTGATTTTGTTAAGGTGCTCAGTTTACAAGATATGGTTGTCGTAGGAAGGCTGATGCCAAGATGATTCATCGCAGCTTCTGTGATGCAAGTAAAAAACCGAAGCCAATCCGTCGAATGTGCAACTTACACGAGTGCTCCCAGCCTATGTAAGTGAAGAAGAAAATCCGGTCCTGTGTTCTGTTTATTAACTACATGCTTTCCAGAGGCAACATCACCTGAAAATGTGGGCAAAATGAACATTAACCATACAAAAATGGTTGAACTTAGGTTAGGTGAAGTGTTAACATTTCTAAAGACCAACAGGCACTCATTAACCCATGCGTTGTAGGGTTTAATAGAGGTGGGACAAGTGTTGGCCAGTTTATCTACTCCCAAGACATGGCTGAATAAAGGGAAGCCAGTAGGTGTGGTGTTTTTGGATTTTGATATGGTACCACACAGGAGGTTAATGAACAATATTAACGTGCGTGTAATTCAGGATAACGTACTAGCATTGTTTGAGGATTGGTTAGCAGACTGAAAGCAGAGAATAGCAATAAATAGTTTATTCTTAAGTTTCTAGACTGTGACCAATGGCATACTGTAGGCTCAGTACTTGGGCCCAGTATGTTCAACCTATACCAATAATTTGGATGTGGAGACCAATTGTAATACAAAAGTTGCTGGGAGTGTGAGCTGTAACAAGTTGTAACTACATTCTGGGGCACATAGACAGGCTAAGTGATTGGACAAAAGCTTGGCAGTTGGAATATAGGACTGAATTTACCAGGAGTCACCTAAGTGTCAATTTTGGTAAATTTCATGGACTTTTTCTCTCTCTGAGCTCTAGGGAGTTTTCCTGTGCTATCTTCTCAAACTCACCTCATTATGTATGTGCCATGCCCCTGTAACACCCCACTCATAGTCTCCCACTTGCCACAGGTGGATACACTGGCCACTGCCAGGACCTCCTGGAATTCTTGGTACCAGTGCCATATCTTTAAAGTCCAGCTGGGGTACCTGGTTAAGCATTGGCAGTCCATGACTGAACTGCACAGTTCCTGTCAATTGAGCCAGACAAGTGGGGCAGAGGGATATTGGCACCCTGCTTTTGCAACAAGATCTGGAGGTGTGGAGTTGGGTGGGTCGGTGGGGGTGGTGAGGAGTAGTGCATGCAGTTGCTGCCCATTGAGTGTGCCCTGTGGTGTTGGTGTCTGCTGTCCAAGATAGAGAGCAGCAGAAACAAGTGGAGACCTACGGTCCCCAGGTTACTGCTTTGACATTCAGGCCAGGAATTACTGCTGTTTAGTTTTTCTCCAGTAGCTGGAAGAATGGAAAACTGTATATTAATGAGGTGCGATTATGTAATAAACCGCGCACATAAGCCTCTCCCTACTCACTCGAAGAACCTTATTTATCTGTTCAACACTTGGTTGGAAAATGGAATATTTTGCTCTCGATGTCAGGAATCCCCTCACTGCAGATCTCACATGATACTTCTAAGTTTCACGCTAATGGCCACGTTGATCAGAGGCTGGGAAAATTCAGTCCATAAAATGCATAGGAATGAGGTTATCCACTTTGGAAGGAGGAACAGAAGGGGAGAGCGTTTCTTGAATGGTGAGAAATTGAGAAATGTTGATGTCCAAAGGGCTATGGGCATCTTGGTTCATAAATCAGTAAAAGCTAGGATGCAGATGCAGTATGTTAACCTTTATTGCAAGACAGTTTGCGTGCCGGAGCAAAGAAGTCTTGCATCAAGAACTTAAAGCACTGATTAGACAGCATCTGGAGCATAGTATGCAGTCTGGTCCTGTTGCCTAAGTGGGGATATACTTACTGTAGAGCACAGACTGATTCTTGGGATGGTGAGGCTGTCCTATAAGGAGAGAATGAGGAGACTGGACCAGTATTTTTTTCAAGGTTAAAAGAATGAGAAGCAATACCTTAGAAATGTACAAAGTTCTTAAGGATATAGACAGAATAGATGCAGAAAGGTTATTTTCCCTCGTGGTGGGGGTCTGGAACTCGGGGACAGCCTCAGAATGAAAGGCAGCTGTTGTAGGCTGGATAAGTAATATTGTGTCCAAGTTATGTAGTGCCCCAAACTTTAAATTCACATCTTTGGTTTCAAATTTCTGTGTGCGCTTTTCCAACCTCTAGATCTGTAAATGCCCTTTCCTATTACCATGATTTCCTTCAGGTCTACTGTGAAATATCTGTGCTCCTCTAATTCCACCCGGCTGAGCATTTCTAATTTTAATGACTCCTCAATTGATGGCCGTCTTTTCAGCTGCCTTGGCCTAAACTTGGGACATTTAACTGTGTCAAAGTCACTATATAAGTACAAATGGTTGTTACTGTACAAATACAGCCTGATGTGGTTGTTGACTATTCTAGTCCTCTGTGTTTCAGCTGAAAACTTACACAGGAACCCAAAGTTATGAGAAATCAGAGGAGTAGGCCATTTGTCACCTCATTGCTCCTCTGTCATGGTTGATTTTATGGGCGGACTCTTCTGTTTGTGATGGTGAAAAGCTTGGAGGTAGAAAGATTGTTTAATTAGACCGAGTGGTGAAACACCAGAAAGCCTGCTGCCCTCTAACCACCGCCTGGATGAGATCCTGGAGAAAATGCCATGGTCAAGCTTCCTGCCAATGCCAATTAAAGCCCTTAAACATCCACCACAAGTGCCTCGACCAGCCTTTGCAGAGATTGACTTAGCTGCGAGTGGTACCTCTACAGGCACCGTGTGGGTGGGCCAGTCCTAGGGGGAGAGTCCACTTGGCAATCGATGGACTAGATGTAGGGTATTAGGGTGTTCGCTGAGAACTTTTGAAGCCTTTGCTATTCCCTATTTCCCAATTCCCCTCCCATGTAACCTGCAATCTTAGAATCCTCACTTGCTACATGTTGCCTCCCCACCAACAAACCACTCACCTTATCCCTTTATCTACTGTGATACAATAGCAGCCACGACCTCCTCGGTGACATTGCTGAGTTCAGGACCAGTAGCTTTTGTTGAGCCAGCCATCCACCCCAGGTTCTTAATTTGCAGGCAGAGGCCAACCATTGGCCTCATCACCACCTGACTGGCATGTGATTTGGCAGCCTTGCCTTGCCAGAAACAGTGCTGCTCTCTCATTGGCTCTAAGGCTAGCAGTCGAGACCCCTACAACCCCAACAAGACTCCCCTCCCTATCTCAGCCCTGCCTTCCTGCTTTATCTCCGTGTCCATTCGTTCTCTTAAGTATCCAAAAATCGGTCGATCTTTGATTAGGATGTTCTCCAGGCTAGATAATTCAAAAATGTTCATAGCCTTTTGAAGATATTTCTCCCCACCTCAGCTCTAAATGGCCAATTCTATATTCTGTATCTATAACTTCTAGTCCTAGATCCCAATGAGGAGAAACATCGTTCCAGCATCTACAATGACAAGTTCTTTAAAAATGTTACATTTCATTAATTGTGTTTCATTCTTTGAAGTTCTAGGGAATGTAGACTCTGTATAATTAATGAGATAGCAAGAACTGCAGATCCTGGAGTCAGCATTAACACAGCATGGAGCTGGAGGAACACAGCAGGCCAGGCAGCATCAGAGGAGCAGGAAAGTTGA
Organism: Ginglymostoma cirratum; assembly: GCA_024137785.1. Lineage (NCBI taxonomy): Eukaryota > Metazoa > Chordata > Chondrichthyes > Orectolobiformes > Ginglymostomatidae > Ginglymostoma > Ginglymostoma cirratum. Next base: position 16,210,535 of record JAHRHZ010000289.1, read on the forward strand.
CGTTTTGGGTCGGAACTTTTCTTCAGCTCCACACTTTGTTATCCGCATAATTAATCCCTATTCATAGGACAATTCCCTTGTCTCTTCAGTGAACTGAACTGATTTACAGCGTCTTGAGAAGTATTTAGTGTTTGTTTGCTTGGATTCAGTAGCCATGTTGCTGTCCAGTGCCTTAACTTTCCAAGAAGCCACTGATGAACTCCTGCTTCTTTAGAAATTACCCCACAAAAGCATTCGGTCAATATGTAATGCCGCACAATCCAGGAAATTTAAGCCAGGTTATAATGGGATTGGTGAAATTCTTGCTCTGATCCTATAGCAGGAAGATTAGGAATACGCTGCCCCACCAACCATATTAGTTTGTTCTTAGTCACACTGACAAACAGCACAGAAAGGAACTCTCTGTTTTGATTGACTTCAGGAGAATCCACTATTTTTCACAGCCAACGAATCATTCTTTGAACTGTAGCTATTGTTTCCATGCAGGGAAACGCAGAAACAAATTTGTGAGTACATGGTCTCATAAACAGCACTGAGCAAAAGGCCAGGAATTTGTTTTAGTGATGGAGGTCAGTATTGTTTAACAGACGATCCAAAAGACTTTCAGAGATTTTCAAGTATTTTAACTCAAACACCAGTTTCCATCTTTCCCTTCTGGGCCCTTTCCCTATCCAGAAGCCAATTCCCCACTGGAGAAGAACCAAGCTTTTTCCTTAATGTAATAACCGACGATCAAATAAATCAATCACTTCGGAACCTAGCTCTTGTTGTTTTAATCAAGCTGTTCCAACATGTTATAATACATTTCCACAATGAATGAAACTTGAACCAACAGAGGGACACTGCCATAGCACCACAACATCCTTAAGAATCCAGTTTTCTTTTTGTTTGTTTTTGAAACCCACAACCAAATTAACCAAGCACCCAATTAAATTCAGTCCCGATAAAGCTCTTTGGATGCTTCTGACCTGATGTGCTGCTCCAGCTCCACGTTTTATCGACTCTGACTTCCAGCATCTGCAGTCCTTGCTGTCACCCAATTAAATGCACTGCTCACCAAGGAGCAGCACAACAATAACAACAAAGAAAATGGTTAGAGAAACAAGGGAAGGAACTAAGTCCAAATAGTGCAGTAGGGGGAAATAATGCACTCCACCCCTAACCCGAGTGTCTGTCTCTGTCTCTGTCTCAAAGCTTTGAGAGTGTTGGTAGACACTGCATGCTTCCTCTCCAAGGACACCCAGGCATAAATATAGTTGAGGAAGAGAGACACGCAGTCAGGAATTACGATCCCTTCCATGGCCCGCTGCCTGGAAATATTGATGGCTACCTTAAAGGACCCAGCTCTTGTTTTTTGAAAAACTCAGAAACAGATTATCAAATTAACTCATTGATCAAGTCAGAATTGACAAGCGCAACCCATCAAGGCCAGTATCGCAACAACAAATCACAAAAAAGTGGGCAGAACAAGGGAGGAATCCAAATCAAAGTAGTTTCAGAGGAGGAGATAAAGCACTCCAGGCCCACAGTGCCCACTTCTGACTAAAAGCTTCCAGGGTTGTGGTGGATACTGTGTGCTCCTCTCCAAGATCATCCATGTATGAGAGTAGCTGTGAAAGCGAGGTAGGCACTCGGGAATTATGACCCACTCCAAATCCCACTACTGCATCCAGTTGATGGCCATATTAAAGAAGGCAGCTTTTCTTTTATTTTATCCAAAAGTGTTATCACACACAACTAAATGGCTTTAATTCCTGCCACGACATCACTCATGGTCAGAACCCAGCTCTAACACAAAGTCCATTCAGCATTACCTACTCTCAATCAGCTCTGGAGCTGATCTGTTCTGAGGGACTTGTGCTTCCAACATTGACAAGAAAGGTCCACTCATTTTCTACCAATAGTGCCATGGGATCTTTTACATCCACTAGAGTGGGATAGTGTCTCGAATGAATGTGTAATACAAAGGAAAGGAGCTTCCAAAGTACAGCCTTTGCTGCACTGAAGTGTCAACCTGGATTATTTGCTTGCTTCTGGAATGGACTTTCGGCTCACAAATTTCTGACCGAAGTGCTATCGTTGAGGCAAGGTCGAGTCATTAAAGTAGCTGTTCATCCTGAGCACTTGATGGATATATCCATCAAAAATATTTTTGATGAAGCTAGAGCTCCACTTGTTGTATTTCTGATCCTGCAAATGAGGCAGGCTTTAAGAATAAGATGTTGCTCCACAATCTGTTTGTTTCTGCCTATCATGCAGATTATCTGGTCAGTGTCTCGTCGATATTTGTCGGATCTTGCTGTTGGCCGCTGTTTTTCCTATATTACCACAGGTTTACACTTCAAAAGTAGTTCTTTGGCTCATTAGTTGTGTAATGCTGTGCTGTGCTCATGATACACACTGTGTAGGTATGAAAGATTATTTTCTTTATTCAAAATAAGTAGATTGATTTTATTCCGTGAATGTAGGTGACCACTTGCAGATTCAGGAAAACAAGAATTCTGTAATGCTTCTGGAAATGAGAAAAAAAGGCATTTTTCATGACCACCCCATGAATATTACTCACTCTAAAGCAAACTTGTATCTGGTAAAATATTATGGTTTGTTTGCATTAGTTAAATTTAGTGTTGTTTTACCATTTTGAAAGCAGTGATTTTGAGTGAGTAAAGTTCAGGGACAGGACATTAGTGAGGCCTCTTCTGGAGTGCTGTGTCCATTTCTGATCACCCTCTTTTAAGGAGGTTCTTACCAAGCTGGAGAGGGTTCAGAAAAGAATTATCATGATGTTGCTGGGAATGGAGGGCTTGAGTTATGGGGAGAGGCTGAATAGGCTGGGACTTTTTTCAGTGGAACATAGTAAGTTGAGGGGTGACCTTATAGAAGTTAATAAAATAATGAGAAGGTGAATGGCAGATGTCTTTTCCCTATGGTGGGTGGTGGGTGGGGGGGTGTGTGGATGGGTTTTCAAGAGTAGGGGCCTCATTTTCAAGGTGAGAGGAGAAAGATTTAAAAAGAACATGAGGGGCAACTCTTTTACACAGAGAGTGGTTTGTGTGTAGAATGGACTTCCAGAGGAGGTGGTGGATGCAGAAACAGTTACAAAGTTTAAAAGGCATTTGGATAAGTACATGAATAAGAAATGTTTGGAGGGAAATGGGCCAAGCACAGGCAGGCGGGGTTAATTTAGTTTGGGATTATGGTCGGCATGGTCTGGTTGGACCGAAGGGTCTGGTTCCTCACCATATGACTCCATGACATTCCATGAATGTTGTTTTAGCTCATCGTTTGATGCATTTGCTTAAAATTCCAACTTCCCTAAAGTCATAAAAATAGTACTGAGCAGATTTTGAACACCATAACAATTTAGAGTTCCAATTGCATCACACCACACAAGTACTCCAAAGCCTTGTACATTTTGGCAATTCACTGCGTACTTTGCAGATGGATTACTGGTGAATGGGAACCATGCACCAGAACTTGTGGCAAATCGGGATATCAGATCCGGAGTGTCCGGTGCATTCAGCCACTCCACGATGGCACCAATCGGTCAGCGCACAGCAAATACTGCAATGAGGATCGGCCGGAGACCAGAAAACCTTGTAATCGAGAACTCTGCCCTGCACAGTGGAGGGTAGGACCTTGGTCACAGGTAAATCGAGGATTGTTGTATTTCGTGGCATTTAAAGTAACAGTTTTAAGAGCTGACTGCCCATATGTTTGAGAGATATGTCATTCATGTTACTAATGTTTAACCACCATTTTCAACTTGCTTTGATTATGTTTTGACACTGAAATGGACATAGATCTACAGACAGTAATTTTTGAAATTCTCCCTTGGAATCTAGGCATCGCTAGCTGGGCCAGCATTTATTGCCTGTCCTGAGCAGGGATGGGTCCGTCCCCTAAAATAAAATTAAAGTTCAACAATTCAATAAACAAACACCAGACACCATTGACCAAACTTACCCTGTAGTTGCTAACAAAACCAGAAATTGTAGGAAAAACTCAACAAGTCAGGTAGCATCTGTGGAAAGAAAACAGAGTTAACGTGTTGAGTCTGGTGACTATTCATCAGAACTGCTGGTTGCTTCCTGGAGTTATTTGATTTCAACTTTATTGTTTTTAATTAAGAAGTGAATGGGCAGCAGTCCTACATTTTTGGATCAATAATTTAGTGCTGAGTACAACCAAGTGAATTGTATATTAGGCCAGCTATAGCCTTAAAGGTGTATTATTGGTCTAGGTTTTTCGCTGTTTTCAGCAGGGTGCATACATATTTCTTCGAAAAATCTGTCAACAACCGAGATGTTCCAACTATTTTAATGAACTATCTGTTCCAGAAACATTACAAAATTCCAGGCTGATAACTGAGCTCATCCCCATTCTGCTTCTGTCAATGCCCCATCTTCATAAACGTCAATCTTTATTAGAAATGCCTGATGTTATGGACCAGACCAGACGCCTCAAAATATTTTCAGAAGGTAGCCTAGACCCTAACGTTTTCTTATTTTAAAGGCAAATATAAAGTGTCATATTCCAGATGCAATGCGACAAGTCAAACTACTCGAAGTTAAGCAAAACACAACTTACTTAAATGCTACAGTTAAAATACAACCAAAGAAAGAGGAATTTAGAATAACGACTCCAGTGGAAAACTTAACTGAATAAGAGATACAGTAATTATTACTAATCAACTGGTCCAATGTAATAACATCCTGTAAACACACCCCTCGGTAAAAAGGCAGCTTCAGAAAAATAGATTTGTCTCACAGATAACCCAGCAGCAGAGAGAAACCCCAGCTTCTAGCTGTAACCGAGAAAGAGAAAAGACAGCTTCTATTTCTTCAAGCCCACAACAGCAATTGTTAAAAGCTAAACCTAAAATCTAAGAAAACCTGGAAATCCTGGTCTGTGAGAGCTGGCTACATCAGCCAGACTGTTTCCATTGTTCCAAGGCCTCACAAGCTGTTTACCTTCTTAGACACAGCTCAGCATCTCTCATCCAATCTCTCCTTTCAGAAAAGGACAAAGTAACCTCTTAAAGCCACAACATTGTCATACTGACCAAACTTCATATTCTCTTTCTGACAGTCCCACATTTCAGCGTGCATCTGTTCACATTTTTGTACTAATCTCCTCATATGACAGTAGGCATAAATGCATGTTACGGTATTACTGCTTTCTTTCTCAAAAGTATAATTTGTTGCTTTGCTAGTGTTCTGTAACCTGCAGAAATGGAACGCAGGAGAGACAGGTCGTGTGCCGAACAAGGGACAATATGATTGGTCATTGTGAAGAGGAAAAGCCAGACGCCATCCGGATATGCAGAATGCCTGCATGCCCCAGTAAGTCACTCAATAACATCCTGGATTCAAGTCACAGTGAGCTTTCAATATTTAACAATAACCTTCAAAACAATATAGAATTATTTTGCACTAGTAATGAGGGCAAACTCCACACTTTCAGTCAGGGTCATGCTCACAGGGAGAGCATCAATCAGAGAATTGAGGCTACAGTGTTCTGGCTCTATTTTGGATCCATGCTTCCTTCCGTTTGGGAACAGGTGATCAGGGAATTTAGCCTCTATCTTGTCCTATCAAATGCACAAAGTTTAAATATTTGCAGAAGTTTGTGAAGATTTAGAATAAGAACAATATTATTAAAAATTGTTGAAAATATACCCATTGCAGAGTCTTTTCATGAATACCTCTCTAGACGCAATGTAAGTTGAAAAAACAAATGGTTTTGATTTAAGTAGAAGTAAGTTATAATATTGCAATTAACAACTACTTAAATAGAAGAGCAATCACAGTATTTGGTTTATTTCTAGTTCTGTTCAGAAGATTGATTGATTGATTGATTGATTCTGATGTGGTATGCTCCATTTTTTCCAGAAAACTCTTCTCAGCAAACATCACTCACTCCCTCCAAAGGAAAATCTTTAATCCAATGGCTGTCACGTCCAGATCCAGCATATCCTATTCAGAAAGTTTCGAAAAGTAAATCATATTATAACTCTGATCCTGCCTTTAAATGCATGCAGTTTCTCACTTGGATTTTACCCTTCCTTGTTTCCTTTTCTCTTCATAGTGCATTTCTCTGATTCGCAACTGCATTATGGTTCTAATACTTCTCCTGGGCCCTGATGCACAGCCTGTATCTTCTCTAGAGCTTGTGCAGTACTAAAGATGGAGGTCCAAAGGGATGACTTCATACTTCACTGGAGGAATTCCACTGTATGATGCAGGCCTCTGAATGGGAGCTGTCTGCATCTTGCTTACTGTTTGATTTGCTTGATAACAGGCTCGAATGAAACATAGCCCCAGTTTGACAGAAACTGAGAAATTTATTGTGAATGTGATCACATCACAATAACATCTTATTCTGCTAATACTTCCTTCTCTGTAAATCTCCTATACTTTGTTAAAATTTCCTAGGGTAGTTTATGCTATGACCTGAATGAATAGTAGTCTGAAGTGACTTCATTTCCCTGTCTCATTTGTTGCTTTCTGAGATAAATTTCTGCTGCTTGACATTGTGCTCTTGCATTTCATTGTATGGAGTGAGGATTAGGGGCTGACACTGTACTTATAGGTAGCAGGTGCATGGTTCCATTTTCATCTGTTGCATGTTTGATGATTAAGTTATTTTGTGGGAGGGAGCGTCTGCTTGCATGTGCATGTGTGTCTGTCTGTGTGTGTGTGTGTGTGTGTGTGTGTCCGTGTGTGTGTGTGTTCATTGGCTGTTGTCACAAGTGGTGTCTGTTTGAGAGAGCTAAATTACAATACAGTACCTCGTAAATTTTATTTTGTTTAGAAAAATGCCTTATTTAAGGATGAATGTAATAGTTTTTGTAACTGCAAGCAACAGGAAACAAAACAGGAGACTTCATATATACTGAGCCCTTCTTTACCAATACACTATAACAACAATCACTGCCATGACTGGCTGCAGATGTGAACAAAGACCAATGCTAGGGATATAGAAAATATTCTGCAAGATTAAATTTAAAAGTGTAACATTTTAATTATTATAGTTTGGAAAGTGAATGTCAACGTATAAGTACAAAACATATGGGCCGTTAAACAATGAAAATATTAGTTTAAGAGGAAAAAGCGAAAACACTTTGACCATGTCATTGTTATGTGATCACATATTCAGCTTTTATTGTAAGTATTTCAGTGGAATTTTTAGGATGTGTGCTAAATCTTATAAACGAGGAGAACTGATGAGCTACAACTATTGCACTGAAAGTGTTATATGTTACATAATTGGTGTTTGTACAAATGCACTCGACTGTTAATTTTGTTAAAGTCAGAAAGGTTAAATTAACCATGTTTAATGGCTCCAGACAGTGCAATATGGTACTCAGTAATGTGCACTATCTGAATGCACTTTGTTTTTTCAGGGATAATTTATTGATATTTAGTAAACATTTAATAAAATTGTGAGGGTGTGCCATTTCAGTTTTCATCATTCACTTCTAGATTTTTTTTGTAAGATTGGTGACAGTGTTTACCAAGTTAACTGTGATCTTGTACATTCAGATGCATTTTCTTACCAATGGAGATCTGGGGACTTGTGTTCCTCCAGTTTGTCATCAGTTTCTGCAAATAAATGAAAACTTATGTCAAGAAATAAAGCATTGTCTATTTTTCCATTCTTTTTAACAAAAAAAATTACGCAGTCACCGGAAAATTCCAGTATTTTTACCCTTTTGTCTTTTTTTGCATCCGATGTTGAACAACCTTACCCTTGTGCTTGGTAACTTAGTAACTATTCCAACATTGAATAAGGAAATTCAGTTGAACTTATTCAGTATAAGTCCCCAATAGCATTTATCATCTGAGCTCAGTTCTAGGCATTAAGAAAAGATTCTAACACATATTCTGGATTAAAAAGGCATTTTTCTAAGCAAATGGGGATTGTTGTATTTTGTTTGGCCTCTGAGGAAACAAAATATTTGTGAATAAAGCCTGTAGTTTTCACTTTGTACAAACTAGGAAATCTGGGTATAAAGAACCAGAAGAAAAGCATCCATCTTAAAAGGAAACATTATGCCATTGTCTAACTGAAGCAGCTCAACAATTAGTAACCAAAGGATGCAGTCAGTTTCAGTTCTTCTTGAGAGAAGATCAAGCCTCAAGTGAATTCAGTGAATTAATTTCAAAACAAATGTATCTTGCAGTTTATAAATTTTAAACCAGTTTGTTTGATAAACGTGCAAGCAAGACCTACAGTTCAGGTCAGATATATGACTGCAGAACTTGAAGATGCATTTAAACAGTTATAATGTGGCTAACTAGAACATTTTCATTTACTTTCTTAATTAATTGGACTAATCTGGCTATTAAAATATCTAACTCTTATAAAATATCAAGAAACAAACTAGTAGATTAGTGAGCGTTTGTTGTCCAAATCAGCTACAAAACAAAACTTAAACCTGTTAACTGATGACAATATATCCTTTACAGTTCTAATTTTCTTTTCACCTTAATATCTTCGCAGAAGCAATTTGTCATGGGGACAAGTCAATCTTCTGCCGTATGGAAGTACTTGCCCGATATTGCTCTATTCCTGGCTACAACCAGCTCTGTTGCAAGTACTGCAATTCACTATCTCAACAGCTTGCAAACAAGACCAATGACTCTGAATCCCAAAAGCAGGTTAAACCAACCTTACTACCTGAGACCACAAAGAAGCCAAGGGTTGTTACCTCTCACAAAGTAAATGGAACAAAAGAGAGTGTTCAGAAAAATGCAGTTGGACAGGCACACAAGAGAGAAAACGGTAATAGTAAAAAACCACAACATAAATTGATAATTCCAACACGGCCAAATATGGTGAGCAACCACAGACTCCAGTTCCTGCTTGATCAGAGGAGAAAAGAGCTGCTGAACAATTCCTCAGAAAAAACAGTTTCATCTGTAAAGAACAACAGTTTACCTCACCCAGAGATATGAGCTTGGATCATCTGTCAACAGAAAACAAAAGAAGAATGTTATAAAGTGCTTCACTCACTATATGACAGAAACTGGACTAGAAATAAATGGCACAATTTATTTTAGCAGTGTTAACACAGTTATAACGCAAACACTTCTAACTTTAGTAATCTACCTTATAAAAAGTCAGCATGGAGCTTATGTCTCTCAGCTTTGCTAGGCTTCTCTCAGATGCACATAGACACACACGTACACCTTTGTAGTGAGTGGTTTGATTTTACCAGCCGAGGATTTCCTCTGACTTCCTCTTTGCAGCTCATTGCTGCACTATATTGCACTTAATGTAGCATTTGCACCAAAATAATTTCTTTGTACATTGCAGTAAATTTCCTGGAAGAATGGTGCTAAACATTCCCAAAACACCTACGTACTGTATTAGTGGCACATATGATTCATTCCTCTTAGGGCCTTATTGTACCTAACAGGGACATAGTCTCCTCAGGTTCTAGTTCCGGTCCCGACTGAGAGACTATGTTGAAAATAAAGGTTACTTGCAATGTTGTACACAGACAGACATTGCCAGCATGTTATGCAGGTTTTGCTTTTGATGCTGTGTTCTTAGAATTTTTAAAATTTGGGAATATATGGTGCTGAATTTCCTGTAGATAGTCCTCAATTTGAAGAAATTGCAGATCAAGTAAAATCTGCAAAATTATCTTATACGTTTACACAAGGATTGAACCACAGAATAATTAATTTGCACTATTTGTTTTTACAGAATAACACTTATACAAACCTGTTATTCTTGTTATCAAAGGCTATTCCTACAATCTTTAAGAAAGTAAAGGAATTCCTGTAGCAACCTAAAACATCTGGAGTGAAATATGGTGGCTGGAGGACACACCCATTGTGATTTGCAAATTAATATGTTTCTATATAATGCTAAACTTCAAATTTGAAATGCCCAGAAATGTCTTCCTTTGGCAGATTTATATGTTCTGCCATTGTGTTTGGCTTCATAAAGGTAACCACCTAAGTTACTCTAAACTTTTGAAAGAAAATTAATATTCAGTGCTTAATGTGCTAGACTTATCACAGTTTTCTTTTTGTACCTTTTATATATTACGGTGAAAGGTTCTCATGGCTGTACTACAGAATACTTGGTCATCTGTTTAGGTCATCTAGTTTGCTATACCTTTCATAATTTGTCATGGGATATCTGTCGTGGTCATCTGAATTCTGTTTATCCCTCCTCTAAAAAAAAAATAATAATGATAGTAATAAGGAAACAGCAAATTGTGCACCCACACATGCCTTATTCCTGTATTCAACACTTATATCTGAGAAAATGATGTTATGTGTCGTTCTACAGGAATTGTGATTCCTTGATCCTACATTAAACTACCTTTCTCACAAAAGTGCATGTGTTAACAAAAATAGAAATGATGAACATCGGTCTGTCAAATTCTGAAAGGATAAAGCTAAGCTAGTTTCACAAACTTCCCAGAAATCTTGTTGGACAATCATACAATCAGAGATTTTTATGATTAGGTGATGATGCCCAGATTTCTCAAAAGGTTTGGTGCAGTGATTCAGGTGGGATTCTAGATCAGGACATAAGTCCCCCTTGAAATGTAAATCTATTTTACTTTTCTTCGGATACTGATTGTTACGTGCATTTGTAGCATGATGAACAGGTATGGACTTAATGGTTTTCTGCTGTCCGAAAAATAGAACATTTCAGTCCCAAATTACAGATGTCATCTAACACTAAAAGTATTCAGCCCCTGAAATCCATTAGTCCAATCATGTAATGTTTCCTATTCCACAAAATTCTCATTCTGACTACTTTGCAAATTGCATATTTTGTAATATTTTTCTTAAACCTAGACTGAGTTTGTCATTCCCAATTAAGAACATGTGTGACAAAATGTGTGCTTCACTTTATTTTATGACATTTAGTTTATTACATATTGAATGCAGACATTCTACTTTAAAATGTAAAGTTGGTTTATAAGTTGTGTTCCAATGCTTTAATCTTGCTTCATGGCATATGTATTTTTCTTCATTAAGTAGTAGCTCAACTGGGCTGATTCCTGTATGTATGAATAACATCACCTGCCCCAATTACACTTGCAATTTCTACAGCAGCTCCACTGAAGAGTGTCTTTTGTACATTATTTGTATATAAGAGTTAGAAACTTTATTTTTAATATTTATTAAACTTGGAACATTTGTGGCATTTTGCTCATTTGTCTCAGAGCTGTAACTATTTTTGAATGTTCCTTTTCAGTTTGACAATGATGGCAATGTTACTGCCATTTATTTAGTATTTCAATGTAGGTTGTTTCTTAAGTATCTGAGTTTGTTGGGACTGAAGAACACACAATGAGCAATATGCGATCTTTGAAAATTTGTCCAGGTCAGTATGAGAAATATCTCATTCAAAACAAATGTAGTAGTTTGCAACAGGAGGTTTAGTACAAGTCATATCACTCCTTTATTTTGAACTGAGAGATCAGGGAAGGTAATCAGAAAATGACAATAACTGACCAACGAGTTTTAAGTCAAAGAGGGAATAAAGTGTAGTCTCCTGTGATTGATGGGCTGAACTTTTGTAACAGTTAGTGGCAGGAGGCAGGCATGTTGATGAAATTAGATTGGAAAGCAGTGTCATAGTTTCCATCTGCAATTCTGCCTCTCAGCCATTCTGGTGGAGGGCCAGGAAATGGAAACCAGTCCAAAAATCACAGACAATTAATCGGACATGCAGAGGAGCCAGTTGCACAGCTTCGAGAAGTTCGGACGAAGATTTTAAAAAGGAAGCGCAAGAAGTACTCAGGGTCACGAGGACGCCTCTGAAGAGGAAGGAACATCGCAGCGATGAGTCAGTCATAGAGACTGGAGCACTTCCTAATGCTGACTAGAAAGAAAATGAAGAACAGAGCACCTCGTTCTTTGAGACACAGTGGAAAATCCATGAACAGAGGTCACTGAGAATTTAACTGAGGGAATGTACCCAGAGGGAGCAGGGAGGAGGTATACCCAGGCAACGCAATTGATGGCAAGGTGCCCATCTCTGGTCATGGTCTCAGTAACACAGAGCTTGAACTTAGGGACATTGAGGTAATGCATGAGGGGAAGGAAGAGTATACACTCCCCATAAAGTATGCCACCTTTGGAATCCGCTGAACATATTGGAGCAGCAATGCCATCACAAGCTGTGCCCAGCAAGGTCATTAGTTGATGTACCCTCATGAAGTTGGATTTTAGGCCTGACCAGTTATGTGGACATGTATTGCAAGTAATTATCAAGTGTATGTGTTCTTGAACTTCTTTGTCCTCTGTTGTTCCGAAGAGTGGCGGTAGATCCATGTGGCAACTCCCAAGTGGCCACTATGGCATCAAATAAGTGACGGGTGCCTGAATGAGATGGCATTGAGTATAAAGAGTTACAGACTGAAGGGAGCACACAAGCTCAGAGGGCTGTAGGCTTTATCTCCATGGCAGCATTTTCCCAGGCGTGGGGCTTAGCGACTGCAGCCATGTGGCCGTCATTCCCGAGTGACGCAACTCGGTTGTAAGAGCTTTTGCTCTTTCAATGTCCAGCTGGTGTGTGACCACCACATACATTTTGTGGAGGTGAACATACATGTTCCCTCCTGTTTTCATGATGTCTTCATCCTGAAGCTGTCAGGAATGTATGGATCATTGCTAAAGGATGAGGACTATTGAAGAAATGGATGTTAACACCAAAGTAAAACCCACAACAGAGGCAGTATAATCACTGTTATCTCAGCACAGAGACTATGAGAGAGCAAGCCGTCAAACTCCTGAAATTGTAGTTCAAGTGCTTGGATCAGTTGTGAAGACACCATAAGGGTTATTTGCGAGATGGTGTGTACTCTTCACAGCATGGCCCTCCACAGCAATGTTACCTTGGTGAGGTAAATGCAGTCATTGACACGCTTTGGAGTTGGAGGACTAAGTGATAGAACATGACATTCCTGCATCACCTTCCAATGGGTGAACTCCTTGACTGAGATGGCAGGACGTCCCAAGCTGCAGTAATACTGGAACACTCCTCATGAGGACACCTCAGCTGTGACTGCATATGGATCAGAACTTCAGCTTTCCTACAAGGAGCCGGAGTTTCCTTTGTGCAGATGATGAGACATTCTCTTTTTTCTCACAGTGCCTGAAAGTCAAGTTACACCCAGTCACACAGTGATCCTAACCATCCACATCATTCTGGTGCTTTAATTCCATTAAAATGTCAGAATCATGGGAGTTTGGGTACATTCAAAATCCATATAACTGCATCTAGTCACAACCAATAACCACAGCATAGCACAAGCCACCCAGGTGTGACACAAAGTAAAACTTACCAACATGACATCTTCTGTTAGCTTCAGCTTCAAGATTGCTCCTCCTGAAGTGGTGACTGAAGTAGCAGTAAACTGTTCATGTGTGAATCTGAGCGTGGCTGTGATGCTTGTGGCTGCTGTCCTTGGTTTTGTGGTGCCAGTATCTTCATAGGCTGCCCCATCCATGTTCATGCAATGTAGCATCAAGTATGCTGTGCAGATGCCGCCTCAGTCAAAGAAACCAAGGGGACAGCTCACGGTGACAGTGGCCCATGAGGGGTGGCCCCTTCAACTTCATTCCTATCCACCCAAACCCTTGAGTGATGTCCATGCATGTCTGAGGGAGTCACCAGCTCATGTAAAATTAGCAGGCTCTCCATGCAGCTTTGTGCAAACAGTGTCATTGACCAGGCAATGTTATAGAATGTGGCATACAGCTGTGTATCTCAACACAATGAGCTCTAGCCATTCTTACAGCTCTCCATGATGTTAGCTACACTTTCACATATACACATGTGCATATGTGCCTGGGACATAGCGAAACACATCTTACAGATGGACTCCTCCATCCTCTGCCAATGGCTCCTTACAGTTTGGGGAACTCTGACATTTGAGCACACATCTCCCACTATTGCTTCAGGAAGACATGGGTTAAGCCTAAGATTTTGCATCAGCACCAAGTTGAACATACCTGTGTCTATCCTCCATCCTCTAAGGAGCACTGCACACATCTGCCTTGGCCCGCCTTGCAGATGTAAGATGTCACTTACCCTGTGCCATCTCACATGAGGTTCTAGACATGGTATGAACTCTTGTATTGGTGAAGCATTTGCTTGTCTCATATAATGGTGGTGCCTTGAATACACCTTCTTCCTCAAAGGGAATGCCAGTATTACACTGGCATTCTGAGGCTGCTCATTCATGACTGATCCTGCAGGAGGATTGAAAATTTTAAAGAATGTAGTCCTCTGTCGACAGCAGTTTCTGCGAGCAGTCCTGAGACCTTTCGTGTGGGGATGGAATAGATTGAAGAGGAGGGAGCTCCATTCCAATCATAGTGGTAAGACAGAGGGAGATAGCCTGTTTCACAACTTAGCACCACCTGATGAGTTGCCAGCCTGGCTATACCAATGCCTCCTTCTGCATAGATTTAAACTCACCAGATGGGGCACTCTAATATCAGTCTGCTTCAATAGAGTTGTCCTGTGCTGTCTCCTAGAATCTATGGACTTCCTCTCTTCTTAAATTGAATCTCTTTGACTAATGTTTTGTCAGCTCTCTTAATGCCTATTTTTGGTTCACATTTTTAATTTACCTTTTATCATTTATGTGGGCATTGCTAATGAAACTATGATTTGTTGCCCATTCTTAACTGTTTTTGAGATTGTGGTATGAAGCTGCCCCATAGAGTCATTGAGTCATACAGCATGGACACAGAAACTTCTGTCCAACTAGCGTTTGCTGACCGTGTTCCCAAACTAAATTAGTCCTACCTGCCTCCATTTGGCATACATCCCTCCAAACTTTACCTATTCATGTACCTATCCAAATGTCTTTTAAATGTTGTAACTGTACCTGTATCCACCACTTCCTCTGGCAGTTCATTCCACACACTAACCACTCTCTGTGTAAAAAAGGTTGCCCCCATGTCATTTTTAAATCTTGCCTCTCACCTTAAAAATATGCCCCCTAGTTTTGAACTCCCCCACCTGATGGAAAAGACCCATGCTATTAACTTTATCTATGCCCCACATGATTTTATAAACTTCTGTAAGGTCACATGTCAACCTCCTGGGCCCCAGTGAAAATAGTACCAGCCTATCTAGCCTATTTTTATAATCAAACCTTCTACTCCTGGCAACATCCTCGTAAATCTTTTCTGAACCCTCTCCAATTGAATAATATCATTCCTAACATAGGGCGACCAGAACTGGACACAGTACTCCAGAAGAGGCCTCACCAACATCCTGTACAACCTCAACATGACTTCCCAACTCCCATATGTAAAGATCTGAGCAATGAAGGCGGCATGCTGAATGCCTTCTTAACCACCCTGTCTGTATGTGGTGCAAACTTCAAAGAATTGTGTACATGAACCCCTAGGTCTACAACACTACCCAGGACCCTCCCATTAATTGTATAAGTCCTGCACTTGTTTGTTTAACCAAAATGCAATACCTTGCATTTATCTAAATTAAACTCCATGTGCCACTCTTTAACCCATTGACCCAATTGATCAAGATCTCTTTGCAATCTTAGATAACCTTCTTCACTGTCCACTATACTAATATTTTTGATATTATCCGCAAACTCACTAACCATACTTTCTATATTCTCATACAAATCATTTATATAACTGCAAACAAAAGTGGACCCAGTACCAACCCCTGTGGAACACCACTATTCGTAGGCCTCCAGTCTGAAAAAAACAACCCTCTATTTTCTACAGGCAAGCCAATTTTGTATCCAGTTAGCGAGCTGTCCCTGAATCCCGTGTGATCTAACTTTATAAATTAGTCTACCATGCAAAACCTTGTCAAAGGCTTTGCTAAAGTCCACCTCGAAACCCTGCATTCGAGCTGCAGAGAGACTCTTACTGCTGTTGTGGGGATGGGGTTCCAAGCTTTTGACCCATGACAGTGAAGGACCAGTGATATAATTCCAGTTCAGATGGTCTGTGGCTTGTGAGTGGCTGTGTTTCCACACATCCATTGCCCTTGCCCTTCGAGGTGGTAGAAGTCATGGGTATAGACCATGGAAAGAGCTTTGGTCATTTACTGCAATATGTTTTGTAGGTGGTACACACTTCTGTTCCTGTTTATTAGTGGTGGAGGGGGCTGAATGTGTGGCAGTGATTTATGACACATCAAAATTTCCCCAATACTTTAGAATATTAAAACTGTTAGTTTTTTTTGTTGCAATTGCTTTTCATGGTACAGTAAAAGCAATGTAGTCAGACAGCAGTCTTTCTAAAATATAACTTATTACTCCAAACTCACCAGATTCCTCTTAACAAAGTTTCATTCCAAAACCATGCTATTTCTTAGTATCAAAAATCTGACTTTTTTTTCCATTCTCTTGCCTGAAACTATACTGGTTTGCAAGCAAAAAAGAGAAAATGCAGGTACTTGACTACGCCTCATCCGCTTCCCACCTTGGGATAAAATTTACAGCCTATCGCTCGGTCAGGAATGCTCCTTCCATGGAAATGGAAATATGTAAGATCTCCCTCCCATCCAGCCCATTTAACACCACTTCCCAGGATCACCATATGGATTGTGGCATCAAGAAATAGTGCTGAAGGACTCCTGTTCCTTGAGGGGGTCAATGAAGATGGTGTCAGCTTTCTCTCTCCTTAGTCTGGCTTCAAACAATTTACTACTGAACTATCCTTACTGCAACACTGCTGAGATTTTATACCCTGGGACTGAACAGCTTCCTCCTGGCAGTGGGAATGTTTCTGGGATCTCACCTTATATTCAATCCTGGGAAATGGCCCAGATTCATGCAGGATTCAGGGAGGCAGGAAGAGAAGGAGAAGAATCAACCGTAGATACCAGCATCAAGGGGACGAACTTAGTGAAGCTTTGTCACCTTTGAGTGCTAGTGTCTAAACCACAACAGAAAGTGTATTCCTGAAACTCTGTAATGATTTTCCTTGATCTTTGGCCGTTACTTCACCGGGAAATCAATGGTGGCTGCAAATGAATGCCACAGCAGTGAAGCTGGTTGTTTGTGCTGCATTTCAGAGGATTTCAGAGGTAGGTCCCTTGCATTATGATGGGAAACCAAGCATATCCTAGAATTTCAGGAACATCTACTGTTTCCTTACTACCACCAACTTTTACCTTACCCCAAATGTTGAGGTCAATCATACAGGAGCCTCAGCAGTGCCACTAGGAAATTACCGTCACTGCTAGGGCAGGCAAGAGCCAGCTGCAAGCCTCAGGCATTTGCAAAAGAATTAAAATAAAAATTCTGAGAAGGCAGCGATGGAGGGGTGACCTCTCAGCCAAGCGGGCTGCATTCCCTGTGAGCCCCCTTTCCTATGGCTTTCAAAAACAATGCACTCTCCCCTGGAAGCAGGTGGCAGTAACAGGTAGTCTGCCCTCAGACTCTCTTGCTTTCTCCACAATTGCTGCTGGTCTTACTCCCAGTAGTTATTCCCAGTAGTTTCTGGTCCTGTTTCAGGCTTCCAGCACTCTCAGTACTTTGCCTTTGTAAACAAACTGCAGTGTTTGCTCTACAGCTCTAAAAGACCAAGCAAAAATGAAAAGAAATCTTTTACCTAGGGAATATGGCACGGATATTTGCAAGGAGCCAGGAGGGAGTGGAGGAGACTGCAAAGGATCAAAGAACCCAGCAAGGTAGGGGGTACAGAGATTTGCCTGGATTTAAAAGCAATTATTATATTATAATTAATCATTATAGTTATTCTTCCTTTCCCACCTTGTAACCAGTCCAATAGATGAGCTGCCTGGCAGCTGGGTGAGAAATCTGTAGCTGGTATTCCTTTGGAATAGTCCCTGGCAATCCGAATGTGATTAAGCTACAAACTGGCTGTGATCCCAGTGGGGTCAGGGAGAGGGGCGAATACAAATTGGAGAAGTGGGGCATTGGTTACTGATTGCTGGGGAGGAAGAGCGAAATGTGGTAATTGGCAGGATGAAGCCTTAAAGTTTACTTGATGGGCTGGGGAGATTATTACAGTTCCAACAGGCCCACAAGGTGTGCTGTAAAATGCACATCATTTCTAGACTCAGCAAGTGCTGCTTTTCTTGCACTGCCAGGTTTCCAAAGCCTTGTGAGCTTCAGTTGGCAGGATGCCAATTGCATTATGTGAACAAGTATCTCAATGAAGTGTCACCTACAGCACCTGTCAAAAAAAAAATCCTCATGCCTTGCTGGCTTGCCATGAAAATGTTTGTGTTAGGGTTGCATTTTATAGTGTTTAAGCCATCAAGATCTTCTCTTGCATATTTGGAGGGTGTGGTGTATAGAACTGAGATTTAACATCAGGTGCTCTTGCCTCTGAATTTGTGTTTGGCTGTTTGGAAAGGACACTATCAGGCTGGACTGTGATTAACTCCATAAGTTGATTGAAAGGCCCATACCTTATTTTCATTACATCTGATCTAAATAAAGTTAAAATATTGAATTAGCCTTACACTTTAGAAATTAACAACAGAAGCCTCTACAGCAGGAAACCTTTTGTAATATGCTCTCTGTAAGTATTTTCCAATATACAAAAATATATTTTTAACAACCATGTCTTTGAATTTTTTTTGTAGAACTTAATCACTAAAAATATAAATTTCAATATTGACTTTGTAACTCAGGTGAGTAGAGCTTCTGCCTCTGAACTTAAAATGTAGTTTCAAGTTGCATTCCAGGACATTTTGTTCATGAAACGGGTGTTCATGATGCTGTTCTTCCAGTGTCCCTCTATGAGAGGAGATGAGTGCCAAGACATGGAAAATAAACAGCTTTATCTTCAGTGGTATATACGGACACCCTAAGATCATTCCTGACCAGCATTATAAATTGATATGCTTGTAAAGTTAGGTTCATACAAACCTTTTCACATGTGCCCTTTAATTCTCTCATTTTTTAAAAATTCATTCACAGGATAAGGGCATTGCTGACCAGACAGCATTTCTTGCCCAGATGGTTGTTCAGAGTCCACCACATTGCTGTGGGTCTGGAGTCACATGTACACCAGCCCAGGTAAGGATGGCAGTTTCCTTCCCTAAAGGGCATTAGTGAACTAGATGGGTTTTTCCTGACAATGGATTAATAGTCATCATTAGATTTTTAATTCCAGATATTTTTATTGAATTCAAGTTCCACCATCTGCCATGACAGGATTTGAACCCAGGTCCCCAACTCTTTCTCTGGGCCTCTGGATTAACAGTCCAGCAATAATACCACTAGGCCATTGTCTTCCCCTTTGTGTTGTTTAGATTCAAAAGAAACACACAGATCCTTCACTATATGATCAATATTTTATTTTCTGTTCTTGAGAAAACTCTTAGACAAGATTTTTAAAAAATGAAAATACTGCTTGCTGAATATTTCCAGTGTTTTTGTTTTATTTCAGATTTCCAGTATCTGCAGTAATCCGCTTCAGCACGAATGTACAGAAAAGACCTCAGGTTGATTCAAAGCATCTGCCATTATTTAGACAGGCCCTCGCAAATATAGATTTTCCTTTTTTTTTTAATTTGCGTGGAAAGTTACTGAATGTGAACTGAAAATGAAATAGTGAATCTGGGACCTGCATGATCAGTCAAACCTTACTCAATTGGATTAAAAGTTATAGGATTAAATTTCAGGTTGAAAATGTATTTACTGTTGGGAAAGGCATGGATGTTAGGGAACTTGGGGAAATAAATAGTGATGTCTTGGAGAGTGTCCACATTACAGAAGAGGAGATGCTGGAAGTCTTAAAACGCATTATGGTAGATAAATGCTCGGGACTTGATGAAGTGTCTTGAAGATAGAAGACAGAGGGTGGTAGTAGAGGGTTGTTTCTCAAACTGGAGGCCTGTGACCAGTGGCGTGCCATAGGGATTGGTGCTGGGTCCGCTGCTATTTGTCATTTATATAAATGATTTGGACGAGAATTTAAGAGGTATGGTTAGTAAGTTTGTGGATGACATCATGATTGGTGGTAGAGTAGACAGTAAAGGTTATCCGGGAATGCAGCAAGATCTTGATCAACTGTGCCAGTGGGCTGAAGATTGGCAGATGGAGTTTAATTTAGATAAATGCATTTTGGTAGGTCAAACCAGGGCAGAACTTATATAGTCAATAGTAGGGCCCAGGGGAGTGTTATAGAACAAAGAGATCCAGAGGTACAGGTTTGTAGCTCCTTGAAAGAGATAGACAGGGTGGTGAAGAAGGCTTTTGGCATGCTTGCTTTAATCAGTCATTGCACTGAAAATAGGAGTTGGGACATCTTGTTGCAGCTGTACAAGACGTTGGTGAGGCCACATTTGGAGAACTCCGTGCAGTTCCAGTTGCCCCACTATAGAGAGGATATTATTAAACTAAAAAAAGTACAGAAAAGATTTACTAAGATGCTGCCTGGACTGGAAGGTTTAAATTTTAAGAAGATTGAATAGTCTGTGACATTTTTTCCTGGAGCATAGGAGACTGAAAGGTGATCTTGTAGAGGTCTATAAAATCATGAGAGGCATAGATAATGTAAATAGCCAACAGCTTTTCCCCATGGTAGGGGAGTCTAAAACTAGAAAGCTTAGGTTTAAGGTGAGAGAGGAGTAACACAAAGAGTCCAGACGGGCGATTTTTTTTCTCACAGAGAGTGGTGAGTATCTGGGACAGGCTGCCAGAGGTAACGGTAGAAGCGAGTACAATTTCGTCATTTAAGAAACATTTAAACAGGTACATGGATAGGATAAGTATGGAGGGATATGGACCAAACACAGGCAAATGGAACTAGTTTAATTGTGAAAACTGGGTGGCATGTTTCCTGCTTCCGTGCTGTAGACCGCTATGACTCTAATTGTGAGAATAACAGCATCAGGACTGAGAATTGGGAAGTACGAATTAAGGTGGAGAATTCACTATCAATATAGGTTCAGAGAGAGAAAAAAGACACAAAGAAGAAAAATGTTTTATTTTCAATGTTGGTATGGTTAAAATATGCAACAACATGAGAACCTGAATGGATAAGACTATGCTTGTAATGGGCATTTGAAGCCATGTGCCAGGATGACCGGCTAAGTTATGTATCATTAAAAAGGCTGAATGGACAGGACTTAAAACCTCTCAGGGTGATACTTCCCACTTACTTCACAAAATCCTGACTGTCTATCAATAGTGAGGCAAATAATAAGCAGCTTTTCTCATGATGGAGTAGTAATGCTCAGATAGCAACTTCCCATTTCTGAGTTTAACTGAATATCTGTCCCTTTCCTAAAGTTTACGCAAATCGACTGGGAAGTTAATTACTCTTGTGGTCATTTTGACAAAATAATATTTTGCCCATTATATTTTGAAGTCCAGTTCTCTTCAGTTTGCCAACAGGGCAAAATCTGAAATTGCATTAAATCTGTGTTGTTGGGAATGGCCAGAAATCACAGAACACGACACCGGGTTTTAGTCCAACAGGTTTATTTGAGAACATAAACTTTCGGAGCCTCAGTACTTTTTCAGGTGTTAGGAATGGTGGTAGCTGAGAGAGTGTTGAGTGCAGAGAATTTCATGCCCCAATTCCTCCTCCTCCTCATACAACAGCCACGCATCTTATTTTCACATATTCACAATTAAGTTCAAACCAATTCATACAATATGATTTTTCTGTGTTTGGAGGCTACACTCATTTCCTGTCAGATGGTTGTTTTGTCCATTGTTAAAATGATATTTATAATAGAATATGATATACTTTTGGCCTCCAGATGGCAATATTGGTCAGTGATGGGCACCTGAATCTATTAAGAACCATGTCAGAATAAAAACCGGAAGAACTGCGGATGCTGTGAATCAGGAACAAAAACAAAGTTGCTGGAAAAGCTCAGTAGGTCTGGCACCATCTGTGAAGGAAAAACAGATTTAACGCTTCAGGTCTGGTGAGTTCTGCTGCCAGACCTGCTGAGTTTTTCCATCAACTTTGTTTTTGAACCATGTCAGGTTAATTAAGCTGAGTAAAACAGCCCTGGTCTACGAGCTCTGGGGTGCAGTGGTACTGTCCCTACTTCTGATCTAAGAGGCCTGGATTCAAACCTTACCTGCTCCAGAGGTGTACCATTATCTCTCTGAACAGATTAATGCGAAAATATGTCACGTAGGAGATGCCCTTTCAAATTAGTGTCAGATCCATTGCTAGTAGGCGGGATATTGTGATGCAATGGTGGTGTATCTAAAGGCCCAGACTCTCTGCATTTCCTGCTGTAAATGTTGTCGCAGGAATTGGCAAGCTGGGTAGCAATGGATGTCCAGCATCAGCCATCACTTGAAAACAGTAGCACGTGGACCCTGTATTGTACACCAGTTGGAAGATACTCAGGTGTACAGTGGGATTCTTCTGCATATACCCCTGTTCAGACAGAATTCTACACTGATCCCACCCCCCCCCAACATTCGAAAACCTCCCTCAGGGGCCTCCACTTCACAACCTGAGGGACCACCTGAGGGAAGATCCTACGTGTCCTTCTGCTTGATGTGGAGGGGTTTCCGGTTCAGTCTACTACTACACACCATCCACTTCTACTCCTTTTTCAGCTGTCTGAGACACCTTGGTGAGCTGTTTTTACCATTGGGTGGTGGAGATCCCCAATGGAGGGGTCTCCATGCAGGGGTCCTCCTGCTTTCCATCAGGGAGGGAGGTGTTGCACACAGCAGTCCCATGTGACTGCAAATTGCGGTGGTTCTTGGACTCCCAGCCCAACAGTTTTTTCTGTGGTAATGTGACATCCATGATCCAATATATTTTGTTTGTAGACAATTGCACTCCCTTTTTAGTTGTTTGAAAAACCTTTTGTTGTGTTTTGGTTGTACTATGGCACCACACCCCTGATCTTTGGGCATCCGGTGCAGTGGAATGTGGGCATCACCTCGTGGGTCTGCTCCTGGGCATGGCCAGGCTGGCCATTTACAGGTGTGGGCAGTTCACAGTGGAGGGGACCACAGCTACGTTCATGCCCAGATGATATTGGGGAGGGAGCACTCTTGATGCTTTTATTGAAAGGTGGGCACTGCAGTAGGGGGAGTGCCTTATTTTGCCCTCTCCAACCCCATTGTGATTTAATTCCCTCCCTCTATCCCTATTTTTTCTCTCCCCTTTGATGGTTTGCATTGCCTTGTTGGTCTTTCTGTGTAAATTGGTGGTAAAAGTACCACAGGTGATTTGGTGGTGGAAAAACACTGTTTAGTTGCGTATATTAATACCCTTAGACAATAAAAATAAGGCAGATCTAAGGGCTGTTGTGGCACAATGGTGGTGTTTCTACCTCTGGGCCAGGAGACTCACATTCAAGTCCCACCTGCTCTAGTGATGTGCAATTACAATGACTTAGGAAAGATCTAAAAAAGCAGGTCTGACAAAATGAAAATCCAAAAAAACTCATGAGATGGTGAAAAGATATGTTCAATCAGAGGGTCACAGAACAAGAATGAAATATTGCAGCACAAAAAAGAACCAGAGAGATGGATGGACCACTGTACTGTATGTTTGTACATATTGTTAATATTCCCTTCATATGAAGTAACTGTTTTCATTTGAATGATGTTGGTTTACAAACAATGATTTATTTGCAAGTTTGACACTGCTTTTCTTTCAATGTTGGCGGATAACTCTAAATGAACCATAAACTTGAGTCTTTTACAGAGTTTTACAGTGCATTGTGTTTGGTCCATTGAGACACCATTGGCTCCCTGAGGAGTAATCCAGTCAATCCTTGATTCCTAAAGTTCTTTATGTTTAGTTCCTTCAAGTGTTCACCCAAGTTTCTTTTGAAATAATTGATTGTTTCAATTTCCACCCTCATAGACAGCACGTTCCAGATTCTTACTGCACAAAATTGTTTCTCACATTTCCCCTACTATCTCTTGCACAAATCTTAAATCTGCAACTCCTCATCCTTGTACCATCAGCATAGGGAATCACTTTTCTTTCCCACCTAATCTAAGATTGTCATCTATCAAATCTCTCTTCACTCTCTTGCTTTGATCCAAAGAAGCGCCCCACCCCAATTTCTCTTATGCTGTAACTAAATTCCCCCATCCTCTGAAACATTCTGGAAAATCTTCTGAACAACTTCTTGAGCACCTTTTTCTCTTTCCTGAAGTATGAAAAGAAGAACTGCACACAATACTAATCGGGGCCAAAGCATAGTTTTATAAAGTTTCAGTTTAACCTCCCTGCTATTTTTCTCAATACTTGTATGAAGCCCAAGATCATATGAGCTTAGCTATTTACTGTCTCAATATAAAACAAAGAACTGAATATGTAGGACATCTGAAACAAATATGTAATTTGCTGGAGAAACTCAGCAGGTCTGGCAGCATCAGTGAAGAGAAAACCAGAGTTGATATTTTGAGTCCAGTCACCCTTCTACAGAATTCCAGATTTTTATTGAATTCAACTTCCACCATTTTCCAGGATTTAAACTTGGGTCCCCAGAACATTAACTGGCTCTCTGGATTAATACTCTAGCATTAATACCACTAACTCATCACCTCTCCGTATTTATCTTACTTCCTGGTTCTTGTCTGCTAAACAATCCTCAATCCATGGTAATTTCAATCCCAAATTTACTGTGTGTGTTATTATCATTTGTGCTATCTTCTCAAATCCCTTTTGGGATGAGAGATAAAAGGTACTGCAGATGCTGGAGAATCCGAGATAACAAGCATAGGGCTGGATGAACACAGCAGGTCAAGCAGCATCATAGGAGCAGGAAAACTTGACGTTTCAGGCCTAAACCCTTCATCAGAAATTTGGGATGAAGTGCTTTTTAACTAATACATTTCAGTAATGTGCCAAGTTAAGTTTCAAATGAAAAATACACATTATCAAGTTCAGAAAACTTGATCAGGGTTGCCTGATCAATTACATTTTGTCTTTTAATTCATATGTGGAGTCTTTAACTCAAGTTTCAACATCATTTATATAAATGATTTGGATGTGAACATAGGAGGTATGGTTGGTAAGTTTACAGATGACACCAAAATTGGTGGTGTAGTGGACAGCCAAGAAAGTGACCTTCGAGTACAACAGGACCTTGATTAGATGGGCTGATGGGCCGAGGAGTTTAATTTAGATAAATGTGAGGTGCTGCATTTTGGAAAGGCAAATCAGGGCAGGAGTTGTACACTTAATGGGAAGGTTCTACAGAGTGTTGCTGAGCAAAGAGACCTTGGAGTGCAGGTTTATAGTTCCTCAAAATTGAAGTCCCATGCAGACAGGATAGTGTAGAAGGCATTTGGTATACTTGCCTTTATTGGTCAATGCATTAAGTATAGAGAACATAGAACATAGAATATTTCAGCACAGTACAGGCCCTTTGGCCCACAATGTTGTGCCGACCTATTATCCTACTAAGACCAAACTACCCTGCATAACCTACATTTTACTATCCTCCATGTGTCTATCGAAGAGTCGCTTAAAAGTCTCTAAAGTATCTGACTCCTCTACCACTGCTAGCAGCGCATTCCACATGTCCACCACTCTTTGTGTAAAGAACCTACCTCTGACATCCCGCCTCTACCTTCCTCCAATCACCTTAAAATTATGCCCCCTCATAATAGTCATTTCAACCCTGGGAAAATGTCTCTGGCTATCCACTCTATCTATTCCTGTCATCATCTTATACACCTATAGAGGTTAAGAGGTCATGTTGCACTGTACAGGACATTGGTTAGGCCACTTTTGGAATGCTACATTCAATTCTGGTCTCCCTGCTATAGGAAAGATGTTGTGAAACTTGAAAGGATTCAGAAAAGATTTACAAGGATTTTGGCAGGGTTGGAGGATTTGAGCTATTGGGAAATGCTGAATAGGCTGGGGCTATTTTCCCTGGAGGAGGAGGCTGAGGGATGACCTTATAGAGGTTTATAAAATCATGAGGGGCATGGAGAGGGTAAATAGGCAAGGTCTTTTCCCCAGGGTGGAAGAGTCCAAAACTGGAGGGCATAGGTTTAAGGTGAGAGGGGAAAGATTTAAAAGGGACCTATGAGGCAATATTTTCATACAGAGCGTAGTGCATGTTTGGAATGAGCTGCCAGAGGAAGTGGTAGAGGCTGGTACAATTACAACATTTAAAAGGCATCTGGATAGGTATATGAATAGGAAGAGTTTGGAAGGATATAGGCCAAATGCTGGCAAATGGGACTAGCTTAATTTATGATATCTGATTGGCATGGACAAGTTGAACGGAAGAGTCTATTTCTTTGCTGTACATCTCTATGACTCTATCACTCCATGTCTCAATCTCGGCTTTCACTGTCTTTCCTTCTCTCAGACAGCAGAAGTTGCAGCTGACTTTTACACCTTGGTTAGACCGATCTTTAGATTCTCTGCTTATCCCACTCCCACCCACCTTTGCACCATCATTGTTTCTTGTCACTTAGTTTCTCCTGCCTCCTACCTGTTATATTTGTAACATTTTCCAGTTCGAAAGAAAGGTCGCTGGTCTGAAACAATCAGGGGAATTCACACCTGACAAGGTGGGTGGGTTTGCAAGAAACTGATTGAGAGTGCTGAAATTAAGAAACCAGCAAGAAACCGCCAAACTTCCGCCTTTAACCTTAATGCGCAGGAAAACCGCATGGGCCAGGCTAGTCAGCTATTTAATGATGTAAAGTGCCAATTATCTGTTTCTCTAACTCTGAGCTCTGATTTTTCAGCATGTGTGCATGGGTTTCCGAGCTACCTGAAGCTTGCCAGGGGAAAGGAAGTAGGACAGCAACACTGGGGAAGGAAAGCAATGTTTTAAATATTGAGAGCTCATATCTCCCCCTTATCTTTATCAAAAGATTTTTGTTCATATGGCCAATGCTGAGCGTCTTCTTTAGTTGTTTTGAAGGTGATTTGGAGATTGTTTCTGCTACAGGTTTATATTAACTAAGATACCAGATCAGAATGGGAGCTGCTGATGTGTTCCTTCAGCTTGGTTCTTCTCCCTTGAGGCATTGGAGCAACAGTATTAGCAGTTCTCTCCCCAGAGACTTGCACCTTCTCAGATTTCCAGCTTGGAGGAGTTGATAACCTCAGCAAAGGGTGTACAGGTGGAGGATACTTAGTTATCTGTGTCTGAGCATCAGTAACTCAGGAGGTTTGTTAGCACTGGAAAATATTGAAGATATGTCTAGAAGTTGAAGGGTTATAATCAAGTAGCATGGAGAAATGAAATGATAAAGAAGCATGAAAGGAGGTGGTAATGGGACAAGTGAAAGGTAAAAACATTAATGTGGCCTCCACCAGCAGGTGGCAATGATAAGAGAAGGCATGGAACAGAAAGCTCTTTGGAGGGAAGGCTTTGCCAGAAGAAGGCCTCATGTGAACAGAGAGAGACAATTAAACCTCAAAACAGTGTGCAATATCGGTTTAATTCCATGTAAATACTCTGTTTTCGTAATCTAGCTTTAATTTCCCTTCATGTTTGTAAAGACCAGATACTAGCGAAGTAAGGACGCTTCTCCATGACCTTTGGGCTGACCAAGTGCTCAAATCTTTCTGTTACAGAATGTTGTATTTAGGAATGGCTGATGATTGCAGCTTCTTTGGAAAGAGACCCACCAAGTGGTCTGGACGGGCACATTAGTGGCAGTGAGTGACAAGGTCACCACCATGTTTGATACATTTGCTTCTGTCTCCTTCCAGAGACTTGCTAGTAATATTTGTAGCATCTTACCATCCACAACTGTATTATTAAGTGATGGTTGCTATGTTTGCCAGGGTCAGCACTTATGTGCATTTCTCAACTCAGTCAGAATGATCAGATGCTTAGCTTTGCATTTCAGGCTGGTTTCCCACAAGTCGGGGTCATTGACTTCTCAGCCATTCCCTCAGTTTGGAAGATGACTTGTTTCCCCTCCAGGGTTCTGGGTGCAGAGGTGACTCAACAGCCCAATGTTGCATTTGTGCTTGGCCTCCAGCTGGGCCTGTGGGAGACGTTCAGAATGGTTGGCCAATTCATGGACACACCTTTTCCACTTTGGGAATGTGTCAATGGGGATATTTCTTCCTTTATCAGGGAGGCTTCCAGGATGTTCGTGAAGCATTGCCTGTGTCCTCCAGATAACCACATCATGAAGAAGATTGGAGTAGAGAGTTTGTTTTGGCTGTCTTGTGTCAGACATCTGGGCGATCTAATCTGCCCAATGCAGCTGATTGACTGTAACCAGTGTTTTACTTAGTGGATGTTGCCCTGTGTTAAGGCACTGACATTGGAGCACCTATCCTACCATTAGATTTATAGGATTTTGTGGGGGCATTGCTAGCGATATTTCTCGAGGGATTTGAGGTACATACATTATCCATGTCACTATCACATACAGAGAGTCTGGTAACACTGCTGCCCTGTAAGCCATGAGCTTAATGCCTGGTTTGAGTTCTTTGCAATCAAACCCTATATTCCTTATTTGGCCAAAGGCTATGCTGGCACAGTGGGAATGATGTTAAGTTTCTTATTCTGCTCTCACTGAAAGGAGGCTTCCAACACCTGAGAATTGATCGCTGTTGGCCTGTGGCTTGCTATGGGCCTTGCTAGTTGGGGGAAGTGTTGCACAGCTGCTGAAATAGGCTGGTATTACAGTTCAATGTTACAGGTTAGGGGTCATAGAGTCATACAGCAGGGAAACAGGCCCTTCAGTCCAACCAGTCTTTGCTGACCATAATCCCAAACTGATCTTGTCCCACCTGCCTGAGTTTGGCCCATGTCACTCCAAACATTTCTTAATCATGTACTTATTTAAATATCTCTTAAATGTTGTAACTGTACCCACATCCACCACTTCCTCTGAAGTTCCTTGCATACTCGAACCACACTGTTAAACAAAAATGGCCCCAATGTCTTTTTTAAATCTTTCTCCTCTCATCTTAAAAATATGCCCCCTAATCTTGAACTCCCCCACCCTAGGGAAAAGACACCTGCCATTCACCTTTTCTATACCCTACATTATTTTATAAACCTCTATAAGGTCCCCTGTCAGCCTTCTGTGCTCCAGTGAAAAAATCCCAGCCTATCCAGCCTCTCCTCAAAACTTCCATTCCCAGAAACACTATGGTAAATTTCTTCTGAACCCTCTCCAGCTTGATAATGTCATTTTGGTTCTAAACTGGAGGTGACCCAGCTTGAATCGTTTCCCCCTCATCCTTTACAGTAGCGCCATTCCAACTGTGCACTTCATGCAGATGGAGTGGATTGTTGCAGTAAGATGAACAAGAGCTTTGGGCTGGTGACACAGCCTTGTATAACCCCTGTATGCACACTTATTGAGTCTGTGATGGATCTGTCAGTTAAGGGAAGAGGAAGCTTGGTGTCAAAGTTCTGCAAGAGCCAAATTTTGAGGAGAATTCTCACTAATCCTCCACAGTTGACAGATATGAAGGTCTTTGTGAAAACTATATATAAAAGTTGCTGCTGCTCTTTATATTGTCTTGGACTTGTTTCGCTGCGATGATCATATTCACTGTGCTTCTAGATGGATGGAATCTGCGTAGTAACCCCAGTAGGAGCTCTTCGTCCACGGGGAGGGAGCAGTTGAGAATTTTTTGCAATGACCTTCCTTGTGGTGGACAATAGGGAGAGCCCTCTGCATTTATCACAAATGGTCTTATCTGCCTTCTTAAAGATGGTCACAATTACTGTGTCTCGCTGTATTCCAATGCCTCTTCTTCTTTCCAGATGAGGGAGATAAGATCGTGTATTCATGCAGTGAATATGTCTCCATCATACTTAGTATTTTGGTGGGTCTTCCACTTTGGTGGCCTTGTTTGTTTGCAGCTCTCAGATAGCATTTCGGGTCCTCTGTTCTGCTGGGCTTGTGCTGAAATGGCAGTGGGTATCATGCTGTAGAATCTGGTTGAGGGCACCCACAGTGAACACTGAGTGTCAGCTGAAAAGATCCTTGAGGAGTTTCTTCCGATGAGCACATACCCCCTCTCTGATCTTGAGGGGTGCCATAGGGTTCTTAGGTTCCTGTGGCATAGGTCCTTAAAGTAGGTGCTTGAGCTGTTGATGGTCTGGACTGTGCTGAAGAATCCACTCACATTGTGGCTGCCGGTGAGTTGCTGAATTTCCTGCACTCTTTCCATCTGCCACATGTTGTTCAGGTCACGGACTTTTTTTCTTTTTGGTCCTTGGCCTTCTGTAGACCTGCTTTCTTCCTCTTCAGTATTAGCAGCATTTCTAGTTCGGTGCACTTGACTCAGCAGCTCCTGGATATCCTGGTCATTCCCATCAAATCAGTCTTAATGTTGCTTGATAAAGAGACCTAAAGTCTCCTCACAAGTCTTGTTTCTGATGAATTTTAAGAGCAGACCAGCTGCTTGTGGACATTCTGGGGATACTGATGTTGAGTGTCATCATGTTGGTTGTGAGTCTATGTGGGGAACCACAGGAGATGGGAGAGATACTAAACAAATACTTCGCAGCAGTATTTATTGTGGAGAAAGACATGGAAGCTAGGGAACTCAGGGGAAATAAATATTGATGTCTTGGAAACAGTCCACATTTGAGAACTGGAGATGCTCGAGGTCTTAAACACATAAAGATAGATAAATCTCCGTGACCTGATCAAGACATTGTGGGAAGCTACGGAAGAAATTGTAGGGCCCCTAGCAGGTATTTGTATCATCGATAGCCATTGGTGAGGTGCCAGAGGACTGGAACATGGTTAATTCTGTGCTTTTACTTAAGAAAGGCTGAAAGGAGAAGCCTAGGAACTATAAACTGATGATTCTGACATCAGTGATAGGTAAGTTGTTGGAGGAGATTCTGAGATCCAGAATTTACATGCATTTGGAAAGGCAAGGACTGATTAGGGATAGTGAGCATGGTTTTGTGGTTGGGAAATCATGTCTTACAAAACTTGATTAATTTTTTTGAGGATGTGACCAAGAAGATAGATGAGGGCAGAGCAGTAGACGTTGTCTACATGGACATTAGCAAAGCCTTTGACAAGGTTTCACATGGTAGACTGGTTAGTAAAGTTAGGTCACGTGGGATCCAGAGAGGTCTTGCTAATTAGTTATAGAATTGGCTTAACAGTAGGAGACAGAGGGTGGTAGCAGAGGATTGTATTTTGGATTGAAGGCCTGTGACCAGTGATGTTCTGCAGGAATCCGTGCTGAGCCCACTATTGTTTGTGATTTATATCAATGATTTAGATCAGAAGAAGCATGGTGGGTAAGTTTGCGGGTGACACCAAAATTGGTGATATAGTAGACAGTGAAGAAGGCTATCTAAGAGTATAATGGGATCTTGATCAACTGGGTAAAATGGGCTGGGGAGTGGCAGATGGAGTTTAATTTAAGTAAATGTGAGGTGTTGCATTTTGGTAAGACAAACCAGGGCAGGGCTTACACAATCAATAGCAGGGCCCTGGGAAGTGTTGTCAAACAAAGAGACCTAGAGGTTCAGGTACATAGTACCTTGAAAGTGGTGTCACAAGTCGATGGTGGTGAAGAGGTGGCATTTGGTATGCTTGCCTTCATTGGTCAGAGCATTGAGTATAGGAGTTGGGATGCCATGTTGTGGCCGTACAGGATGTTGTTGAGGCCACTTTTGGAGTATTGTGTACAGTTCTGGTCTATGGGAAGGATGTTATTAAATTGAAAAGGGTGCAGGAAAGATTTACAAGGATGTTACCGGGGCTGGAGCAATTGAATTATAAGCAGAGCCTGGATAGGAGGTTGAGGAGTGACTTTTTAGAGATTTATAAAATCATGAGGTGCCTAGATAAGGTAGACAAAGTCAGACTTAACACGACACCAGGTTATAGTCCCCCAGTTTTATTTGAAAACACAAGCTTTCAGAGCCTTATATCAACACCTGAAGGTGTTTTCAAATAAACCTGTTGGTCTATAACCTGGTGTCGTGTGATTTCTGACCTTGTCCACTCCAGTCCAACACCGGTACCTCCACATCATAGATAAGGTGAATAGCAAAGGTCTTTTCCCTTTGGGTAGGAGAGTCTAAATCTAGGGGGCATATTCTTAAGGTGAGAGGACAAAGATTTAAAAGGGACTATTTTCACAGCGAGTAGTTTGTGTGTGGAATAAACTGCCAGAGGAAGTGGTAGATGCAGGTACGGTTACAACAGTTAAAGTCTTTTGGTTTGGATACGTGAATAGGAAAGGTTTAGAGGGACATGGGCCAAACACAGGCAAATGGGACTTGTTTAGTTTGGGAAACATGGTCAGCATGGACAAGTTGGACTGAAGGGTTCGTTTCCATGCTGTATGACTCTATGACTGAGTAGCTTCTTTGTCGCAGAGTCCACAAGCCTGACAACATTGAATTTCCTGTAGCAGCATTTCTGCTATAACTGCTGTTTTGGGGCAAGTCTGGTGGAGACAATAGACTGGATCAAGTGTTAGCAGGTCCAGCCGTCATCAGCTCCTGTTATGGCATAGGTGACATGGACATCCTTACACTCCTTCACTCAGACATTGACGTAGTCAAGCAGGTGTCAGTGACTGCAGTGACAGTGTTGACAGGAACTTTTTATACTTGTCTCACTGATGAAATAAGCATTTGTTATGACCAGACCATGTTCTGGGCATTTCATCAGGAGAAGGACACACAGGTGTTTGCTTTCCCTACACATTCCTTACCATTCACGCCTTTCTAGAGGTTTGTGTCATTCCTGAATCTGGCATTGAATTCCTCAAGGTGAATCAATTTGTCTCTCTGTGAGACACAGGTCTACAAGTGATCAAAGCTGGAGTAGAATTCCTCTTTGGCCTCACCTGTTGCTTCCAGGTTTGAGGTATATGCATCGCCACTTGTTCTGCACTACTTCTGGGTTAGGATGGGCTAGAAAGGTCATGGGGCATTTATTTATCCCACCAGTGGGCTTGCTGAGACAGTCAGCTGGATCATTTTTATGGCAAAGCCAAACCCCATGGAGTTGATATTCTCCTTCTTCTGATTGACATTTCAAATTGCAGGTGTATTCACCACTTTCTCCTTTTGAGATGACTTTCTCCAGCCTACCATGTCTCAGTCTGTCGCGGTTGGACTTCGCCATGAGGTTCCTGATATTCGATATCCTGAAATTCATTTTGATGGAATGGAAATTGCCTGTGAGTGGGAGTTTTTTTTTTAACATGGAGCAGCTGTTGCATGCTGACTAGGGGGTTTATGCTTCGGTTATACAGGAAATTGGTGTGAGTCTATCTGGAGTGCTGTAAACAATACTGGTCACTTTACTTGCGGCAGGATTTTAATGCATTGGAAACAGTTCAAAGAAGGTCTACTAGACTAATACTTGGAACGAATGGATTGTCTTACAAGGTGAGGCTAGACAGGCTGGGCGTGTATCACCTGGAGTTTAGGAGAGTCAAGCGTGACTTAATTGAAGTGCAAGATCGTGAGGGGACACGGCCACGTGGATGTTAAAAGCATGTTTCCTCTGGTGGGAGAATTTAGAACTAGGGTTCACAGTTCAAAAATAGGGGGTTTCCCATTTAAGACACAGATGAGGAAAAACAATTCTGAATGATGAGTCTTTGGAATTCCCTTAAAAGGCAGTGGATGAAGAATCTTTAAATAATTTTAAGAAGAGATACATAAGTTCTTGTTTACTAATGGGATGAAAGATTATCAGGGATATGCAGGAATGTAGACTTGATGTTAAAATTGGATTAGCCACGATTTCATTGAATGGTAGATCAGGCTGAAGGGCTGAGTGGCCTATTGTTGTTCCTTGTTCTTATAATGACCACACCGTGCTGCCAGAGCAAGGTCTTCAACCAAAAATTGGCAAGAATTTGCCAAGACAATTGGCAGCCAGCTTCCATTGCATGGACAGTAGACACACTAATTGTTGCCCCTACCTTTCCCACCCCTGCCCCTCCATCGTAGAGACCTGCAGTCCTGCTTGCTTGTGGGTTACTGTTGAAATGAAGCGGATGTCCCATATCATCAGCCCCAGTGAGACCACCAAAACCTCGTTGCTGCTACAGCAGGTTGAATGCTTTCAAATAAGATTCTCTCCCTGTGCCAATACCATTTTTTGTTTAGTTCCTGACAATGTATTTCAAGCTGTAGGCTCTGGGCCTGCAGAACCCCCTTCTCCCATTGGTTTGAACTGGCTGGGTCTGGCTTACTCCACAGTCAAGGCTACAAGAGCAGTCAGCATAATATGTGAGAAGACCTTTCCATCATAATTGGTGTCACACATCCAATTTTCAAAAACATTTCTGAATTTATTCTGGGAAGCTAGAGCTTGGCAACAGTTAGGGTCGATGTTGGGAAGATGTTTCCATATGTGACAGAGTTTCAAAATTGAGGACATCGTTACAGAATCAGGGATATTCATTTAAAACTGATATGTGAAGGAAATTTCTCTACCCCAGGGATTCATGGAGGCTAGATCACTAAAAGTATTGAAAAAGGAGGTAGATTTTTGAAATATCAAGGAGTTGAAGGCAATGAGGAGCTGGCATGTAAGAAGAGTTAAGGACTAGGGCAAATCAGCCATCATCTTCTAGAATGGTGGAGCAGGGCTGAATGGCCTACTCCTGCTGCTCCTTCTCATGTTTCTCTGTTCGTTTGGTATAGTGTCCAGTAAGGCTTCTATGGAGTTGTGGAGAACAGTGGGAGATGTGAGAGGACAGTTGTTGAGTGTGGCAAAATGATTTTGTTGACAATAGCCTGACTCTTCCAGGGCCACAGATTTCGTGTTCATGAACACTCGTGTAACAGAGCATCAGTGCCAATCCCAGCACTGCCCTGTTATTTGCTTCAGCTCTCATCCAATATACCTCTTGCATTATGAGTACATCCAAGGAAGTCCCTGACTGGCTATTAGGACTTCAATCTGCTAATCAGGCACATTTGGAATGACTTATCGCTGTCGAGAAACGTTGTCCCATTGAAAAACTGTTTGTGGGGAAAATCTTCACATTTCAGCCAATTTTCACCAGACCATCACCATTGCTGCTTGGACCTTGTGAACCCCAAATGGTTGACCTGTGATACCAATGTGTGTTGTAATCCATGGTTGGGAATCACTGATATTGGGCATGCATTTTCCTTTTCTTGTTCCTGTGAGAAGTTAGCAGATGACTTGGGAAGAATGATGGCACACTCATGATGTTTCTGGCTAGTAATCCTGAAGCCCAGGCTATTGGTCTGTGATGGAATTTATGTTTAATTAATAAATTCAATTAATTAGTAAATCTAGATTTGAAAGCTAGTCTCAGTGGTGCTCATGTAAGTATCATTGTCATAAAAATTCATCAGGTTCACCAATGTCCTTCCCAGTTCACTTCTCTCTGAAATGGCCTAGTGAGCCAGTTGAATGAACATTGCTACAGTAACTGGGGGATTGCAGCAGTTCAAGAAGATGACTTAGCATCATCTTCTCAATGACAGTTGGAGATGAGCAACAAATGCCGATAACAACATGAAAGCTTTTTTTGTAATCTATTGACATAGCAACTGGTGACTGTAAGATAACCCTAACCTTTTAAACCATTACATATGCATAGTACTTCATTCTCCATTAACAAGACATTCAAATTTATATCAAAACAATTGCACTTTGAAGGCTTAAAAATATTGATCTAATATACAACATAAACTCCACAAACTTGAAAAAGATGGCAAACGTATGAACAGTGTGTAAGAGGCAGGGAAGTTTGGAGTAGAGGCCTTGCTTTCCAATGTATATTGAGAATGTACCCCAGGGGTTTTCAACCTGGCAGCATTAAGAGACCACAGAGGCTCATACAGTTCTAGGCCACAGACATCAATTTTACATCTCTTTACTGCCTTCTCTTTTATACGTTTTTGTTGCTTGTTAAACTCTTCTGTTCACTAGATTTACACCTTTCCTTATTCAATATTTTGCATGATACTGTCTTGAGCTTATTTGTTGGCAATCATTTCTTAATGAGGCAAGTGATGGCTTTACCTTTCAAGATTCACACTGGTATTCTACTGTCCAGGATACTTCTTTCAATATTCCCCTTGTTTGCCTGTGACTCTACTTATTAGGAGTTTTCATTTCCCAATAAATTTATTTCTCATTGCTTGGAAGTTTGCCTTACTTAAATTTGAAACGTTAGTTTGTGACTCTTCTTTCTCTCTCAAGCCTATTATCAAACTTTATTATAGTTGTAGTTTGCAAGATGTGCCTCTACTGCTGTATGTAACTGCTAACTCATTTTTTTGTGTACCACTAAATCCAAAATGGTTAATTCCCAATAAAAACTGAAAGAACTGTGGATGCTGTGAATCAGAAACTAAAACAAAGTTGCTAGAAAAGCTCAGCAGGTCTGGCAGCATCTATGAAGGAAAAAACAGAGTTAACGTTTCGGGTCTAGTGACCCTTCCTCGGAACTTAATTCCAACGATGGCAAAATGAGAAAAAGGGAACTGGATTCTCCTTTTGGAAAGTCAGCAATGGAGCAACATGTCTACCTCCACACAAGACTCACTATCACCAACTTGCTAAAGCTTTCTACCGAGCAGCTACATTATGCATTTGGGGTGGTTTTGGATTATGAATACTGATTGTCGTTGCGGAACGAATACCAGAAAACTGCATTTAGATGAAAATCACCAATATCGAAGGAAGAGTAAAACTTCTAGATAATAGGTAGACAGGAAGGTTATGGGAGCTATCAAGTTTGGAATTGAAGTATCAAAAGAAGGTTGGTGAGGGCACGACAAGGTTCATGATACAGAGGGAAATTTTTAGTCATTCCAGTATCCCCTATTCACAATGGTAACCTAATAGGGGTGGGGTTCAATATTATATGGAATTTATAAAATAGCTTCTCACATATGCCTGTCACATTATAGATAATTACAGAGGGGCTGGTTATCCAGTTGACTAGATGGCTAACATGAGATTCAGAATGAAACCAAAGTGCGTGTTCCAATCTCAGTACAGCTCAAGCAGTCTTGGCCCCTACTTCCTCATCCTACCTCCTGAAGTTGGTAGGCAATAGTAAATATCTAAACTGCCAAGTAAACAGCTCAGGGTGAAACATCCACAGACAATTAACCAAATGCCTGCCTTCAGGCAGAGCACCTATGAATTACTAATCAATACCCCAAAACTCCAGTTTTTTGCTTATTCTATTCTATAACCTTAGTGTAATTCATTCAAAGATAGTAGGAACTGCAGATGCTGGAGAATCTGAGATAACAAGGTGTAGAGCTGGATGAACACAGCAGGCCAAGCAGCATCAGAGGAGCAGGAAAG
>JAHRHZ010000289.1:16248156-16268964 GCA_024137785.1 Ginglymostoma cirratum
TCTTTTCTGAAGAAGGGTCTAGACCCGAAACGTCAGCTTTCCTGCTCCTCTGATGCTGCTTGGCCTGCTGTGTTCATCCAGCTCTACACCTTGTCATCTCAATGTAATTCATTGGCACATTTATAACTAGACTATAAATGAATTGTTTTCCAGCCATCTATGTTGTTTCTTCAGGACCTCTGCTAAAGTAACAGTGGTAAAATACCTTTGGAAAATGCCAGGCAATGGGGCTAAATTTGCAAAAGGTTATTTGAACAATCCAGAATTCTGTAATCCTGAACAAACATTGGCATTATGCTACTCTAGGATTTGACTTTGATGATTACTGCAATGGGACCAAACAATGGGACTTACAAGTGCTGTTATCACTTTGGAGTCTACTTGTATGTTTTAGATCTTTAATTCCAGTCTGTTGCAGTGCAGTGAAAAAGGCTCATGCAGAGTAATTCAATTTAGTCTTTGTAAGTACGACAAAGCCAAAAGAAAGCAATCACTTTTTACAGAGCCATAAATCTTTAGAAATAAAGCCACTCAGCACAACAACAGCCACCTTTCTTTTATTAACAAATTAATGAAAATCAAGGCGATTGAGTAGAGGAGCCCTGTGGAGTTCGATCCAGAAATTGGCAGCTTACTGGTAGCATGCACTGTTTTCCAAGAAAACTGCTGATATCAGCAAATTCCAGTAAAGGGCATATGAGAGACATTAGTTAGAGAGGCAATTATTACACGTCAGCAATGTTCGACAGTCATGATAAATGGGTCAGTAAAATCTACAGTGAGTTTAAATAAGAATTAAGTGTTTTGAAGGATCTTTTTGAAATGAAACACCTTCCAGTCATCTTAAGTAAAATTCTTTTATCTTATTGTTAAAGCAATAAATTATGATATTGCATAAATTTACTGAAGGGAGGAATGATTACAGTATAGGGCTAGACCTCCAACGGAGATTGGAAAAGAACGCGGAAAACTAATTTCATTAATGAGAGTTGCATGTGCTTTTCAATGATTCTACATTGCAAGCTTCATCTGTGCATTCTTTATAAACTTGAAATCTAACAGAAGATGTAATTTTTTTCTCGAAGTAGTATCTGAATGAAACACTTTTCAAATACAGATAGCCAGTTTGTGAACTGTATAAATATTATGGATTTAGGAATGTTTTGTTTTTAATCTAATGCTCCTAGTCACCAGAAGTACAGATTTCAGATACACCATTCTTCTGCCCAAATGGATCGTGTGTACTCCAACCAGACAAGACATCCATGGAGACAGCTAAGTCGGAAAATATCACCTGTAGAGCATGTGCCAGCTTGACTCACTTGATAGTAACCCTGCTGACTGGAATAGAAAGTTGTAGAAAATTCAAGCAGTTTTTCAGAACTGGATGATCCAGTTTAGTACTGAGTTACTCTTTTATTACTTTGGAAAAATCATTGAACTCCAATCTCTTACGCCTGTTCCAAAGTGGTGCAGTGGGATGTGAAGGATGATGGAAGAGAATCCAGCGTCTTCATGATTCACCTTCAAATAACGTCAACAAAGGAAGCCAGAATAACCAGTCATCTTAATACATTTTATGAGATTAATATATTATATGGTGCTCAGAGTACACTAACTGACCATTCAGCCCTAAAGGTCTGTGCCAGTGTTTCACAGAAAAATTTGTTCCTGCTCCATGCCATCTTACCTTATCTCAGGCTATAAAAAATATGTTGGTAAACATCAGAAAGCAAGAACATAAATAATAGCAGCAGGAGTAGAAGTTTGTTCTGCTATTCAATGAAATTACAACTGATTTGATCTAGTTATCAATTTTAGACAAGATTGTAAACAGTTACAACAGACGTTGCCCCTCTCCTCTTCAATCTGCTCCCATCAATTCTTGCAAATCATCATTCCATCTCCAACCTTCCTTCCCTGATCAAACTCCTTGACTATGTTGTCTATTCCAAATCTGTCCCCTTATTTCTGGGAGATCCATGATTAAACCTGTCCAATCAGGTTTCCATCCATGCTTCAATACTGAACCACTCTTTTCAAAGTCGAAAATAATGTAATTTGTATCCGTGTCAAAGGTGAACATTTAATACTCATCTTTCTTGACTTGTCTGTAGCCTTTGACATGGCTGACAACTCCAACACCTTCCAAGGCCTCTCTCTGCTTTTCTTCAACTGGATAGTATTTTGTCGAGCTTTGTCTGGAAAATAGTTACCCAAGGATTAGAACATTGCACAATGCTCTCATGAGTACAAATACATTGAACCAAATCCCATCAAACATTTTGGACATTTCAAGTCAATAATAGATAACTCACTCGTGTTGCAGAGCACAGCTCCAGAGATGCATAGTATAAACAAATAGGGAAACTAACTCCAAAATCCAACGGATGGTGTCCATCAGACTAGAAATTCCAAGATAAAAAACAGTTCTGGTGTGAACAGCAACTTCCATACAATGTTGAAGGTGCTTAAGAGAATTAGACAGTTAGTATTATTGTAAATATAAATTGTAATAATTGAGAAGGCTTTTCCTGATTATTCCACTGACATTTTAGTATTACTTTCTATTTAAAAGATCACGTTTAACATTAAACATGGAGAAGTAATTCGCTTTCCTGCAAGTTAATATTTTATCTTCAAAAAAGCATTTAACATGTCTAAAACAATCTGACCTGGAGTTTATACAATACGCTTCTCCATTTTAGCACTTTAATTTGATGAGGACTAATTTACTGCATTGAGTATATTCAACAAAGCAGAACACCGTACTGGGACATAACATTGCTATAAAACTCTCAATTGATGCAACTCCAAGTTAACCATAATGAGCCATCAAGAATATATTAAAGTCAGACATGTGGAATCCTGGCAGCTTCTCTGTGCTCCTTTTGAGAATGTAAGAAAATTAGATCTTCGTGCAATGCTCGTCATTATTAGATATTCATAGTGTATCCAGGCACCAGGAGGTCTTCACTGCATTTAGTAGTGCCATTAGATCTGCGTACTGTAATTAGTGCCATTAGCTATTCACAATGTTTCAGTTACCATTTAATCCTAGCAGCGTATTCAGTAACAATT
Organism: Ginglymostoma cirratum; assembly: GCA_024137785.1. Lineage (NCBI taxonomy): Eukaryota > Metazoa > Chordata > Chondrichthyes > Orectolobiformes > Ginglymostomatidae > Ginglymostoma > Ginglymostoma cirratum. The sequence continues at coordinate 16,251,238 of JAHRHZ010000289.1, forward strand.
AGATCTTTACTGCATTGAGCTGCCTCTCGACCTTCACATTTGTCATAAACAGAATTTGTGTGTTTTATTATCATCTGTGATCAAGGTGTTTCGTATGTGTGAGGTGTGTATATTTTCTTACTTTCAGGGTGTTTTCCCACTTTAAGTGATTCCAACAACATAACTTGTGAATTAAAAAATACAGATTATTTATTATCACACACTCATCCCAATAGATTTAATGTGAAGTCACACACAAAAATTAGATACAGGTGATGAAAAAGCAATATAATTACTCTTAGTAATTATTTCAGTCTCTTTTGTAGCAGGACTGTAGTTTCTTGGAAGAATTGATGTTTTAGGTAGAGTGGATGTTGTTTAAAACCAAAAATTCTCAATAAGCTCCAAGGCTTCTTGACTGTGTAGATGTCTTGCTGCTGGTTAAGTAGCTTTCAGATGGTGTTTCTGATCAGAATATCTTCTGCTGCAACTTTTAAAACCAGGTAACAATATATTGCTGCCTCACCCACCATATCTGTTACAAGTCCTGAGTCTTTTTTGAAACAAGGAGGTACGTCGGGCCAGTACACACCATAACTTTACCCATTCAATTGAAATTACTCTTTTGAATGGCTTTTAGAAAAAGACATTGGACAGAATCTTCCCAGGCCATGAATGATGTGGACTATGGTGAGAATTTTGGGAAAATCTCATGAGAAATTGAATGAAGTCTTTCTCGTCTTTGAGAGAAACAATTATTTCACAACTAAGTCCTGGACATCAAGTTGAGTTTTTTGCTAGAGAGTAGAGAGTGGCCTATGTTGAGGAGAAGTATTGCTCATTATCTCCCTCATTATGAACTAATCTCACCTCATTAATATGCCACTTCATATTCCACTTCCACCTACTCCACTAGGTGGTTCCTGTACAATTTGTCAGATGGAAATTAGGTACTGAGAATTCCCAACATAAAATTCTGGGCAGAGTGTTGGAAATTCAGCTTGCTCTTCCACACCTCCACCTTGGACACCCAGTTCCAATGTCTCATGGGACAGTCTATGGGCAGTAGCTGCATGCACCTGAGGTCCACAAACAATAGCATCCAATGGGTGTCAGCCTTTGTACCTGATAATAGCACATCTCCAATCCAATTACAGTGCTCTTCAGTGCCGCATTTTAGAGCATACTGACACCGATCATTGGGGTGCTGCTGCAAGGATACTTTACACACAGGAACAAGCACCCATCTTACAAATAATCTGCATCTCTGGTTTATTCGCTGGCTCCCTTAATGCTCCCTCATATGGCATCTACCTGGATGCTTACAGCCTCTCTGCCCTACCTTACCTTTTAGCACTTCAATACTTATGCACTGCGAGATTTTAAACAGTAGCTGTGTCTTGCCTTGCTGTTTAGTCCTATACAAAGCCAGACACTTGTCAGCAGTCATGGGGGTGGACATGTTGCTCAGTGACTTGTCAATCTCACGTCTACAGTCTATACCAGCAAACACGCTGCATGTGCTTCAACCAAATGGTGACATCTCAAAGTTGAAGGGGAGTAGTCCTCAGTCCAGTCAAGGAGCTTGCTGCTAGTCAGCAGGTACTAGTGCCGTCAGTCAAGGCAAGCAGCTATGGTCAGGCCAGGGGCTTGTTTACATTCAGTTGTATGCTTAGCCGGTCACAGTCACAGTCAGGGTCGGGGTCAGGCTGGGGTCAGGGAGTGGACCACAGCCAGTGCTGCAGGGTCAGTGCAAGTGGTCATGGGAATCATGGATCAATAGTTGGGGAACTTCACGAAGTGATCAGGGATCTGGGCAGTTATCAGTTTGGGGCTAACCATCCAAGTTGGTCAGGAAGGTGGGCCACAGTCTCCCCTGAGATTTAGCAGTATAAATGTCATGACCTAATTCAGCTCCGAAATCTTATAGTCTTAGGTACGATTATATTATCATGCATGTGAAATACATACAGAGTGCAACTGTGTGGGGTACAAATGGCAGGTCACAGGCTATGTTAGTCACACTGTTGATCCTTGCAAATTGAAGATAGACATCTCTGTGATGCAGAAGAATTCAGAGTTGAGCTTAAATGAGACACGACAGCATATCCAGTTAATGAAAGACCTAATAAGGTGCACGGGGACTCTGAACTGATTTCCTCTCAAACTGAACAGTGAGTGTAATGCAGGACTCTCTTCTATACAATGATAATTTTCTTAGGTGATATGGGACTGGGAGGAGAAGGGTTCAGTTCTCATGCAGAACTTACCCTCTCTTACTATCTCTTTGTCTTTTAACTGGTGATGGATTCGTCAGAATAAGGTCCAATGTCAAAGTGCCAAGATGAGTCATTTCATGGCCCTTCTTGTCTGAATGCTTCATGTCCCAGTTTAGAGGGTTATATAAAACTGTTGTTTTTAAGTGCTTTGAATGCTGACTGCTCACATTGATAGGGGCCTCCTACTGAACGATGCCAACTACTGGATTGGGACCTGTGACCCTGAAGGAATGGGATGCCTTCCTATCCCAGTGGCTATCAAAGTGCCTGTATCTTTGATGTGGTTCCACTGTTTGTTCTGGTCGGGTGGGGTCTTGTAGTAAACTCTGGACAGTGTATGTCACATCATCCGAGTGTAGTGTCCTGAGCTCTGCACAACAAGAGCAGGCATCCAGGGCTGTACCGGATGCTGAAGAACTGGGAGATTGGGAGCAGTTTCTGAGCAGGAAGCAGAGGACATTCAGAATGAGGAATAGCACCTTGTGCATAAAATGGAGCAGCTCCATCGAGCACAGCAAACCACATAGGACTTAACTGACCCATGGTTGCAGCTTCTGTTTGTTTGAATCTGTTCCTTTTATTGTCTGTAAACACAAGTTCATCCTACTATTCGTTAGAAGGCTTTCCTATATATGCTGGCTCTTCATTGAACAATTATAGCGTGTTGGACTACGGTGGGCATTGGGGAAGGGTGATTTGGAGAATGTTGCAAGATAGAATGAGGCTTCAAGTCTATTGAATTGTTACTTAGTATTTAAACAGCTATAGGTAGAGGAACATGCCTGAAAGCGTCAACTGCATCACTGATGCGTCATGAGAAGCATTAGTTTATGTTTGCTATGCTACTTTGCTGACAGTGAAGTGCAAATCTGTATGCTGACACTTGACCGGGTGCACAGCCAGGATTCCAAGATAGTGCCAGGGTTGTTCATATATTCTGGGATATCCTGGCAGCGGTGAATAGGAGGAGAATCAGGCTAGCATCGGACAAGGGTTGGTGGGAGTGCCATGGACATGTGGTAGGCAGTTAATAAGTTGAATTTGGATGATAGTGAGAGAAAGGTGTAGGTGGGTCAATCAGTGAGTTCAGAGATATGAGAATTGGTGGGGTGGTAAATAATGAGGAGGATAGCCTTAGATTAGAGGAGGATGATGATGGGCTGATCATTGGCAAATGGAATTCAATCTAGATAAGTGCAAAGTGATGCAGTTGGGCAGGACAAACAAGGCAAGGGAATATATGATGAATGGTAGGACCCTGTCAAGCATTGAGGATCAGATGGGAACTGTTATGCATGTCCACTAGTTCTTTAAGGTAGTGGGACAGGTAGATAAAATGGCTAAGAAGGTATATGGAATATTAAACTTTATTAGCCAAGGCAGAGCAGCAAAGAGCAGAGTTGTTGGGGTGGGGTGGTGGGGCAGGATTAGGCTGGAACCATATAAAATATTGGTTAGCCAGAGTATTGTGTGCAGTTCTAGAATCCACATTGTAGGAGGGATGTGATTGCACTGGGGCAGGTACAGAGGGGATTTACCAGAATGTTGCCTCGACTGGTGAGTTTGTTATTTTCTTGGAGCAAAGGAGGCTGAGGAGGGCACGATTGAGATGTATAAAATTGTGACGGGTACAAATATGGTAGACAGGAAGGAACTTTTATCCTTTGTAGGAGGATCAAAATCTGGGGACATAGATTTAAGGAAGGAGACAAGAGATTTAGAGACAATGTGAGCAAAATTTATTTCACCCAGAAGGTGGTTAGAATCCGGAACTCACTACCTATAGGAGTGATAAAGACAGAAACCCTTTAACATACAAGCAATGTTTAGATGCGCAATTGTGATGTCAGGGTACACCAAGTGCTGGGAAATGGGATTAGAATAGTTAGGTTGCTTTTTTGATCTATGCAGAATCAGTTGATGGGCCAAAGGGCCTTGTACTGTGCTGTAGACCTCTATGACTGTGAAACCTGTGAGACCTCACAGAGAGTATGCCTTCCTGAAATATAATGATAATAATTCTCAGATAAAAATTGGTAAGATTCACCTCATTGAGTTTTAATGTCTTTGTGGCCTGTGGTGAACTAAAAAGACCAGTAGGTTCATACTTGGTATATGCTATTCTGTTGACAGTCTATCCTTAATAAAGGGGCTTGCGAATTCTGCAAGCCACATTGAAGGAAATTGCGGAAAATAAAAGCTCACAATGTAGGTGATAACTTGTTGGCATGGATAGAAGACATGCTAACTATCAGGAAGTGGAGAGAAGGTGTAAATAGGTCACTTTCTGGTCAGCAAAATGTAACAAGTGGTGTGCCACAGGGACCAGTGCTGAGACGTCAACTTTTTTACAATACATATATAAATGGCTGAAGATATGGCTGTTAAATTTGCTGATGACGCAACAACAGATTAAAAATAAAACTAAGTTTTGAAGATGACACAAGGAGGCTGCAAAGGGATGTAAATATTGTGAATGGGCAAAATTCTGGCAAATGGAGAACAATGTCAAAAAAAATGAAATTGCCCGTTTTGGTGGGAGGAATAAAATAAATATATTATCTGAATTATGAGAGATTCCAGAATTCAGACCTGCAGAAGGATCATGCAGTCTTAATGCATGAAAGCTTTGTAGTGTGGGTTTTGTTTCCAGCAGGGTATTTTACATTATGTGGCAATGATTTTGTTATTGCTCGTAATATAAGAAATTAGATGTAGGTACTGTAGTATTGAAGAATACAAGACTTTTTTATTATAGTGCACCGTCATACACAAACATTACATTTCTTAAACACTTAAGTGTCTGGGCTGATATTAAGCTATTAAATTACCCATACTAGCATGATTCCTGTACTGTGTCATGCTTCAAGTGATTCTGTGGTGAGATGGCGTATGAGACCCTTATGTCCTCAGGTCTAATGCTATGTTACAGTGGCAATGTCACGAGTATGTCTCTGAACTTATCCCAAAAAGATAAAACTAAAAATAGTTTCATATAGGCATATGCTGTCAATTCTTTAATCATACAAATGGGTAATATAGATTTATAAAACTAAAAATTCACATTTCAATGCAATACTTTTGACGTTTGACACCTTACCCCGACCTGGTGAATGTATACATATCTGGACAGGTACACTTTGCTCTCTGCTGCAGTTGTTTGGCAATTTTGTTGTCTTATTGCTGTTTTTTTTTCCTCAGTCAATATCAACATCATCATCAAACTTTTCTTTCTCACATTCTTTAAGCACAATTGGTGTGTTTTACATTGGGCTGAGCCGGCTTCTGGTCCTTTGCAATATACCACCCTGATTTGTAATGGGCTGGTTGCACATTTTAGAAACCTCTTTCAGACATACAAGTATTGGTATTTGGATTTCTAACTCTCTCCCTCTGACCTGTGTATAGTTTTAGCAGTTCTCTATTTGTTAACTCATTAAGTGTTAGGGATGGTCATCCCTTCTCCATTGGTGTTCCATGAAAATGCAGCAATACAATGTGAAAATCTTAAACTGCTGCTCAAAACTTAATGCTCATTGATTTGATCATATGCACCATACATTTGGCTCAACTATTCGAACGTGGATAGTGGGGTGATGGTATGATATGGGTCATTGCCCCCTTGGTACACATACTTTGAAACTGTTTGGCAGTACACTGCAGTCCATTCTCCAACACTATCCATTTTAGGATGTCAAATAACCTGAAAATAGCATTTATCGTGTCAGTGAAGTCACACTCATTGTGTTGCTACGTCATTGAGCAATGGTGAATTTAGAGAAGCAATCAATCACAAGAATGTAATCTTCCCCCATGCACACAAATAGGTTTGTTGCTTCTTTCTTTCCCCAAGGAGTGGATGACACATTGCATGGATGTAAAGGTTACGCCCTCTACCGGGTTTATGTGGATGCATGAGGTATACCAAATATGAGTTGTTGAATATTTTAATACCTTGACCATTCACAGATTCATATGCTAATTGCCTTGAACTTTCAATATCCATGTCTCTCTGTGTGACATGGACATGATTTCTTGTTATAATGCTTTTAACTTGTTCTCTGAACTCAACACATATGAGTTAACAACCATATCATATGTGCTGAGTTCAGAGAACAAGTTAACATCAAAAGCATTATGCAGATGTCCTGACTCAGCACATATTTGTGGTTGTTAAAGCTTCTGATTGCCTTTTTTGTTGAGATAGTGGGAGCTGTTAACAACAGTGAAACCTTAGTCACCTTCTGAAATTTGTCTTTTGTCTGAGTTCTGATGAAGGGCATAAACCTGAAACTTCGGCTTTCCTGCTCCTCTGATGCTGCCTGACCTGCTGTGTTCCTCCAGCTCCACATTGTATTGACTTTGACTCCAGCATCCGCAGTTCTTGCTATCTCCTTTGCCTTTTGCTTGATTAACTCTGAGCTTCATTGTGCTCGCATTTGTGCACCATCTCCGTCTCAACACTTTCCTTGTTGCCAGCATTATCGTGTTGTACCCTCTTTTTGATCCCCTGTGTTTTGTTCTAGGACTGGCTATCCCTTTGGAACCATATTTCCTGCACATGTGCCCCATGTCCCTTAATGCCATGTGCTTTATAGATACCAAGAAAAGCTGGACAGCTTTAGGAAAAGGGCAATAAACCACATCTGTTATAGATTTGTAAAGGCAAAATACTGCAGCTGCTGGAAATCTGAAGTAAAACCAGAAAATTTTGGAGAAATACAGGAGGTCTGGCAGCATCTGTAGAGAGAGAGAAAGAGAGTTGATATTTCAAGTTTGATATGACTTTTTCAGTTGCGATGAGACTTTGGACAGAAAATGTTAACTCTGTTTTTCTGTTCACAAATACTGCCAGGCCTCCTGAGTTTCTCCAGCACTTTGACTTTATTTCTGGTATAGATTTTGTTGCTTTGGTATGATTTGCTGACTGTAGTAATAGTGTTGGCTACACTTAAAGCATTTAATTGTTGTTGGCCTGCCACAGTAGTTTCAAATTTCACATGATTTGTGAGTGGTATGGTTGTTTTTCCTGTCCAGAAGATCCTTTCGAAAGGCCTTAATTTGTGTCAAGGTGACAATTAATTCAATGAGTTTCTTTGCTGATTCTTCCTTGTCACACTCGTGCCCTTTGTTGTGGCATCTTCTGATAAGCAGTTCAATTGATTATCGGGACTGCTGTCTGCAATGACTGAGTTGAAGTTTGTCAATCCTGAAGTTAATTTTTATTTTGAGCCAATCTTTGAGAACATTCTAGATGTTTCTGCTCGTCCATGGAAAACTGGATGTGTTAATTCTATGAAGTGTCTCCTTGCTGATGGCGAGCAAGATGGCTGGTGCTCTCTTTTTTTGGGATCATCTGTTGTTTGATCTGTGACATAGAAACGCAAACACTCTTTGAACAGTTCCAGTTTAGTCAGTGTATCACCTGGCATTCCTTTTGCTTTTCTTTAAGAAGTAGATTGCAGTGTTTATTTTTCTCATTGCTTTTGTTGTTCTCCTTTTTATTCTTTTTACTTTTATAATTACATATGATGACTTATTGATCATGAGACATGACACAATAGTGAGTATGCAAGTACAGCAAGAAACTGGGAAAGCTAATTGAACGTTATCCGTTAGCGTGAAGGAAATTTACTACAAAAGTAAGGAGGTGCTGTTTCAGTTAGATAGTGCACTGATGAGACCACATCTGGAGTGCTGTGTATAAGATTGATCTTCTTATTTAAAGAAGAATGTAAGTACATTGAAAACAGATCAGAGAAAGATTACGTGCAATGAACAGCTTATGAGAAAATTTTGATGAGGCTAGGCCTATATCACCTGGAGTTTAGAAGATCATGGGGGTTCTTGATAGGGTGATTTTGGAACAAATGTTGACTCTTGAGAAAATCTGGAACTAAGGGTCACTTAGGAGAGAAGAGAGCAGTTTTTTTTGAGTGTGTCAAGAGTCTTTATCATTCTCTTTCTCAAAAGGTAGACAATATTTGTAAGGCAGAATTAGATCAATCCTTCATTAGCAATAGAGTGAAAGATTGTCAGGGTAGATGAGAATGTGGAGTAATCAGATAATCCATGGCCTTATTAAAAGGTGGAGCAGTCTTGAGGGGCTGAGTAGCCGATACAAGTTTGTACATATGCTCGTGACTGTGATAGTACATAATTTAGTTTGGTATTTGTTTCAGTTTCAACATTATGTGAAGCTGATGTTGCCAAAGTCGTACCATAAATTGCCAGACTTCTTTTGTGCCCATGATGAATCTTTAAAATGTGTGATAGCCTGCCTTCCAAACTGTGCATGACAATGATGTAAATAGATGCTATTAGATAATCACAATGTTTTGGTCATGATTAAGTCTGTACAGTGTACACAGTCACCATTGAATCTTCACAGAGTAAATGTCAATATTAAATCCTTGCTGTGTGTTCACTCATCAATTAGCTCCTTGCAGTGTATACAATTGGAATTAAATCACATCAGCAACATGCTTTTATGTAACATAGTTTACAGCACAGTATTAAAGTGACTCAAGGCACTACACATGAACACTGTGAACCAAAATTTGTCATTAAACCATTTGTTGAAATAGGTGACTAAAAGCAAAGTCAAGGAGCCAGGTTCTCAGGAGCATCTTGAAAGAAGAGGGGTATGGATACAAAGTGGTTTAGAGAGGGAAGTCCCAGATTTGGACCCTAGGCAGCTACAAGAACAAGTGGTGATGTCATTATAATAGGTTCTCAGGAAGGGTCACTGGACCCGAAACATTAGCTCTGACTTTTTCTTCACAGATGCTGCCAGACCTGCTGAGCTTTACCAGCAACATCTGCTTTTGTTCATTATAATGGGGGTTGCCCAAGAAGCCAGAATTAGAGAGAACAGAGATCTCACTCCAGGTGAGGGTTGTGAGACTGGAAGAGGTTACAGAGATGAGAAGGAGTCAGGTTTTTGAAGGATTTGAAAACAAGAATAAGATTTTTAGGATTGAGACTTTGCTGGACAGTAGCTTTGGTTCAGGTGAATAGGACTTGCTGTGAATCGGAATACGGAACAGCAGAACTTTAGATGATTTCAAGCTTATTCAGTGTGGAAGATGGCAAGACACCTTGCAGATTGTGGAATAGTGAAGCTTAGAGGTAACAAATGCAAGGTTGAGAGTTTCAGCAGTGCATGAGATTAGACAGAAATGGAACTGAGTAATTTAATGAGCTGGATGCTAGGGACTCTTGGTATTGGCACAGACCTGTGGTTAATTGCTCAACTCTTTGTCAAAGTTGCATATGGTTTGTTTTGGCCTCAGTTTTCAGCAAGGGAGAAGGGTTTAAGAGCTGGGAAATAGAGCTTCTGATGTGATCCGAAAGGCAATGACTTCTAACTTTTCCGTAGTTAGTCATAAGAAACCTCTGCTTATTCAATACCGAATGTCAGACAAGCAATCTGATCATTTCAAGATGGTAAAGGAATTAAAATGTTTAACTGGATATCATAATCAGATTTTACATGAAAGTTAATACGTTTTTAGATGATGTTGCCACGGGGCAGCATGTAGTTGAGAAATAACAGAGGATTAAGCATCACTGCTTGTATGACCTCTTCCCCATCCCTTCCAATGCTATAGACACAGGATATAATTTAATTCTTCCACTGCATTTACATCCAGCAGATATTCTTTTGTCTTGAATTGGAAAAACTCCTTAGCCTGAATAGGGAAATAGATTGGAAGTGGCTACTCGAGTCTCAGATGAGAGGGGTGGATATTACTCCAGTATTCAGATGCCAGATCGTTGATCTTGTAGTCACTGGAACTGTGTGATTGGTTGGGGAAGAGGGTTTGGAGTGTTACGGACCAGACCAAACCCCCTTCAAATATATCAAGGTAAGACCCTAATTTTTATCTTATTTAAAGGCAAGTGGAAGATGTTGTGTTCCAGATGTAATTTGACTAGTTATACAAAGTCGGCTTTAAGCAAAACACACTTTATTCTTACCCTATAGTTTAAAATACAAACAAAAGAAAGAAGAATTGGAATGACTTAACTCTATTGTAAAATTTAACATAATAATAGATTATTTAACTGCTAAACAGTAACTGTTTCAATACAGTACCATCCCATAAACACAGACTTGGCAAAGGCAAATTCAACAAAATAGATGTCTCACATGTAATGTTTCTCCAAAACAGAAAGAAATTAACATCAAGAGAAAATTCTAGCAGAGAGAACTCCAGCTTCTAGTTATAATAGAGAGAAAAGCAGCTTCCACAACCAGCTTCAAAACCCAGCAAATACTGAAAGCTAAACGAAATCCCTGGTTTTGTGGGAGCCTGACTCTACCCATCCATGCTGCTTCTATTGTTCCAATTTTTTAAAAATCCCAAAGCCTCAAAAGCTGTTTACTTCACTGGCTTGGAACAGACCATTCGGTACCTCTGTCTCCACCACACTTCATTAAAAAAAAGGACAAAATACATCTCTTAAAGCCATAATATTGTCATAGAAATATATCATCAGGTGTGAATATGCTACTGGATGTCCACTCAATACTCATACACCAAATCACCAGTCTCCTCATTGATTGCATACCCTCATTCCCAATGAGTTATCAGTTGGATGCGACTACTCTACCAGAAATCATCTGAGAACATTTGTCTCTGCTTGCTGAGGCTGTTCGGAGTGAAGTTTAATTTAAAATTTCTCTGATTTTGAAGGAGGAACTCAGTGTAGATCAGCTTGGATGCTGAGGTACTATTATCAGCCAAGTTTATAGGCAGGGTATCAAACAATCCAATGAATATTCAACAATGTAGATACACTCATAGAATTTTATGGTACAGAAGGAGGCCATTCAACCCATTGTGTCAGTACTGGCTCCCAGCTAGTCCCATTCTCCAGACCTGTCTTGGTAGCCCTCTAGATTAATCACTTTCAAATATCTATTCAACTTTCTTTTGAAACTTCCTATGGAAAACACCTCCGCCATTTTCCCAGGCAGCGCATTCTAAATCCTAACAACTCTCTGAGCAAAGACATTTCTCATCTCATTCTTTGCTCTCTTCCTGATAATCTTGAAATTGTGAACCCTAGTTACTCACATACCAACTAGTGGAAACTGAATATCCTTCTTTACGCTGTCAAATTGTTCATAATTTTGAACATCTTAATAATGTCCTCTGTTAATCTTCTCCATTCCAACGAGAATAGAGCCCAATTTCTCTAATCTTCCCTTATACCTAAAATCACTCATTCTGGGTATCATTCTTGTAAGTCTCCTTTGAACTCTTTCTAGGGCTTTAACATTCTTTTTTTAATAAGGTGCCCAGAACTGAACACAATACTCCAAATGTGGTCTGACCAAGGATTTGCTTTCATACTTTATGCCTCTATTTATAAACCCAAAGATCCTATTAGCCTTCTTAACAACTGTTTCAACTTGCCTGGCCACCTTCAGAGAATCATGTATGTGAACCTGAGCTCCCTCTGCTGAAACTATACCATGAGCCTGTATTGATTCTCTGTGTTTCTTCTACCAAAACACATTACCTCACATTTCTCTGCATTGTCTGGCAAGGGTCAGCCCATTTGGTCAACATTCGCTCTGTAGTTGCTCAGCATCATCCTCACAATTCACGATTCTCCCTAGCTTAGTATCATGTGCACATTTAGAGATTTTCCCCTCAACACCCATCACCAAATTGTTTATATCAATCAGAAAAAGCAAGGGTCCCAACACTGATGCCTGGGGAGAACCACTTTCAACTCAACTCAAATCTGAGAAATGCCCATCTATACCGAATGCCCTCTTTCCTATCTTTTAGCCAATTAGGTATTATGGATAGTTAAAGTAATCATTGTATTTTCATGTCTTTGCATAAAATGTGTGTTCGGAGTCACACACTAGTTTTATGACAACTTAATCTGCAAAAATCATTCTATAAAAATGTTTCTTATTCACAATGGTATCATTAATGGCATTCTGTGCCGGGGGAATATGGAGATGATTGCTGTTCAGGATCTTTACACAGATGAATGCGATATTGCTTGAATCCTACTGCACAGAACTTCTAGGACACCTTGATATTACAGCAACAATTTCCTCATTATCATGAGTGCCTGTCTGTCATTATTCTAAGGTTCTATGCTTTCTATTCCAAATTGAGGCTTTGTAATATTTATAACCACTGATTCCTTGAGTGGCTTTAAGTCATGCAAAGTGTCCTTTCAGGCTATCATTCATCTTTTCTATAATAATCTTGACTGTAAACATTTTTTGCTTGTTCCTTTTGACCTGGACCTCTTCCACCAGATCATGTAGCATGTAGGAATTTCTTGATGTGATCAAAATTGTATGAGACAAGATAGCTGGACCAGCTAGTCTTTCCCTTTCCAATTCTTTTGGATGTTAATGTGGGTCCTTGGCCATTGTTGCTGATAAAAATGATTGCAGTTAAATAAAAGTAGAATTGGAGCTCTCGAGCAACAGGCAAACCATTGTTCAGAATAAACTCCTATTCAATTAATATAGACTAGTAGGGCAATCAATACTTCCCTGTCTCTTAGAAAGCTAATAGCCTGTTACAAGTGAGCAGACCTTTCATCCAGCAGTTTACCAATAATCGTGATAAATGTCATAGAGCAATAAAAACATTGGGCTGGATTTTATGAGGTATCATGATACTCATGCCCTCAAGCGCAGATATACAGTCAGAGTGGAGCCCGGCAAGGTACAGAGTGGCTGCACTACAGCCATTTAAAGGCAGACTGGGTATTAATAGACTGAAGTGATACTTCCTCCCATCGAGAGGCAGGGGGCAGTACCTCAGGGAGCTCCTATTCAGAGGCCAACATCTTTCCAGTACTGGCAGCACCACCGGGAGAGGTGACTTGAGGCAAATTAGGCCGGATTACAATTTTGTAAATGTTTGGTGGTCTTACCAGGTGTCAAGATGGCACATCCCACCATGTGGGTATGAGGCTGGAGTTTGACAGACATGGGAGAGGATGGGGGGCAGGTGGCAGAGGGAGTGACTGGAGAGGGTAGTGAAAGGGGTTGGGGGGTCAGAGAGAAATTAATTTGGGATGTGGGGGATGGTGAGAAGTAAGGTCTCGCAGGCTGTGACTAGCTCGCTCAGGCAACTTGCTGGGCTGGATACTTCATGTAGGCCTCTCTCACAGTTGTGATTTAACTAAATAAGAACCTTAAGTGGGTATTAATTCCCTCTGAGCAAACCCCTAATGGTGAGCTCTGACTTTGAATTCTAGATTGACATTAAGTAAGAAACTCAGGTGTAGCAGGGGAAGAAAAGTGTCACTTCCTCACTCCCCATGTCAGTTTTCAGTAAAATTGAAGAAAATGTAACAGATGCTGTATTATTCCTCCTTTCTCATTGTCCAAGGCCCCAAACACACCTTCCAGGTGAAGCAGAGTTTCACTTGTACCTCTTTCAATCCAGCCCACAACTTCAGAGCACAAACACTGTTCTTCATTTTAATACCTATCCCTAACCCATGTCCTGTTTGCATAGGTTTGCTGCCAGCAGAGCTGACCTTTTCTTCTATTCACACCTGTCATTATCATCTACCTTGTGTCTCAATCTTCTTTTACCTCTCTCTTTGTCTTTTGCTCTGGGCACACTCAGCATCTGTTCCACTTGCTTGTCCCTTTTCGTCAACAGGAGAAAAGACATTATTTTCCTGTCCTCTTCAGTTCCAAAGGAAGGGCACTGGGCAAAAAAAAACACTCCACAGAAGCTCCCAGACCTGCTGAATTTCTCAAGCACTTTCCATGTGCAAGTTGCCTGAGCGAGCTAGTCACAGCCTGTGAGACCTTACTTCTCACCATCCATTTGTATTTCAAGATCTGGTATACCAACACAGTGCCAGTGTGAAACTGAAACAGAAATTGCTGGTGAAACTCAACAGGTCTGGCTGCATCTGTGGGAAGAAAGCAGAGTTAACGTTTCAAGTGTGGTGACTTTTCATCAGAACTGATAACAGCTAGGAAAAATTGGTATTTGCGCTAAAGATAATGTTGGGGGAGCGGTGAATGGACAGTGGAGATGGAGCTGGGTGTGGGGGGGGGGGGTGCAGGGGTAAGTGAAAGAGAGAGACAGACTGACAGACACATGAAAAGGATAGGTAAGCAAGGATATAACGGACGGCAGGCCAGGACAGAAAAGAAGCCGAATAAGTGATCATGAGAGCTGAGAGAAACAGTGAATGGGTAGCCTGTGCTGAAAGCAAAAAATGCAATGTGATAATTGGCCTAAAAGTGGGTGAGAATGGGTGACTGTGCTAAAAGCAGCCCATGTCATAACAGAACTGGGTGTAGGTGTGGGTAAAAAGCAGAAAGATGGAATCAGGCTCTAAAGTTATTGAACTCAGTGTTGAGTCCTAGAGACTGCAGGGTCCCCAATGGAAAATGAGATGTTGTACTTCCAGCTTGCACTGAGGCTCACTGGAAATCTGCAGCAGGCCTGTGACAGATATATTGGCATGGGAACATGGTGGTGTGTTGAAGTGGCAGGCACTGTCTTCCAAAATGTACCCATACACTAAGTATACCATCATATTGAATCTAATTCCTTTTGAAATATCAAAGAACTTTGGACACACTCTTCCAGGGCTTGCTGCTCTTAACAGAACAGCTATAGTTTCCAATCAGAGCACGTGACCTGAATGTTCCAACATTTAAAACATTTATCTTCATCTGACACGTAAAACTTGTCTTTGCATAACATGGCCTGATTATGTGCTGGGCATATATGTCAGATAAGTTAAGATAATTTTATTATGAAGATTTACTGCCTTTATCACCCAACAACTGATTGTTTTGCATCTGGAAATATGCTATACTGCTTAGTATTTTGAATAGCAAACTTTGCAATTAAATGGTTTATTAGTTCTGTTCTGTCAGCCAAGTCCAAGCATGCAATATTAATGATAAAAATATGCAAATTACCACTTATTCTGGCAACCTCTGACTCTTGGCTATTAATAAAAAATGATCAATCAGTCTCAACTCGCTGCTTGGACTCCAGGGAAATGTTAGTAGTACAGCTGGTTACTTCTCTAAATATCAAGTGGAAAGATGACATTCAAAATCTGTGCTCATGGGTTCTAAACATTAACTTTAATCAATATTATACAAAAGCAACGGTTCATGTTTCAGAAGGGTCTTTTAAAAATAATCCAAGCTTTGTTTTTTGTCATGATCTTTTCTCCTCTAGTTTTCTGCATTTCTCCTATCAATAACTCAGACACACATTCAAAAGTTTGATCCCACAGACTTTTTCTGGTAGTTCACCAAAATGACCATTGACAGGTCCAGACAATGAAGGTAATAGCTGTTCACATGCAAAAATAACACTGTTCAGCCCAAACCTAACTCACTTGGCATCACCGTATTTTATAGCAGAACCCACTGGGCAGTAATGACATAAAGGTTGGTGGTGTTGTGGATATGAAATGAAGGTTGGTGGAGTTGTGGATAGTGTGGAGGGCTGTTGTCGGTTGCAACAGGACATTGACAGGATGCAGAGCTGGGCAAGGAAGTAGCAGATGGAATTCAACTCAGGAAAGTGTGAAGTGATTCATTTTGGAAGGTCAAATTTGAATGCAGAATCCAGGGTTAATGGCAGGATTATTGGCAGTGTGGAGGAACAGTGGGATCTTGGGGTCCACGTCCATAGATCCCTCAAAGTTGCTACCCAAGTTGATAGGGTTGCTAAGAAGGCGTATGGTGTGTTGGTTTTCATTAGCAGGGGAATTGAGTTTAAAAGCTGCG
This sequence comes from Ginglymostoma cirratum, assembly GCA_024137785.1. Classification (NCBI taxonomy): domain Eukaryota; kingdom Metazoa; phylum Chordata; class Chondrichthyes; order Orectolobiformes; family Ginglymostomatidae; genus Ginglymostoma; species Ginglymostoma cirratum. The sequence goes on from JAHRHZ010000289.1 coordinate 16,267,273, forward strand.
AGGTTATGCTGCAGCTCTATAAAACCCTGGTTAGACCACACTTGGAATATTGTGTTCAGTTCTGGTCGCCTCATTATAAGAAGGATGTGGAAGCTTTAGAGAGGGTGCAGAGGAGATTTACCAGGATGCTGCCTGTAATTATGAGGAAAGGTTGAGGGAGCTAGGGCTTTTCTCATTGGGGCAAAGAAGGATGAGATGTAACTTGATAAAGGTGTACAAGATGATGAGAGGCAGAGATAGAATGATTGCCAGAGACATTTTTTCCCAGGGCAGAAATGATTATTTCGAGGGGGCATAATTTTAAGGTGATTGGAGGAAGGTATAGGGGAGATGTCAGAGGTAGGTTCCTTACACAGAGAGTGGTGGGTGCGTGGAATGTGCTGCCGGCAGTCGTAGTGGAGTCAGGTACATTCGGCACATTTAAATGACTCTTGGACAAGCACATGGATGACAGTAAAATGTAGGGTATGCAGGGTAGTTTGATCTTAGAGTAGGATAATAGGTCGGCACAGCATCGTGGGCCAAAGGGCCTGTATTGTGCTGTACTCTTCTATGTTCTCATGCAGAAGAGGAAACTTAGCTACTTTTGTCTGTCTTTATCCCACAAGCATGGATGTCAATCTTAGTGCTCTTAATATCATCATATATTGAAACTAGAACGTTCTAGCCTGTCTAGCTGTGAACCACATCTAATAGCATATTTACCTGCTTAGGAAAAGTTACAAGCATGTTTTTAAATGTTGTTTGCCACATTGATCAATATCCAGCAGGAGCTTTTGTGAATTCACCTACCAAGTTATCCTTTCTTTTCCATGAAGTATATACCAGAGCTCATTCTGCAATGTCATGCTGCCTGCAGGGAATAGCACTCAGAGGAAATGTGGCTGTTTCTCACTTTACAAGTGCTGCCAAACTTGCTTAGTATTAGAGATAACAAGCATGGGGCTGGATGAACACAGCAGGTCAAGCAGCATCATAGGAGCAGGAAAACTTGACGTTTCGGGCCTAAACCCTTCATCAGAAATGGGGGAGGGGAAGAGGGTTCTGAAACAAATAGGGAGAGAGGGGGAGGCTGATAGAGGATGGATAGAGGAGAGGAGGCCGACAAGTCGAAGAGGCGGGGATGGAGCCAGTAAAGGTGAGTGTAGGTAGGGGGGTGGGGAGGAGATAGGTCAGTCCAGAGAGGATCTTGCTTATCCTGCTTTATCTCTTGCTTAGTATTAGCGGTTTTTGTTTTTATTTCAACTTCTCAGCATTTGCAGAGTTTTGCTTTTGTACCTGTGTCTTTTAAGTACAAGTGTTTATGTGCACAGCTCAGTAACAATATCCTAAGGTAACCCTCAGAGTGTAACAATGAGAGCTCCTTATTGGAAGAATCAGATGTTGTGATTGCTCTGTGCCCCCATAAATATTTTTCATCAAGATGGCAAGATGCAGCAGAGTGAGACGCTCCTGCTGGAATTCCTCTGCTTTGCCTGTTCTTATTCTTTATTTCTCCCTTTAGCTCCAGAGATGATTCCTGGAGCAGCAGCAGGGAAGGACAGTGAGCCCTGGAGCAGCACATGGGCTGCATGTTCCAGAGCAGCGCCACAGGGAAGCGGGTCCCGGAGGAGTAGCGCGCGGTGGGGGAAGCGGGTCCCGGAGGAGCAGCGCGCGATGGGGGAAACGGGTCCCGGAGCAGCAGCGCGCGAT
>JAHRHZ010000289.1:16275582-16324349 GCA_024137785.1 Ginglymostoma cirratum
TGCTTTCCTTTTTTTCATATGAACACAAAAATGGTTTGTCATACCTGTGCTAGCATTTTACAAGAGCGATTCAGCTGGCCTTCCCCATCTCCATGCTTTCTTCTAGCTCTGCAAATGTTTCTCTTTTGATTCTTATCCGATTTCATCTCGAAAGCCATGACTGAGTTTGCCTTCACAACCCTCTCATTTCAGGTTCTAACTACTCACTGTGTAAAATTATAGATTAGTCTATAAGAGATAGTAAGAACTGCTGATGCTGGAGTCAGAGACAGCGCAGCATGGAGCTGGAGGAACACAGCAGGCCAGGCAGTATTAGAGGAGCAGGAAAGTTGACATTTTGGGTTGGGACCCTTCTTCAGATAATGTAGGTAAAGGAATAATCTCTTAACCTGCATGAAGGTGGCCCAGTTATTTTTTAAATTTAGTTCCTGAAATAGGCTTTAAAAATGATTTTGCGTTCATTCTTAATGCCTCATTCAAAAGTTATGAGAACAACTTTATCAACTGGATTATAAGGGGCAGGATTTTCACACATTTGGAAAGGCAAGGACTGATTAGGGATAGTCAACATGGCTTTGTGCGTGGGAAACTGTGTTTCACTAACTTTGAGTTTTTTGAAGAAGTGACAAAGAAGATTGATGAAGGCAGAACGGTGGACGTTGTCCATATGGACTTCAGCATGGCATTCTACAAGTTTCCACATGGTAGACTAGTCAGCAAGGTTAGATCACATGGAAAACAGGGGGATCTAGCCATTTGGATACAAAATTGGCTTGAAGGTAGGAGACAGAGGGTGGTGGTAGAGGGTTGCTTTTCAGACTGGAGGCCTGTGACCAGCAGTGTGCCACAAGGCTTGGAGCTGGGTCAACAGCTTTTTGTCATTTATAAAAATGATTTGGATGTGAATATAGGAGCTATCGTTAGTAAGTCTGCAGATGACACCAAAATTGTTGGTGTAGTGGTCAGTGAAGGTTACTTCAGAATACAATGGGACCTTGATCAGACAGGCCAATGGGCTGAGGAGTGTCAGAAGAGGCTTAATTTAGATAAATGTGAGGTATTGTATTTTGGAAACACAAATCAGGGCAGGATTTATACACTTAATGGTATGGTCCTAGGGAGTGTTGCTGAACAAAGAGATCTTGGGATGCAGGTTCACAGTTCCTTGAAAGTGAAGTTGCAGATAGGCCGGGTAGTGAAGGCAGCATTTGGTATGCTTATCTTTATTGGTCAGTGCATTGGGGGATGTCATGGTGCAGCTGTACAGGACATTGGTTAGGCCACTTTTAGAATACTGTGTTCAGTTCTGGTCTCTCTGCTATACGAACGATGTTGTTAAACTTGAAAGCGTTCAGAAAAAGTTTACGAGGATGTTGTTGTGGTTGAATGGTTTGAGCTGGAGAGAGAGGCTGAATAGACTGGATCTATTTTCTCTGGAGCGTCAGAAGCTGAGGGGTGACCTTATAGAGGTTTATCAAGTCATGAAGGGTATGGGTAGGGTGAATAGCCAAGGTCTGTTTCCTTGGGTGGGGAAGTCCAAAATTAGAGGGCATAGGTTTAAGGTGAGAGGGGAAAGATGTAAAAGAGACCGAAGGGACAACTTTTTCACGCAGAGAGTGGTGCGTGTATGGAATGTACTGCTAGAGGAGGAGGTGGAGGCCGGTATAATTAATCATTTAAAAGGCATCTGGATGGGTATATGAATAGGAAGGGTTTAGAGGGCTATGGACCAAATGCTGGCATATGGGACTAGATTGGTTTAGGATATTGGTCAGCATGGATAAGTTAGACTGAAGGGTCTGTTTCCAGGCTGAACATCTCTATGACTCTATGACCTCAATTAAATCCTATGATTTTGTAACTAAGATTGTGCAACTAAACTGTGTAATGGTTTCTTTCTACTGAAAGAAAATTCTCAAATTACATGATCTAAATGCTTTGGTGAGTTGCATAAGTAAGATTTAAAGATGAAAAGGTGTATAATTCCGAGATAATGCTCTAGATACACTCCTTTTCTGAATTCTAATTGGAAGTATGTAGCAGAATTATTTAGAACAGTTAACAAATGAATTGAATTTTCCTGCCCACTATTGACAATGATCTTTTTCAAAATGTTAGTCAAGATGCAATTTAACTATTAATACCAAAGAGAAAGCTAATGTTTCTATACTTTGCCATGTAAATCTGGTCATGTAGTACTTCTTTTGGGCACAAAGTTGTATACCATGGTCCCAACATCGTGGGTGGAAAGCTAGATGCCTCCAAAATGAAGTACACTTCCTTTCATATTGGAAAATAAAAAACAGGTACTGCTGTTTTCTCAAGCCTCAAGCAGGCATTAGGCCCTTCACTTTTTCGGCCTTTGGTTCAAAGTTAGGTTGTCTAAATGTTGCCCATGTCTCCACTCCTGGAACCCAATCCTCCTCCTAGCTGTACGTTCTGTCTCCTGCTCAGTACTGCACCACTTGCCTAGATTTGCTTACCTGACGCCCACGATTCAGTCGCATGTTTTATGTCCAAACACGTTTTCTGCCCTGACAAGCTCAGCTTTCTAACCTGTTCTTCCTAGAGCTAACTTTCCTGACTTTTATTCTCAATCCCTGGTTGCGAACACTCCATAAAAATAAAGGATACAGATCTACTGGACCACAACTTCTCAGACAGCAATACTCAGACTTCCCGAGGTAGGCATGGCTGGACTTGTAATAAATCTTGAAAAAGCCGATAATCTAAACTGGCCACAGCTCATGTTAGATTGGTATGGCAACCTTCAAATATGTCATATCTGCCTAGGGCTCAAAGCAACCAGGAAAATTAGACACATCACCTTTGTATCATTTGACTCATAATTAACGTGATGAACACAAGAGTTCATGGTTCCACAAAATTGCTTTTTCACATTTCAGAATATTATACTCTGTTCAGTTATAGAATGGATGCTTTCAGATTAAGAACATCAATTAGTCATTCAACCTTTCAACGAATATTATTTAAGAGTGTTCTGTTTGGTTAAAAAAGTCTGGAAGCTGCTAATGATCCAGTTCAGGTTTTCCAAATGACATTCCCCAGTTGTTGTAAGCAAAAATCTATGCCAACTTTTCTTTTGACCTGCAGGTTGGAAATATGGTTTATGGCGCTGTACTCACCGTACAGATTTCTGTGGCAGTATGCTAATACAAAGTAGTGCATCAACTCTTCGTGTACAACAGTCTACTTTACACAGTTTAAACTGTCCAAGAAACTTCCTAAGGTTCTAAATTTTGTGATCTTTACTGATTACTGAAGGTCAGCAATTTCTGTAAACTAAGGTAAGAGTCAAATATTTTCTTCGCACATAAAATGTCTTGTAGAGTTCTGTTTTTTCTTCCCCCCACAAATGTCTTGAATTATTGAATGAAATACTAGTGCATACCTTTCATGCTGTAATAACTAACACATACAGAAGAGCTGATGATTGCTACAAGATGCAGATTAAATTCCAGATATGGAGGAGTGCTATATACCAAACAGATAACATGAATTTTTTGTGCTGTGGAAACCATATTTTTGTAGATAAATAAATAGCATGGGTAAATCCTTTACTTGTTTTAGCTATTAGCTGGTAGCTCCCAGGCTTCCAACAAGATGATCATGAAAGAAAGTTAGCACAAGTTCTGCAAAGGTTTTCTTATGTTTATGATTTAAGGGAAAGTGTACCACATTCCTTCAGTAATATTAAACATTTAATCTAAATAATGTGATATAATTGCATTAAAATGGTCCCAGAGGAAAACAGGAGCCAGCAAGATGACAACTCAGAAGCAGACAGAACTGCAGCAGCTGTGTAGGACTCTGGGGTGGTGGCAGTGGGGTTTAAAGGAGCAGTGAGACTGCAGGGCTCCCAGAAATAGGCAGACCAGTGGTGGAACTGAATGTGACTCAGGAGTAGCAGAGTGTGGAGCAGTGAGAATGGAGAGGTCCCAGAAGCAGACGCAGATGGTGGAAGCAGTCCAAGAATTGTTCTGAAGAAGGATAACTGGAACCGAAATGTTAACTCTGCTTTCTTTCCTCAGATACTGCCAGATCTGCTGAGTTTTCCAGCAATTTATGTTTTTTGGATACTCCAGGGTTGCTCTCCTTGGAGCTGTGAAGTTTGAGAGGGCATCTGATAGAACTGGTTAAGATTGTGAAGGGCATAGATAAGGTGGATAGGAAAGCATTTTACTCATTAGGATTGGGGTCAACAACTAGGGGCATAGATTTAAGGCAGAGCACTAAGGGGAGAGCTGAGGAGAATGTTTTTCACCCAGAGTGTGTTGGGAGTCGGAACTCACTGTCTGAAAGGGTGATTGTGTCAAAAACATTTATTGATCATGCCAACTGTTCCTCAGAAGCTCATAGTGAACTGCCTACTGAAGCCATATTTAAGCCACATTTAGATGTTCACTTGTGGTGCAACATCTTCCAGTGCTATAGGCCAGACATATTAATTATCCTGCCCAATATTTATTTCTGACTTCAATGGAACTGAGCACTGGGCAGAATGTATAATTGGTGGGCAGATGTGCTACCCATTGGTTTTTACATCCCTGCTCAAGTTAAATTACCCGCTCACTGTCAGTTCCTTTCTAGTGCAATGGCCAGTAACTGCATATGGCATTTTGTGTCACTATAATTGTCATCATTTAATAATATTTGAATATTTCAATGGCAGCAAAGATGACTTGAGATATATATAAATGTGGTAATCATATAGATCACAATAATGATAACATTGCTGTGAAATATTAATGTTCAAAGATTTAATCGTTAGAAAGTCTGATGGAACACATATAACACACATAGCTCTAAGGAGAAGGAACCTTTGTTCATTGCTGTTCAAAATGAATACACAGAGTGCAACTTTATCTCAAAAGATGATTTGCTTGCAATCTGTTTAAATAACAGAACCATCTTTATGTTAATACTCATCCATTTTGTGAACGTACTTACAGTTGGAAAATGTCAATTAGATTTTTCTGCTACTGAGTTTATGCCAAATTTGAGTCACAGTTGCATTAATTTATAGCTTGCATTCCAGTGGAACAAAGTTGAGTGGTGTTACATAAGTGGCTGAGGACATGGTGATGATTTCAAATTCATAAAATGCAATGTGTACATTTAGCAAAACCATATCCCAAACCAACAAAATTTCTATCAGCTTGAAGAATAATAGCAGCAATCACAAACAATCCCAACTTGGACATATATCACTATTTTCTCACAGCTTCAAAATCCTGGCACTCCATCATATTGCAGAATTGTCTTCCACAGCGACTGAAGGAAAGTTCACTGTCAGCTTCTTAAGAACAATTAGGCATGATCAATAAATGCTGGCTTTGTTAGAGACACCTATATCCCGAGAATAGATTTCAGAAAGGCTAGCTAGGGAGACAGTGAAATGTGGAGCAAACAAACTTAAGCATATGGGATTAAAAGGACTGTGGCAGGATGGCTAAAAGGACAGAATTCAGAGAGAAGTTCTGAACAGTTGCTTTTTCTAGACGGGAGAGAAATATTAAATGATGACAGTGGGAACACAGGAGCATGGTGGCAATTGGTGTTCCTGCAGGATGGATGTGGTGTCAGATGCTTTGTACTGGAGGTGATCCAAAAGAGAGATGCCATGGATCTGCAAGGACCAGTCAGAAGGCCCTCAATGACCACATTTGGAAGGAGTGAGAGCAGATAGCTAGGGAGACCAACTCTCAGAGTCTGGACCCAAGACCTAAAGCGGGGCCACAGGATGTCTATTGGCTTCATAGATGGCCAGGGCCAGTGAATGGATCTTCACAGGAGATCTCACTCACAACATACCACACCTGCCTTTCACACTGTTTGAATGCACTACATGCCTTATCACACACCCAGAAGCAGTCAAAGACTAAGGTCTAATGTCCAAATACTCCTCCTCAATCTTTCATATCTTAAAATGTTTGCTTTACATGTCACTTTTCTTCATGGGACATATTCATTGCTCATTTGACCTAGGCAGGATATTATATCTTACCACGAACCCATAATGTTTGTACAAAAGTTTCAATCTCACACCTTGTAGGTGGTAGCTAGCCTTTGGGAAGTCAGGAGTTACTCACTGAAGGATTCCAATACTTGCCCTTTAGGCACAGTATGTGTGTGGCTGGCCCAGTTCAGCTTCTGCTGTAGGATGTCTCCCATGATGTTGATCACAGGGGATTCAGGAATGGCAAAGGCATTCAAAGCCAGAAGATGATGGTTAAATTCTCTCTTGTTGGAGAGAGGGGCATTACCTGGCACTTGTGTGGCACCAACTGCTACTTGCCAACTATCAGTCCAAATTTAGATGTTGTCCAAATCTTCCTCTAAATGGAGACGGACTGCTCAGTGTCAGAGGAATTGTGAATGGTGCTGAACATTGTGAGGATGCAACTGAAGATTGTTGGGCCTATGACACCACCATAAGACCAAGGTGTAGAAGTCGGACATTTGACATTTCAAGACTACTCTACTATTCAGTGAGATGATGGCTGATCTGATAATCCTCAAGTTCACTTTCTCACCTTTTCCCCAAATCCCTTGATTTCCCTTATTGATTAAAAAAAAAATCTGAGTTACGTTTCGAGTCGAGGAAGGGTCACTCGACCTGAAGTGTTAACTCTGATTTCTCTCCACAGATGCCGCCAGACATGCTGAGCTTTTCTAGCAATTTCTGTTTTTGTTTCTGATTTCTAGCATCAACAGTTCTTTCAGTTTTTCAAAAATATCTGAGCCTTGAATATACTTCCAGCCTTTACAAAGTAAAGAATGCCACAGATTCACTACCCTCTGAAAGAAGAAATTCCTTATCTTGTCTACCGAAAATTGGTAACCTTTTCCTTGGTGATTATGCACTTTTTAATAAGATCTTCCCACAGAGAAAAAAGCTCTCCTCATCTACCCTTTTAAGCCCTCTAAGTAACTGTATGTTTCATTAAAGGTCACGTCTTAGTCTTCTTAACTCCAATGAGTACAGGCCTAACCTACTCAACCTCTTCTGATGATAAAATTCCTCCAGACCCAGGACGAACCTAGTGAAACTTCTCTTGACGGCCTCTGTTACCATTATGTCTTAGATAATTGTTCACAATATTCTGGGCTTGTTCTAGCTAGTGCCTTATATAGTTTTAGTGTGACCTCCCTATTCCATACTCCATTCCAAGGCCAACATTCCATTTGCCTTCCCTATTACCTGTTAAACATGGATCTAGCCGTGATTTATGCATAAGAACTCCCAAATCTCTGTGCTGCAGCTTTTTGTAGTGTTGCCCATTTAATATTCAGCTCTTCAATTCTTGCTGCCAAAATGTAGAACCTCGCATTCTGATATTATATTTCATCTGCCAAGCTTCTGCCACCATAAGTCCACCACTCTCACCACTTGCCTTCTCCATATTTGCTATTGCTGAGGAATTACTGCACTGATGTCCTGGGGTATAGATGATTGACCTTCAGTAACGATAATAACATTCCTTGGTGCTAGGTGTGTCTCCAGCTAGTGGAGAGTTCAGGTACTGCGTAGTCCTGAAGGAAATGAAACTGAGCATCAGTAAATAGGTTATTTCTGGATTCCAAAAATATTGCACATCTAAGTCAGGATTTCTAAACCCAACTACAGCAATGATGCAGCACGGACTCTCCAGGGAAGATAGGCGAGCATAGAAAATGATGGCAGAAGAAGAATCAATCCAGTAGACGTTAACTTCCCAGGCAATTTCAGTGCTTCAGACCGTCCACATCGTGACAATGTGCAGGACAGACCCTAGTCCTGTTTCTGCTGCTCTGGAGATTGGCTGATGCGAGCCATTGGAGTAAAATGCAGCAGAGTTAAAGTTCAGGTGATCCATTGGTTACTTCAGGATGTTTACCAGCTGAAAACACTGAATGAATGTTGAAAAACAGAAGAATGAAGTGAAAAGAACCAAAATATACAAACAAATAATCATTGTACATTCACAACAATAGTATCTTTTGATAGTCTAATGGAAAGGACAATGAAATAAGAATATTCTACCTTCCCATGATCAGAGAGGAAGTTCAGAGTGGACTGGCAGACTTAAAAATAGATAAATCTCCAGGGCCGAATGAAATCATCCCATGCTGTTGAGTGAGGCAAAGGAAGAAATAGCAGGGGTGCTTGTAAACATTTTCAATTCCTTTCTGGCCTCAGGAGAGGTGCCCAAAGACTGGAAGAAAGGCAGTGCGGTACCATTATTCAAGAAGGGAGCGATGGATAAATCGGGAATCTATAGACCAGTCAGTGTAACCTCAGTGGTGGGGACACTGTTGAAAGTAATTCTCAGGGACAGAATTAATCAGCTTTTGGAAAGGTAGGGATTAAATCAAGGACAGACAGCATGGTTTTGTTAAAAGGAGGTCATGTCTGACTAACTTGATTGAATTTTTCGAAGAGGTGACCAGGTATGTAGATGAAGACAACGTATTTGATGTTGTTGTCTTAGACTTCAGCAAGGCTTTTGATAAGGTCTTGCATGGGCCACTAATAATGAAGGCCAGAGCCCATGGGATCCAAGGAAATTTAGCAAATTGGATCTACAATTGACTGATTGAAAGGAAGCAGAGGATGATGGTTGATAGGTGTTTTTCCAACTGGAAGTTTGTGTCCAGTGAGGTCCCACAGGGGGCAGTGTTGGGGCCCTTGCTGTTTGTGGTTAATATATATCATTTAGACTTGAACAATGAGTGTTGATGGGGCCCTTGCTGTTTGTGGTTAATATATATCATTTAGACTTGAACGTAGACTTGAGTGTTGATGAGTAAGTTTACAGATGATACAATATTGGTGGGCTGGTAAACAGTGAGGAAGATAGCTTTAGATTTTAGGAGGATATAGACAGTTGGTCAGATGGGCTGATCAGTGGCTAATGGAATTCAATGTGGCTAAATGTAAGGTGTTGCAGTTGGGCAGGATAAATAAGGCAAGGGAATACATGATGAATGATAGGATCCTCGGAAGCACCAAGAATCAGGGAGACCCTGGTGTACACCCAGACCCTCCAAAGTATCAGGACAAGTGGATAAAGTGGTTAAGAAGGCATATGGTATACTTGCCTTTATTAGTCAAGGCATACAGTTTGAGAGCAGTGAGGTTATGCCAGAACTCTATAAAATGCTGGTTAGGTCATAGCTACAGCATTGTGTGCGGTTCTGGAATTATAGGAGAGATGTGATAGCATTGGAGAGGGCGCAGAGGAGATTTATCAGGATGTCTCCTGGGCAGGAGAGTTTCAGATATGAAGAGAAATTGGACAGTCTAGAGTTGTTTTCCTTAAAGCAGAGGAGATTGAGTGAGGATATGATTAAGATGCATAAAATTATGAGGGCATAGATATGCTAGAGAAGATTGTCAAGGGGTAAATAATGACTGGGGAGGGGCGTATATTTAGATATTTTCTAATCAAACTGTTCAGGGATGATATTACACACCTCTAGAGAAGGTGGAACTTGAACTAGGTTTCCTGGTTCAAAGATAGGGACAATACTGACACACAATTAGAATCTCTAGGCAAGTGGAAGAAAGTTTAAAGGAGAAATGACAAAAAATCTTTTCACCCAGAGGGTGGTGGGAGTGTGGAACTGACTGCCTGTAGGGTTGGTCGAGGAAGAAACCTTCACAACATCTAAGAAGCAGTTGGATGTGCATTTGTGTTGCCAAGGCATACAAGGCTACGGGCCAAGTGTTGGGAAATGGGATTAGAATGGTTAGGTGATTGTTTTTGACTATCGCAGATGTGAAGGTCCAAGGAGCCTTTTCTGCGCTGTGGGTTTCTCTGACCCTAAGATGATATAAATGATATGGGCCAGAACTAGATTTGGTCACATACTAAATTGTCTCATAAACCAGTGCACAAACACAGAATAAATCTTAAAAAAAACTGGAAGTTTACCCAATGCTTAATATTCCAACATAATACGTGATGAGAATTGAAGGTTTTCAATTATTTGTGAACTGAAAGAACTGGAAATCTCAGTAGTTCGCTCTTCAAATAACTTTGTTCGTAAAACCACCGATGAGAAACCTGGATTCAGGAATTGGAGGCTAACATGAACTAAATACATATTTTCCTGCACTACCAGCAGTCTTGTCAGAAGTCTCTCCTCAATAAAATGTTAGATTTTTCTATTTCGGAAACAGTCCCAATGATCTTGGGTCTTGCCTGCCACCCAGATGTAGTGGGAAGTTGAATCTACTTAACTTAGAAGTAACCAATTCAAAAGCTGCCTCTGGGATGCTGGTCCAGTCAGAGACGGTGGATGGATTAGTGAAATGGGTTAGATGGGCCAATGGAATTTAAAACGCTAACAGACCAGTTTTGAGGCTAAGTGATCTCCTCTGCTCCTATTTTGTACAATCTCAAAGTAAGCTTCCAGCCTTGAATTCCCTCTGTAAGACTACTTATTTCCACCTCAATCATATTTCTTTTCATTATACTTTCGTGGGATGTGTTCATCATTGACAGGGCCAGCATTTGTTGTCCATCTGTACATACCTTTGAACTGTGAGGCTTAACTGCCCTCTGAAAGAGTTCTGTTAGAGTAAACCATATTGCTGTGTGCCTGGACTCATATGTAGGCCATATTGAAAAAGGATGGCAGATTTTATTCCCTAAATGACATCAGTGAATCAGATGGGTATTTACTGTAATCTATGATAATTGCTGTTGTCAGCATGACTGGGACCAGCTTTATTAATCCAATTTAAATTCCACCCCATGCTATGGTGAACCCATGTCCCCAGACCTCAAACCTGAACCTCTTGATTGCTCAGCTAGTGACTATACCACAAAGCCACAATCTCCCCTATCAGCCAACGTCATCCTTCTCACAGCTCCGCTACAGACCAAATCCTTATCCATGCCTTCAATACCACTAGACTCAACTATTCAAAGATGCTGCAGACTAGTCTGACATGTTCTACCCTTCAGTACTTTAAGACATCCACAACTCCACAGCCCATGTCTTAATTCATACCAAGTCCTATTCTCTTCTTACCACTGTGCTTGCTGACCTGCATTAACTCCAAGTCAAGCACCTGTCTTCATCTTAAAGCCCTCATATTTATTTTCAAATCCATCCATGGCATTGCACTGCCCTACCTTTGTATTCTTTGCCAACTCCACAACTGTCTGTGAGATCCAACCACCTCTAATTCTGGTCTCTGGTGTATTCCTCATGTCAAAGAGAGGTAAATGGATGAAGACTAGAGTAGCAGGTTGATGACTGTGCAAGATGGCATGTAAGGGCATAAAGGAGTAGGATGGCAGGTAAGTAGGTGAGGAGTAGGGTGAGTTTGGGGAAAGTGAGCTAGAGAGGCTGGACGAGGTTACTGGAGATGTTAAGGTGGATATTAGTGCGGATTGGGTATTCTTGAGTCACTTTAGATCTGAGATCATGTCAAGATTGCGGAACCAGGTTAGTGGTCTCTGAGTGACTGGAGGTCACTGTTAGTGGTTTGAAGATCAGTCCTAGGGTATGGTTGGGGTCAGTGCAAGTAATTAGGGTTTGAATTATGTAATTGCCCAAGCATTAGAGATGGTTTTAATCCTGTAACGTTTCTTGGATGACCATCAGGCAAATTAGTCTCTGACTCTAACTCAGTGTCAGGCACCTTTCTGAACGTTCCAGACATTGTATAAATGCGCATCAAAAGTTTAAACTTCACAGACACTTCTCGGATAGCCAGTGTGCTGGGACTTGGGAATCCAGTCATACATCTTTCAGGGCGTGTTGCTGCAATGACTATATTCCAATCAGAAGATCTGGACAAAACTTTTTATACTGCTGCTGTGAAGCACCTTAGCGCATTTCATTTAATTAAAAGTTCTATATCAATAAAAAAAATGTTGCAGTATTAAGTGAAACAACTCTTCCAGTTAACACCTTTCTCAACCTCAGGATATTTCAGAAGTTGTATAATCAGTGAAGTACTTTTGAGAAGTAATCAGTATTGTAACGTAGGAAGTTTAGAAAACCATTTTGCACACAGCAAGCTCCTATAAAGTGCAACACAATACTGACCGGATAATTATCCTTCAGTCAATATCACTTAAATGAAACTAAAAATTGTACAAGACATTGGGGAAGACTCCCTTGCTTTCTTCAAAATACAGCTGTAGTGTCTTTTACATTGACCTGAGTGGGCAAACAGGGCCTCAGTTTAAAAATCTTGTCTGACAGACAGTACCTCTAATAATGCAGCACTCACTCCATGGTGTACTGAAATATCAAGCTAGAATTTTGTCGATGGAAAGTTCTCATGACACTATTGGAAATGGAACAGGGTATTCTGTCAGTGTTCAGGTTGCTATCAACCAACACTATGAGATTACATGAACTGGCTGCACACCGGTTAACACCTGTCATTTTCTATGTTACAGTAGCGATACATTTCAAAAGTACTTAATTGTCTGCAAACAAATTCATGATGTCCTTGCAGGGTAATGGATAAGTCCCATTATGTGAATGAATAGGACACATCATCAATTATGTCTGTTTACGTTGAGACACACTTGGAACTAGGACCAAGCTGTCAGATTCTAAGAATACTGTCTTCTACCCCTCATGTTTATTATGTAAATCATAAATATTAAGAAAAATTAATAAATGTGCTGAAGAGGAAACATTAACACTCTTTTTCTCTTTACAGATTCTACCAGACCTGCAGAGTTTCTCCAGCACACTCTGTTTTTATTTCAGATCTCCACTTCCATGGTATTGTGCTGGGATTGTTAATAAATGTTGTATGATACCAGTATGAGGACAGGTTACAACCTCATATGATCTCAGAACAATCCTGAGATTATGACAGTCATTATATAAACAGAAATTCCTTTATTTTTATTGGCAGCCCCATAATATTAAAATATTTTTAAACATGTTACATGGCATTTACATGAGTTGTTTTATGTTGTTAAACTTTCTTTCTTTCCCTAGACATGAGGCCAAGTTCTAGGCTGAATTTAGTACAGTATCTCCCAACAATTGGTGAAGCCCATGAAGACAACCTACACAACACTAATAGAGAAATCCCTAATATGAATGGCAATAATTCTGATTCTGTATCAGTTAATGACTATCTGCACTCTGTCAGTCAGCTGGCAAAGCCAACATTTCATGCACCACAGGATAACACATGTGAAACTAGAGAAATGAGCAACCCCAAATTTCTCCGACAAAGATCACACTCACAAGCCAAACCTGCCTCCACTAAAATTTTTTTGAAGGATGCTAAACATTCCTGTCCTGCTGGTGTGATGTCCTTGGATGATGTCATCGTCACATTTGAAAAGAATAAGGTAAATTCTTCCCACGTCAAATCTGACCCATTGGAAGAACTATATGGGCAGAAAGATATCAAGGAAGGACCACTTCCAAATATCTCTGAAGGAAATCATCCCTGTCAGTTTCACAACAGGCCCTTTGACAAAGCTGTGTTACAACAAAAGTTAAATACCAACTTAAACATTAAAAACTTAATAAAAGAACAATATGAATCAAAGAAATCTTTTGTCCCACATACTTCTTCCCCAGAAGCCTTGCAGAAAGAAAGGAGCTACGCTGAATTACATTTACAGAATTCAGACTCAAGACAACACAACATTAATCCAAGTATAGAGACGACAAGAATCTCAAACGCCAAAATGAATTTTATAACTCTTAACAAGGTCCGGCCTCAGTCATCCAAGGGAATTATTCCGAAATATAAAGTAGAGAGGATGCCTAGACAGCTACAAACACCATCAGCTTTGTCACTTGAAATCACATGGCTGGAGCCTGTGGAGCATTTCAAAGGTACCTTGACAGACTCCCAGACCTCACAAGGAAATAATGTAACAGTTACACAGATCTCGATGAGCAGCAGAGTGTCTCACCGCAGAAGTACTTGGAAAGATGGCCAAAAGAGAGTCTGCTTACTTCCTGCTGTTGCTGAAATCTGAATACAAAAACTGTACTTTTGCAAAAATGTTAATTTTCAAACCTTGCCAAATTTTTCAATGTTGCTTGTGTTCCTACAACAGCTATTAGTGTACAAGTTTCCTATCTGTTGGATGAATTGGGATAACCTTGCATAATGTTACACATTGAAGCTTGTCCTTCATCAATAGTTCCTTAAAATGTTTCAGTAGTTTTTAATATGAAGCAACACAATTACTCAAACTTAACTCTTCTATGTTGAGTAGCTTGGGATCCCGTAAATCAACAACCATCTTTTACATTTTGGCATGATACCTTTTTAAAGAAAATTGTCAGATCAAGAACAAATAATCGTAGTTATTTTTATAACAAATGTTACTATGAAACTATCGATCGATAATCGACAAGTTTGAAGTAACTTGGAATTATACGTGGATTAATTTCAATGGTGAAGATGGAATTGAAACAATTAATATTTTATTTGGGACACAATTTCACTTAAATTTATACAAAAAACCAAATTTAAAATAAAACATATTCTGTACCAGAATGCTGCGTGAATGTTGCCATGGTGCAATTTTGACCAGCTCTTTATTCCCGGTTTTAACGTACTATGACATGTTATAATTGTGTTTAGAAACAGTCTTGGAAAGTTGCATGGTGTAATAAAGCATACATTACAAAGCATCCTGAAAGATAAAGGAATGGAGGCTTACAGCAATACAGAACAGGGAGGAGAGAGTCTTTGCTCATCTGATTCCAGAGATTGAGCTGGTCAAAAAGTCTTGGGGAGCCACAATTCTGGATCTTTTCATACAATGTGGAGTGTTAACTCTGTAGCGTGTTGTGGATGTTACTGTCCTCTTCCTGAGGCCATCCGGATTGACAGCTGGCCTCTAGTAATTTCAGAGAGTTAGTCACAACAGGAGGTAAATCCATGCAGGGGTTTGGTTCGAATCCCTGGCAATCAGAGATTGAGGACATGGATGATCCATCAGGTGAGCAGTCAATGAGAATGGTTTAATTGGGAAGGAGGAAGGGGTTGTTCCATCAGAGTGTGTGAGTTAGAAGGACAGATTGGGGGACTGGGTGATAATTGAGGTTCAATTATAGGAGAGAGTTGATTAAAGGTCAGTCGTTTGAGCAAAGAGGAGATGGGTTAAATGGAAAGGGAAGTAAGAGGTTCATTTGGAAAAATTGATACGTCGAGTGAGGCTGTTGTTAAACAAGGCAGGAAGGTTGCAGACTGGAAGTTGGGGGATTTCAGAAGAGGGAACAATTGCAGGCATGAATGGGGGTGGAGCGGTAATCGGAGGCCTAAGTGGGTGGGTTAGGTCACAATGGGGTGCCTCAGGTTGGAAGGAATTATGATTTGGAAATGGATGGGTAGTCTTGGGAGGGATCAAAGGTCTCTGTATTGTCAGTGTCTCAAAATCAGACTCCTCTGCTGAGGAGGCACCAAATACCTTGGGTATGATTGGCCATCTGATCTGTACTGGTGGAGCAGGAGGAGTGAGATTGGGATGCCCAAAAATATGCCTTTCACGGTAGATTTAGAGGCCGGAACGGGAAGATTCTGTGAGGTCCCCAATCACAGAGATTTCTCAGGAAGGGGCCAGGATTCAGAAAGCAAATGTGAAGGCAGTCACCTCCTGAATCCACCATGTTCTCACCTCAGTAAAGCTGCCAGGCTGCCCCATGCTCATGAAACCAGGAAGCTCACGTTATTGTTGAAAAACTGTACAGGAACAAGGCTTACAGCTTGGTTGTCATATTTAAAGCCGTAACACACTGTCTTGGATCAGATTGGTTGCTTGTCTCTGTTAAAGCTGGGAATCGGCGGGTTGGAAATAGTTTTGAAATATTTTCAGACATTAATTATCATCCAACCCAAACCGATTCTTTTCTTACAGTACAACCCAAACATCAGTGCAGTTGTGATAGGCTATTTATTTTTTTGACAAACCTACTGCAGTTTTTTTGAAGAAATGACAGGCCTTAAGAAAACAAAGGTTTAATTTATGTAATCTTCTTCATGACCACCAAATTCCTCAAAGCACTTTAGAGCCAATAAAACACATTTGAAGTGTAGTCACTGATGTTATGTAGGAAATACCACTGAATTTGCACAAAGCAAGCACCCATAAATGGCAAATATTAATTAAGAAATAAATAATATCTAGAAAATTAAGGATAATACCCCTCCTCTTCTTCAAAATAGTGCGATAGGATCATCTATATCCACCTGAGGGGCAGACTAGACCTTGGTTAAACATCTCAATTGAGAGATAGATAGAATCCCTACAGTGTGGAAACAGACCCCTCAGCCCAACAAGTCCACACCAAACCTCAGAGCATCCCACCCAGACTCATCCCCCTATAACCCACTTAATCTACACATCCCTGGACACTACAGGCAATTTAGCATGGCCAATCCACCTAACCTGCACATCTTTGGACTGTGGGAGGAAACTGGAGTACCCGGAGGAAACCCACGCAGACACAGGGAGAATGTGCAAACTCCACACAGACAGTTACCCGAGGGTGGAATTGAACCCAGGCACTGTGCTAACCACTGTGCCACCCAGAGATAGTATCTCTGACAACATAGTATTGTGTCAACACTGCAAAAGAGTGTTAGCGTTAATTGCTTTGCTCAAGTTGGGTGGCATAATGGTAAGCACTGCTGCCCAAGAGCGCTAGGAACCTGGGTTCGGTTTCAAAGTTGGATGACTGTCTGTGTGGAGTTTGCAGCGTGAGTTTCTGCTGAGTGCTCTGGTTTCCTCCTGCAGTCCAAAGATGTGAGTTTGGTGGATTGGCCATGCTAAGTTGTCCTGTAGTGTTCAGGGATATGCGCGATAGTTGAGTTAACTACAATAAATGTGGGGTTATGGGGATAGGGTAGGATGCTGTTCAGAGGGTTGGTGCAGACGTGATGGGCCAAATGACCTCTATCTGCACTGTTAGGATTCTATGAAGTCCTGAAGTGGCACTTGAGCCCATAACAATCAGACTCAGAAGTGAACCAACTGAGCCATGGTTGACATTTTTATCCTTTAGTAAAAGCATTGGAATATTGGCTTACGAGGGAAAGGCGTGAAATAACGAGGCACATCCCAGTGTAGTCTGAATATTGTTTAAATCAGATTAAATCAGAGCAAACAAGATATGTCAATATATGGAACTTTATAAAAGAACTGACATACAGGTGAACTCTGATTAGTGTTCAGAAATCTAAAAAGTGCAGAATCATTTAGAAATGGAAAAGGACGGTGGCACAGTGGCTTAGTGCTTAGCACTGCTGCCTCACAGCACCAGGTGCCCGGGTTTGATTCCACCCTTGGGCAACTGTCTGTGTGGGTTTCCTGCGGGTGCTCTGGTTTCCTCCCACAGTCCAAAGATGTGCAGGTTAGGTGGATTGGCCATGCTAAATTGCTCATAGTGCCCAGGGATATGTAGATTAGGTGGGTTATGGGCAGATGGGTCTGGGTGGGATGCTCTGAGGTTCGGTGTGGACTTGTTGGGCCGAAGGGCATGTCCCCACACTATTGGGATTCTATGAAATACAGTTTGATGAAAATATCTAATCGTAAGTGGCGATGTATATAATACAAAAAATATGACTGCATACAAAGGGATTTTTAATAGATGAGGAAGTTTATGTCACAGGTGACAAGCATTTAATGGAGGTAAGTGCAAAAAGGATGAGGTTGGGCATTTAGAACAAGCATTAGTAATTTAAATTAAACTGTCCCCAGGGAAGAAAACAAGAGAGAAAAAAAATTAGTACACACTCTCAGCACAGCATGCAGCAACATTGAAGAAGATAAAGCCAAATGGATGGAAGCTTGACTGCAGATGATAATGAGCTTCTACAAAACGTGGGTTTATATGACATCAAATACAATGTCATTATACCATTTATCATTGTACCATTGTCAATGGTTTCAAATTTGTATTAACATAATCAACTCAGCCCAATTGGTAGCACTCTTACTTCCGAGTCAGAAGTTTGTACCGTCACAAGGTCAAAAGATAATTATCAATGAGTGACATCACTCACCTTATATCTAAAGAGATTCTAGTCACCTTTCATTTGAGTATCCAGTTGTTTCTGAAATGATTAAACTATTTTTACCTTCAGTAACCTATCTGGATGTATATTCCACAGATTCTGGTAAAAAAAAAGTTTGTGAAATCAATCATAAAGTTATATTTACTTATTTTAGCCTGTATTTCTATTATTCTTCTTTCGTAGTGTAACTTTAAAATAATGTTTCAGGTTAACTTTCTGATATCTTTAACACTAATCATATACCCTGTAAGATCACTTCACAGACAGGAGTTAAGTCAAATACTTAGCTTGTGATAGAAGAAACCAAATATGACAGCAAGCATCAAGATCATATCAAAAGACATTGCTATTGATTTCAATGCCTTTCTTCAGGGCTTTCAGATTTGGAGGGATAGGTTAAGATGATTATTCATAGATTTCCTTTCTCATGGAAAACCTTACATTTCCCAGATCTTTCACCTAGGTTTCAGGAGGTGGAAACAGATGTTTATACCCATTAATGGTACTTAAATACGAGCATCTAATGAGTGTGATATAAAGCTAATAACTTGTAACTGAAATAAAACAAAATGGTGGACATTATTTGACAGCTCTTTATCCTCCACCTAGAGAAAAAAATGATGAGCACTTATTTATCGTCTTTCACACCCACTGGATGCCTCTACTTACCACGAATACAGTAGCTTTTGAACTGTTGCAGTTTTTGAACTTTTGTAAAGTAGGAAATGTAACAAGTCTGTGTGTACATAGCAAACTCTCACAAACAGTGATGTGCTAATAACTAGGTAAGGTTTTTGTCTGTAATGGCGACTGAACATTGATGAGTTAGGGTGAAGAGTGAGTGCAGGCACAATCACCTGAATAGTCTCGTTCTGCACCATAACAATTCTGTGGATTCTGTGAATGATGAATGTTGACCAAGATACCAGGAATAATATTCACACCACTTGAGGGATTTAAAGTTAATTCACTTTCGCCAAACTTTACATGAATTGCACTCAAAAGCAAAAACAATATGTAGGTATCAAGGCTTGTGCTTTAGTTATGTGATAACATACAGTATTAATGTTTGCAACAATAAAAAACACCATGTTCATTTATCTTTAATTGAGCTCCTGCGTGGATGGGCAGGTCAGTGTTTTTGAGGGCCTATATCGAATATAAAGTAAATCCGATAAAACACAAACAAAAACAGGAATTGTTGGAAAATCTCAGTGGATCTGGCAGAATCTGTGAAGGGAAATCAGAGTTAAGGTTTTGGGTCCAGTGAAGCTTCTTCAGAAACCTGATAAAAGATCTGTAGTACAGCTTGGATGGAAGATGATGGATAATACTCCAAAATAAAATATATCAATTTGGAGTGGCATATAGTTGCTTCAACTATTCAAACTGTAGAACAGCCTCTGCAAGTGGCTAAGGACAGAGACCCTGAGTGAGGTGGACACTTGCTACAGAGTATTACCCATAGTATATCCAAGTAGCCAGTAGGTAAATATCTCAATATATGTCCGTCATGTTTTAATGTTATATGTTTTGGTTAATTCCCATTAAAGAGAAAAAGCAAGAGCAGAACATAATTAGAGCACAACTCCTGAAGAGGGAACTGGAGGCTTATGTTTGATAAACTAAAATGATAACTATTACCCGCAACATGAATTACTGGGACCACTGAAATGAGTCAATGCTGAATGTTCAATTTTTTTGGAAATGGGAGTTGCCCAGTCAGTTTCATAATTCTTTGTTTTTATGTTTTATCTACGGTGGTATAAAGTAACTTCTAAACTGAACCAAATGGCATCATATTGTTAACTCAGCTCCCCTTTGGAAAGTTTGATAACATCACATATCCAAATGACAAAGAATTTCATTAATACACCCCCAGGTTCAGCTGTTAGCAGAGGGAGTCAACTGCTTTAAAAAGTGAGTTTATTTCATTTCACAGAAAAATGTCCCTCAGTGTGACAGAGTAAATTAACTCTATAGCTTTTTCGATCACCAAATCCAGAGTGCTAGAGTGGGTGATATTTTGTGAGGTTCTATTTTAATGCAAGTACATTACCATTTAATGTGGAGAAATGTGTGGGTAATTGCGAAGGAGGAGAACAGAGTAAGCCCAGGAAGTGGTCTCAAAATTACCCTTTGTAATAGAATAAAACCAATTATTGTAAACTATCAGACAATGAAAACGCCTGCTAAGAGAACACAATTTAACTTGGAAAGAGAGAGAGGATGGAAATGATGTGATTCCAAAAAAAAAGGTGTGAAACAACAGAAATAAAAAATAATAACATACTTTTTAAAAATATCTCCAATAATTAAAAATCTTATACATTAAAGTTAATTTTCAGTGCCAGTGAGTTTGCTTAGAGGTAATTAAAGACTTAACATACTGATATCATTTATTTATAGTCAAATGGACATATTGTACCATTTTCCTCATTATTTAATATGTAGAGGTTATGAGCTGTAACTTCACACACACTTTATGCTTCAATTCCAAATCTCCCAGCAAGATATTATCTGAAACATAAGAACAAGAGTAGGCCATTCAGGTCCTCGAACCTATTCCACCATTCAATGAGATCATGGCTGATCTGAGGACTAACTCCGTACTCCTGCCATTGGGCTAAATTCCTGAATAACTTTGCTAACCAAAAGTTTATGTATTTCTGATTTAAAATTAACAACTAATCCCACATCTACTATCATTTGTGCAAGAATGTTCCAAACATTTGCACTGGGTCTGGTCCTAATTTTTAGGCTATGCCCCTAGTTCCAGAATCTCCAACCAACAGAAATAGTGTCTTTATCTACCTCATCCTTTCCTGTTCATATTTTAAGGACTTTGATCAGATCACCCTTTAACCTTATAAATTCTAGAGAAAGCAGCCCTGTAATCTCCCTTCATAGCCTAACCCTTGAAGTTCAAGTATCATCCTTGTAACAAAAAATGCTGGAAAATCTCAGCAGGTCTAACAACATCTGTAGAGAGAAAGCAGAGTCAGCTTTTTGGGTCCAGTGACATTTCTTCCGTTCTGAAGAATGCTGCTAGACCTGCTGAGTTTTTCAAACAATTTCTGTTGTTTCTGATTTCCAGCAACTACAATTCTTTGGGGTTTTTTAAATCATTCTAGTAATCCTACATTGTACTCCCTCTGGGGCCAATATATCCTTTGTCATGTGTGGTACCTAAATCCACTCACAGTACTCCAAGTGAGGTTTAACCAGGACTTTGTTATGCTGCTACTATACTTCTTCACCCTTTTATTCTAGTCCTTTGGATATCAAGGCCAGCATTCCATTAACATGCTTGATCATTTTCTGCACCTTGTTTGTGACATTTTAAACCTCTACACACCTGAACTCCCAAGTCTCTTTGAACATCCACTGTAGTTAACTTCACAGCATCCAGAAAGTATCCTGATCTATCCTTTCTCGGTCCAAAAAATGGACAACCTCATTCTTGCTTACATTGAAATTCATCTGCTACAGTTTTGCCATTCACCTAATCTATTGATATTACTATGTAATTTCATGCCATCATCTATATTATCTACAATGCTGCCTAACTTTGGGTCATCAGCAAATTTGAATATATGACTTTTTATGCTACTATCCAAGGGGTTATTAAAGCCTTAACACAGATCCTTGTGGGGTCACATCCTCCAATTTGAGTGCCTACCCATTATTCCTACTTTCTGTTGCCTGCCATTCAACCAATTTCCCTACAGGGTTTATATTGCCTTGAATTCCATAGGCTTTTACCTCAGTTAACAGCCTTTTATGTGGTACTTTATTAAATGTCTTCTGGAAGTCCATATATACAACATCCATAGACATCACCTCTTCAAAAAGTTCAATGAGGCATAACCTATCTGTCATGAATGCAAGCTAGCTTTCCCCGATTAGCTGAAATTTTGCGAGGTGTTCAGTTACCCTATCTTTGATTACAGACTCCAACAATTTCCCCACCACCGATGTTAGGCTAAGTGGTCTGGAATTCCCTGGTTTTCCTCCTTCGCCCTTCTGAAAAAGTAGAGTGACATGTGCAATGTTCACATTTCAAGATGTGCTATTCACCTTATCTATGCCCCTTGTGGTTTTATAAACATCTACAAAAGGCCACCCCTCAATATCAGATGTTCCAGTGACAAAAGTCCCAGCCTATCCAGCCTCTCCCTATGACGCAAACTCTCCAGTCCTAGTAACATCCTTGTAAATCTTTCCTGCATCCTCTCTAATTTGATAATATCCTTCACATAGTAGAGCGACCAGAACTGCACACAGTACTCCAAAAGTGGCCTCATCAACATCCTGTACAACTGCAACATGATGTGCCAACTCCTATCCTGAATGGTCTGAGCAATGAAGGCAAGAGTGCCAAATGCCTTCCTTACTACCTTGACTAACAGTGATAACAAGGTGAAGAGCTGAATGAACACAGCAGGCCAGGCAGCATCAGAGGAGCAGGAAAGCTGATGTTTCGGGTCAGGACCCTTCTTCAGAAATGGGGGAGGGGATGGGGCATCTCAAATAAATGGGGGGGGTGCGGTGATAGCAGGTAGATAGTGAAGCGGATATGTGGGAGAGAAGACGGACAGGTCAAGGAGGCGGGGATGGAGCTAGTAAAGGTGAATGTAGGTAGGAAGTGGGGTTGGGGATTGGTCAGTGAGGAGGGAGGGGTGGATAGGTGGGAGAGAAGACGGACAGGGATACAACTTCCAAGGGACTTTGTATCTGTAGCCCTAGGTGTCTCTGTTTGACAACACTCCCCAGGACCCTACCACTAACTGCCCTTGTTCGTCTTGCCAAAATCCGATACTTCACATTTATCTAAATTAAACTCCATCTGCCACTCATCAGCCCATTGACCCAACTGATCGAGATTCCTTTGTAATCTTAGATAACCTTCTTCGCTGTCTACTGTACCAACAATCTTGGTGTCATCGACAAACTTACTAACCATGCTTCCTATATCCTCATCCCAATCATTGATATAAATGACAAATAACAGTGGACCCAGCACCAATCCAGTACATCCACTGGTTCCCCCTTCATCCACAGCACACATTACCTCCTCAAAGAATTCCAATAGATTGGTTAAAAATGATTTTCCTTTTGCAAAACCTTGTTGACTCTGCCTGATGACCCCAAACTGATCCAAGTGTCCTGCTAAAACTTATTTAGTAATAGCTTCTAACATTTTCTAATATTTAGCTTCTAAGAAAATTGTATAAAAACGATTTTACTTCTTCAAAGACCCCAAAGGGGTGACATGGTGGCTCAGTGGTTAGCACTACTGCCTCACAGTGCCAGGGACCCAGGTTCAATACCACCCTAGGGTGACTGCATGTGGAGATTGCACATTCTCCCTGTGCCCACGTGGGTTTCCTCCAGATTCTCCAGCTTCCTCCCACAGTCTAAAAGTGTGCAGGTCAAGTGGATTGGCTTTGCTAAATTGTCCATAGCGTCCAGAGATGTGCAAGCTACGTGGATTAGCCATGGGAAATGCAGGATTACAGGGATAGTGTAAGGATGTGGGTGGAATGTCTTCAGAGGGTTGGTGTGTACTTGATAGGCAAAAAGTCCTGTTTCTGCACTACTGGGATTCTATGAAAGTTCTTCACATCCGTTGAATTGCATTTTCTTTATCAAGTCTGGTTAGTGTTGTAATATAACTACAAAGTGAGTGAGATTCACAGCCAGGAGCAATACATGTTTGAGTGTTGGTTATTGAGGTTTGAGTTCTTGCCTGTACATAGGAAAGTTCTCCAGATCCATTTATTTGAGATAACATCTTCTATTTTCACCTGAGTAGACAGGCAGGGCCTTGATTTAATGACACATTCAAAAGTTACCACATCTGATAATGCTATACTCTCACAGTACTGCCTTAACTAGGCTTATTGAACAGACAGTCCACCCCAAGGGCCCTTTCCACTCTACCACCAGGTTCCAAATACAGGAAACAGACTGGAAGATTCTTCAAGGTGACGCTTCTTATTTGCTGCTCGTAGGCTCATTAGTATATCTATCAGGAGTGATATAGTGTCTGATTGGAAGAACAGAGTGCTGTGCAGACAGGAGTCACTGCGTTCAAGCTGAGGCTTGCACAGGCATGAGCAGTGACAATGTCAGTGGAGAATCCGCTTTGGGGTTAAGTGATCTACAAGGAATGGGACATCCACTGGGCCACTTTGCGGAGGAAGACTTTCCTGGGAGTGGGAAAAAAGCTGCAGTCAACAAGCAAATTGTATGGAAGAGACTACTGTGCAGGCCTCAGGACTCCTGAAGGACCACAATCAAAAGGATGAATCGTGGGCTACTGAACCCACGGTGCTAATAGTCACTGTCCTTCTCCCTGTGACTGAAGGAGAGAAAATGTGAAGGAGAGTGTGAGGAAGTGAGAGAGTGAGAGAAAGAGAGAGAGAGAGTGAGGGAAAACAGGCAGACTATGAGGGAGAGGTGATGTATGATGGAGGGAGAGGGGTGGATTGTGAGGGAGGGGTGAAGTGTGAGAGAGGGAGAGGGGGTGTTGTGTGAGCAAGGCAGGGACAGGGAATGTGCAAAAGGAGGAAGGGAGAGGGAGAGTAGAAGGGTGTAGCAGTGGGAGAGTCAATCCTGAGACTGATTCATGCATTGTCCCATCATTCTCCTCCTCCTTCCCCCTCCCTCTGCAAAAGCCTACCCAGATAGCAGGCTGGGACAGGACAATAACCTAGGCTGAAAGGAAAGCTGGTTCCAAACACCTACTTTCACATGAAGACCAGCTTGGTGTGTGCCACACCAGACACCATAGTAAGCTCAGCAATATTTAGGGCCAGCTCCATAACTGGGTCTCAGTCCCCTCCCCTCCCCGGGGACGTAGTCTGTTGCTGTCAGATTTTTAACAGAAAAACCAAAACAAATATTTAGCTCTGCTTTGTGGCACTTTCTTGCAGCCAATTTTATTACCAATTTATTGAATCTTGTTCTTTCTTTCCTGAATTCCATGTTTCCTGTTGTACAAAACCTTATATTTCTAAAATTTGTTCACTGACACCTCTAGTGAGGGATAAATTGAAATGTATCCCTTCACCATCCATTCCACACCCACCATGTGACAAACTTGGCTTAAACAAATACCTAAGTGTCTGGATTGAATTTGGACCAGTTAGCTTTTCGTCCAGACTGAGCTGACCAAAGGTGGATAACAATAATATAACTAATCCCATAACAGCATGTACTTAGTAGTAAAACTTGTTTTGTTAGGACTAGAGTATTTCCACCCCTCCAGCCTCCATTGCTTATTAGACAGAGGGGTATGTTGTGCCGTAGTGGTCCCATTACTGCAATAATAATCCAAAACCAAGGCTAATGTTCTGGAACCAAGGGTTTGAATCCACCCTGACAGATCAGTAAACTTCAGTTCAGTCTCTGAATGGTGCAGTGAGGTGTGCTGAGCCCATATCTCAGACGTCAGTGTATCAAAACCATCCTCTGCTACCTACACTCTCAATGAAGCATTTGGGGGTAGTGAGGGGCTATGTTCAAGCCTGACCTGTCCCCAAGGTGGGCCACGTTAACCTTGCTTAAAGATAACCCATTAGACTATCCAGACTGGGTGGAACACAGAAGAAACCAACCCTTTTCCCTCTTGAATTGACTGGAAAGAGTAATCTCGTTACACCCTGGGTTTGTCTAGGTGCACCTGAGTGTGGAGAGGTGCATTACACTACACTACACTATACTATACTATACTACACTGTGTTATACTACACAACACACAAATCTGCTGCACATTGTAAATCATGGCTGAACATCTATCTCGGTGCCATGTTCCTGCTTGATCTCCATATTCCTTGATGTCACCGGGCTAATTTTGGATCCAATTTGCAAGATTGTCCTGGATCCCATGAGCTCTTAGCTTTTTAGCCGGTCTGCCATGTGTGTGCCTGTCAAAAGCCTTACTGAGGTTCATATAGATTCCATTAACTGGATTGTCCTCATCATCTCCTCCAAAAATTCAATCAGGCTTCTTAGATATTATTTCCCATTGACAAAGCCATGCTAACTAACTTTAGTTAATGTTTGCCCATCTAATTCTGTCCCTCAGAATTCTTTCCAATTGTTTCCCTACTACATGCGAAAGACTCACTGGCTGCAGTATCCTGGTTTATCCCTACCAGCCTTCTTGAATAATGATAAAAAGAAAATGGAGCACATTTTTCCTTCATGTCTAAATTCCATGTGAATTAAGTTTTCCAATTTTACACTCTTATCCAGATTTCACACAGTAATGTACCCCTTACTCAATTGAAAAATAGGTTAAATAAAAAAAATCAATCTTTTTGAATAAGCACAGTTGGGTAATTGGCTTCTTTTCATGAATCTTTGATTCCTTTCATTCTACTTTTGAATTAATTATCCCTCAAAAACAAAACAGAATCGCTTGGGAACTCTCATTCAGTAAGGTGACTGGAAAGTAAGGCCATTGACACTTAGTTTGGGTTCTACCAGCTCCTGACCTCAATACAGCCTTGTTTCAAACATTGACAGAAGAGCTGAATTGCAGAGTTGAGGTGAGAGTGACTGGTTGTGATATCAAGGCCGCATCTGACTGAATGTGGTGTCAAAGAGCCCAAGCAAAACTGGAAGCTATGTGAATGGGGGCGAAATTCTCTGCAGGTTGGAATCATACTGGCACAAAAAGAACAGAATGTGGATGTTGGAGGTCAGTCAGCCCAGTTCTCAAACAGCTCCACAGGAGTTCCTCAGGGTAGTGTCCTAGACCCAAACATCTTTAACTGCTTCATCAATGATCTTCTGTCCATCATAAGATCAGACCTGGGGATGTTCACCAATGAAAGCACAATTTTAAGCACAATTCATGGCTCCTCAGATACTGAAGCAATCCATGTACAAATGTAGCAAGATTTGGACAACATCTAGGTTTAAGATGACAAGTGGAAAGTAACATGGCCAGGCAATGATCATGTCCAACAAGAGAGAATCTAACCAACATCCCTTGATGTTTAATGACATTACCATCCCTGAATCCCCCACTACCAACATCCATTGCCATTGATGAGAAACTTAATTGGACTAGCTATATAAATAATATGGCTGTGAGTAACTCACCTCCTGACTCCCCAAAGACATCCACAAGGCATGTCAGGAGAGTAATAGAATACTGTCTGATTTGCCTGATGAGTGTAGTTCAAGAAGCTTGATACCATCCAGGACAAAGGAACCCCCTTGACAGGCACCACATTCTCTTTCTCCACTACCTATACTCAATAGCATCAGCATGGACCATCTACAAGATGCACTGTAGAAATTTGCCAAATATCCTTAGACAACACTATCCAAGCCCATGGCCACTAACATCTAGAAAGACAAGGGCCGTGGATCACTGGGAGCACTACCGTCAGCAAGTTCCTCTCCAAGCCACTCACCATCCTGATTTGTATATTGTGCCTTCAGTGTCACTGGTTCAAAATCCTGAAAGTCTCTCCCTAACAGCACTGTGGGTCTTCCTACAGCAAATGGACTGCAGCAATTTAAGAAGGCAGCTCTTCATCATATTTTCAAAGGCAACTAAGGATGGGCAATAAATTGAAACCCAGCCAAGAAAGCCCACATCCCATGAATAAAGAAAAATAAGAGAAAAAAGTTAACCTGGAATACAAAAATTCCTGCTGTTTAGCAAGTCTATTTGAATAGAACTGCAATGCAACAGGCAGGGCCTTAAATTCAGGATGATAGACACAGTGAAAACTAATATTCCACATTCCTTTATTTTAGCATTTTTACAAACTCCACTTGAAAAGGGTAAACACAAATATCCTAATTTAACTTGAACGACTTTCCGATGAAGAAATTACCAACAAGATTACACTCACTATAGCTTCATAATAACATCAGTCAGAATAAATGCAAATTGCACACACATTAACAGGTGAATAATACTTCATGTAAGAAAGTAAATTTCACTTTATAACAGTTGATACAACAAAGATACATCTTACTCAACCACAAATATTTGCATCACTTCCTGTACAAGCAGTGACTTCATGTAGATACATCATATGCTCCTGTTCAGGACTTCTATCTGACCTCTGCGTTTCACAGGTACAATTGACTTCTATGAAGCCTCTCTCCCTCAGACCATGACAGTCTTGATTGGGTAGCCTTCCAAAGTTCCTTTTTTAGCCAACCAACAACAGTCTGTTTCATGGTTTGGCCACTTCTGGTAAAACAGCCAGCCCTTTTATATCTCTGAATTACCTACATAGGCTTTCAGTTTTAACCCACTCACACAACGTTTCCAAGAATTCCTGAATCTGTGATCTGATCACCTTCTGCTTTGGCCCTCCTCTGTGTCTGCCAACTTCAACTTCATTCCCGTTGGGAATACTTCCAGGTCAAAGGTTACCAGATCACATGGACAGTATTTCTTATTACAAAGAACATAGAACAGTACAGCGCAGTACAGGCCCTTCGGCCCACGATGTAGTGCCGACCTATTATCCCACTCAGATCAATCTACGCTGCATACCCTACATTTTACTATCCTCCATGTGCCTATCCAAGAGTCGCTTAAAAGTCTCTAAAGTATCTAACTCCACTACCACTGCCAGCAGCGCATTCCACACGCCCACAATTTTCTGTGTAAAGAACCTACCTCTCGCATCTCCCCTATACCTTCCTCCAATCACCTTAAAATTATGCCCCCTCGTAATAGCCCTTTCCACCCTGGGAAAGAGCCTCTGACTGTCCATTTTAGCTATGCTTCTCATCATCTTGTACATCTCTATCAAGTCACCTCTCATCCTTCTTCGCTCCAATGGAAAAAGCCCTAGCTCCCTCAAACTTTCCTCATAAGACCTGCCCTCCAGTCCAGGCAGCATCCTAGTAAATCTCCTCTGCACAGTCTCTAAAGCTTCCACATCTTTCCTATAATGAGGTGACCAGAACTGAACACAATATTCCAAGTGTGATTAGTATTCCAAGCATTAGTCAAGAAAATTACAATTCATGCATTTTACATTGATGTAAACTCTTTAAAGTTCTTTTTAAACAATTACAGGTCCCATGGGCACTTTTAAAAATTACAATTTTTTTCTTATTGCAACATGTGGGTCAAAGGTCACACAACACAGTGCTTAGCTTTTGATATCTCTAAAGCAGAGTGATTACTATGGTACAAAGTTTGACTGATGAATGTGGTAGATGAGTGTTGTTGAACTATTACCACGCTGCTAAATGTTTGCGAACACCCAAAATGGATTATCTCGTCACTGGATGAAATAAAGAAAGATAATGGTACACTTTGGTTTCATAATTTAATGATTTGTCATTAACCCAAATCAAAAATGAAAGAATATTCATTTCTGTTACTTAATGCTTAGCTCTTTAGGTTAAATCAAAGGAAACTCACCAATATTATTCAACATATTCTTTCAAAGTTATACTGATAAGGCTGTTTGATGAAGAGTTGATAATGCTTAACCACAGCTTTCTAAACTATCTGAGTAAGAATTGCCAAACACAATTCAATTACAAAACTATAACCTTGCATACTTCAAACCAAAGGTCTGAATTTTCATTTGAATCGAACACTATTTGAGGTGATTTTAACTCTACAAAGGTTGGTGGGTTAAATGGATTAAAATTGGACCCAATATTATTACTCTTCGGTATTTTATCAAATTTAATAATTTATTTAAATACCCTTTCCTAAAAATAGCAATCATTTAATACTGAGGGATCTATATCAATGATAAAGAAACAATCTGAATGAAAATAAAACAATTTGCTGGTACCGGAGAACAATATTACATCCTTCTTTAATCACCAATTTTGTCAGCTCAGAAGAAATTAAAACTTTTGGGTTGCAGCATACTTTAAGGACACAAGAAAGGACAGGAATGGGAAACAGACAAAACTAAAAGCACATATCACTAAGGAATAGAAATGGCCATTTACCACTAGTGAATATTCAATTTTCATTTTTTTTTCAGGTTACGTGTTTTATTAGTCAGACTTAAATGGTATGGTCTCTTTGCTGGGAATTTCATATTCGGGTGTTAATGTTTCTCATGCTTCGAAACTGTCATTTTTGTAATTTCGTAATGATCCACTCCGAATGAAAATCAAGAGTGAAATATAGTTCTTTGCTCGCTATGTGCGATATTTTTGGAGACAAAGAAGATTAAACATGAGAATGAGTAGGATACAAAACCTATCATATCAGGATCTCAAACCCACAATCAATAAAGCAACATTTTAGTGGAGGTTTTGAATCATTTTTCTGGGGCAATCTATTTTGAGTGCACCTAACCAGAGACTCACGACAGCCAAAGTGTGTATATGTTGTTACTGTTAACAGAGGCAAATTATACTTTTACGGACCACATTGCAAAGTGAACAATGTTTCAAAGTCACATGCATCAGGTTGTCTTCTCAAGAGTGGTTAGGAACATTCGAACAGAAGTAGGCCATTCAGCACCTTCAGCTTGTTCCATCATTCAATGATTTTATGGCTGATCTGTGGCCTAAGTCCGTACACATCTTCTTCACAAAAATTTATCTATCTCAGATTTAAAATTAACAACTGACCCTGCATCAATTGTCATTTGTGGAAGAGAGTTCCAAACAACTACCACTCTTTATGTGTAGAAATGCTTCCTAAAATCTCTCCTGAAAGATTTGGCCCAAATTCTCAGACTATGCCCCTAGTTCTAGAATTCCCAACCAGTGGAAATAGTTTATCTTTATCTACCCCGTCTTTTCCTCTTAAATCTTGAAGATTTTTATCAGATCACCCCTCAACAGCCTAAATTCTAGAGAAAACAGGCCTAATTTGTACAATTCTCAGTAAAGGGCTCACCTTTGTCCCCCTCCACCCACACATCGACGAATAAAACACTCATTTGAACATAGAGCAGTTTTTCCGCCGCCTCCGCCTCCGCGCTTACTTCTTTAACCACCTCCCTGTACTGGCCCATTCTCCCACCTCCAACACACCCCCTCCCCCTGGACACCACCCCAAGGCCTCCGACCCTCCCTTGACCTCTTTATCTCTAATTGTCGTCGAGACATCGATCGCCTCAAACTCTCCACCCCTCCCACCCACTCCAACCTCTCTCCCTCCGCTCGCTCCGCTCCAATCCCAACCGCACCATAAAACCCGAGGACAAGGGAGGCGCTGTTGTAGCATGACGCACTGACCTCTACATCTCGGAGGCCAGGCGCCAACTCTCCGACACCACCTTCTATCGCCCCCTTGATCATGATCATGAGCATCAAACCATCATCTTCCAAACCATCCACAACCTCATTACCTCAGGTGACCTCCCACCCACAGCCTCTAACCTCATCATTCCCCAACCCCGCACCGCCCGCTTCTATCTCCTTCCCAAAATCCACAAACCTGACTGCCCTGGTCGACCCATTGTCTCCGCCTGCTCCTGCCCCACTGAACTTATTTCTAATATCTGGACGCCATTTTGTCCCCCTTGGTCCAGGAACTCCTTACCTACGCCCGTGACACCACCCACGCTCTTCACCTCCTCCAGAACTTCCAATTCCCCGGTCCCCAACATCTCATTTTTATCATGGACGTCCAGTCCCTATACGCCTGCATTCCCCATGCTGATGGCCTAAAGGCCCTCCGCTTCTTCCTGTCCCGCAGGCCCGACCAGTCCCCCTCGACTGACACCCTCATCTGCTTAGCTGAACTCGTCCTCACACTCAACAACTTCTCTTTCAATTCCTCCCACTTCCTACAGACAAAGGGGGTGGCCATGGGTACCCACATGGGCCCAAGGTATGCCTGCCTCTTTGTAGGATACGTGGAACAATCCCTCTTCCAAAACTACACTGGTCCTATCCCCCATCTCTTCCTCCGTTACATTGATGACTGTTTCGGCGCTGCCTCGTGCTCCCACGAGGAGCTCGAACAGTTCATCCACTTCACCAACACCTTCCATCCCAACCTTAAGTTTACCTGGACCATCTCTGATACCTCTCTCTCCTTTCTGGACCTCTCTGTCTCCGTCTCTGGCCTCCACCTGGAAACCGATATCCATTTTAAGCCTACTGACTCCCACAACTACCTAGAATACACCTCCTCCCACCCACCTTCCTGTAAAAAAGCCAATTCCTTCGCCTCCGCCGCATCTGCTCCCAAGATGAGGCATTCCACTCCCAAACATCCCAGATGTCCTCATTTTTCAAGGATCGCAACTTCCCCTCCACAGTGATCAAAAATGCCCTTGACCGTGTCTCCCGCATTTCCCGCAACTCATCCCCCACACCCCTTACCCACTATAATAACCAAAACAGAATCCCTCTCGTCCTCACGTACCACCCCATCAACCTCCGAATCCAATGCATCATCCTCCGACATTTCCGCCATCTGCAATCTGACCCCACTACTAAAGACATTTTTCCCTCCCCACCCTTATCTGCTTTCCAGAGGGACCACTCTCTCCGTGACTCCCGTGTCCGCTCCACACTCCCCTCCAGCCCTCCCACCCCTGGCACTTTTCCCTGCAACCGAAGCAAATGTTACACCTGCCCCTACACCTCCCCCCTTCCCGCCATCCCAGGCCCTAAGAAGACCTTCCACATCAAACAGATGTTCACCTGCACATCTGCTAATGTGGTATACTGTATCCGCTGTTCCCGTTGTGGCCTCCTCTACATCGGGGAAACCAATCGGAGGCTATGGGACCGCTTTGCGGAACACCTACGCTCAGTTCGCAACAAACAACTACACCTCCCAGTCGTGAACCATTTCAACTCGCACCCCCCAACTCCTCAGACGACATGTCCATCCTGGGCCTCCTGCATTGCCACAATGATGCCACCCGAAAGCTACAGGAACAGCATCTCATATTTCGCTTGGGAACCCTGCAACCCAAGGGTATCAATGTGGACTTCACAAGCTTCAAAATCTCCCCTCCCTCAACAACATCCCAAAACCAGCCCAGCTAGTCCCCACCTCCCTAACTATTCCTCCCACCTCAAGCCCCACCCCCATCTCCTACACACTAACCTCATCCCACCTCCTTGACCTGTCCGTCCTCCCTGGACTGACCTATACCGCACCTAAATCCCGACCTACATTCACCTTCACTGGTTCTAACCCTGCCTCTTTGACCTGTCTGTCTCCTCTCCACCTATCTTCTCCTTTATCCATCTTCTATCCGCCTCCCCCTCTCTCCCTATTTATTTCAGAATCCCCTTCCCCTCCCCCATTTCTGAAGAAGGGTCTCGACCCGAAACGTCAACTTTCCTGCTCCTCTGATGCTGCTTAGCCTGCTGTGCTCATCCAGCTCCACAACGTTTTATCTCAGACTCTCCAGCATTGGCAGTTCCTACTATCTCTGTAACTAATTTGTACAATTTCTCCTCATAACTTAAGCCATGAAGTCCGGGTATCATCCTTGTAAACCTACATCGTACTCCGTCCAAGGTAAATTTATCCTTCCTGGAAGTGGTGCCCAGATCTGCTCGCAGCATTCCAAGTAAGATCCAACCAGGGTTGTGAATAACTGCGCGTGACATGTGCATCCTGGTACCCTAGATCTAAAGGGCAGCTTTCCATTAGTTTTTTTGATTAAGAATGGGCAATTAATGCTGTCTTCCTGGCATCATCTACAACCAAATAAAATCCCACAAACAAAATTTAAAAAGAGGCAAAAGTTTAGTGTTCAAGTGATACTAGAAACCAAGACATTTGAAGTTCCAAACAAGACAATGGCTTTATTATATACCCTTTACAAAAATGCATAGTTAAAGGTATCATAGTCCTGCTTTCTCAAGAGAGAGATACAGACAACTGGGGGTGAGTTTAACCTGAGGGTCACCATGCCTCAGGCAAGGGGCAAGATTGAGAAGATGGGATATTTCACGGTGACCACAGCTGGTTGGAGAACTGAACCCACACTGTTGCTGTCGCTCTGCATCACAAACCAGCCATGCAGCCAACTATGCTATCTGAAGCTGTCCCTGTAACTGAGTTAGTTGGATCCCATGGAGTTGCCTACCTGAAGAGTTAGCCTGGAAATGTTATGGGGTAAACCTCTCCAAATCCATTTTACAAAGCCCTCAATCACTCATACTGAAAACCAAGCCCCTTCCCACACCAATGGAAACTTAACCCCCATTCCAGATCAGACCAGGCACAACCACTGATACTGTCCATACCAAGTCTGACCTGAACCCACTCTAGCCTAACCTAACCCAACCTTGTCAACCCCCTCCTCCCCCTACCTCGGTCTGGAACTGATCTGAGTCAACACTGCCCTCCATCCCAGCAGCACCTGCTCCAGACCCAAACCAGTCCCAGATTGATTGCCCACTGCCCCAGCTCCCAAGACCACCACCCTGACAACACACTCCCTGGACACAAGCCAAACCCATTCCAACCTATTCTCTGATCCTTTGCCTCGCTCCCCTTGTAATAGTATCTTTTTGTGGCCATTGGCATATACATTAAATCTAACTGTGTGTATAGCAGAATAAACCAGTTTGGCTCAGTGTTGACTTCCCATGTGCCCAGAGATTTGGCATGGACATATATTATGTATATCCCTAGTCCAACGTATTTGAGTTGGACAATCTTCTGCAAATCTAATTGTAAAATGGTGAGTTATTTTTCCTGAGAAAAATTTTTGAAATCTGGTCATTATGGAAGGACTGCTTGTCCATGCACATTGACTTTCAAAGATGGCTGTGTCAGCAGAGACCGGTGGAAGTACAAACATGACAGATCATCTTTTGATGTATGTCTGGAGCAACTCACTGCCAATAATATCCTGGTATGTTTCTGATAACCTGGCTGTTAATCAGGCAGTGATGGAAAGGAAAATGGTGATATGTCTGGCCAAAGCAAGCCCAGAAGGATTTTACACATTCCTTCTTAAACCAAAGGACACTCTGCCATGATGAGTGTCATTGCCATGATCTGCTTGCCAAGTATGCCTGGATGGTCAATGAAACTGGCCCCAAGATTCAAAGATATAAGACCAACACTTCAGTTCAGAGGTTCTCCAGGCCTGTTTGCTCCAGGTATTAATCAGACCCTTATGCTGTTAGATGATTAGTGCAAATGTCGAACAGAGAAATTGGACTCTGTAACGAAGCATGGGGATTGTAAAGTAACTGTAATTCATGTACTAGAATGTAATCCACTCAATAACTTTTCAAGCATCAAGGAACTGTTCACTATCTTGTCAGGAAGCCAATGTCTTTTTCTTCAAAATAAGACCTGACAAACGGCTATTGTCAACTTGAATTTGGTGATGAGTCTGAACCATATCTGATTATTAATACACCAGTGGGTGTTTTTTTTTCAATTTCACCAGCTGCTGTGCCATTACATTGCTGGGTTTAAGGCAACACTGGATGGCCAATGCTTGTCAGGGAGCACAGCAACATTTTAATGATTGCACAGGCACCAGGGATGCTGGTCTTTCAGTGGAAATCTGCTGAGTGATGAGTTGTCGCTGGAATAGCAGGTGTTAGAATTGGGCTAGAATTCAGGCAAGTGGGGTGCCAGGAAGCAGTGTAGGTATTTACTGGGGCGAAACGGTGAGTGATCTCACTAGGCTATGCAGACAGAATCCCTCTGTGAAACTGGATGGAACTGAGAGGGCCGAAAAAAATGTAAAATTCTGCCTTTTTTTCATTTCTGAGTAAGTTCAATTACACCACAGGTTAAAACATTTATTTCTCAAATACAATTGGCATGAGAGCATCATGTGCAAGGCCAGCATTTGTTGCCCATTCTTCATTGTCCTCGAAATGACTAGTTTTCTTGGCCAATTCAGAGGACAGTTAAGAGTCAGCCACATTGCTATGGGTAAGGAGTTACGTGCAGGTCAGACCCAATAGGAATGGCAGATTTAGGGACAGCACGGTGGCTCAGTGGTTAGTACGGCTGCCTCATAGTGTCAGGGACCTGGGTACAATTCCACCCTTGGGCGACTGTCTGTAGAGTTTGCAATTCTCCCTGTGCCTGCGTGGGTTTCCTCCCACAGCCCAAAGATATGCAGGCTACAGGGGTTGGCCGTGCTAAATGGCCCATAGTGTTTAGGGATGTGTAGATTAGGTAGGTTTTAGGAGGATGAATCTGGGTGGGATGCTCCAAGGGTTGGTGTGGACTTGTTGGGCTGAAGGGCCTGTTTCCACATTATAGGGATTCTATGATTTCCTTCCTTAAAGGACATTAGTGAATGAGATGGATGGTTAGTAGCATCTATGATAGTTGGCATTGCGCGAGAACTGGGACAAGCTCTATATTTCAAATATGGTAATTGATCTTAAATTCCCACCAGCTGTCGTGTGGAATTTAAACTTGTGTCGCCCAGAGCTCTCGCCTGAGCTTCTGGATTACTAATCCCAAGAAATTACTACTTTACCACTAAGCCCCCAGCATCCTATTTGCTGTTCAAGAGCTCTCATCAGTCCCACTTGCGAGTTGGCTTTCTTCCACGAACCATACATCCAATAATGGGTGTTCCTCTAGACAGATGGTGTGGTTAGCTCTTCATTTCCAAAGGCTCCCACCTTAGCAAAATTTTCTAATGACACAGACATGACTTTGCTGGAATCTGCCAAGCACATGTGAAGGAAGGACCACAGCTGTGGGTATGTGTCAATGTCACCTGGTCAGTCCAGCTGGTTAAAATTACGGCAGGTCAGCCTTCTGTGCTTCCAGAATTGGTACATGACCCTGGTCAATTTCAAACATACAGCCATCCTTTTCCACAGTGCTGGCAAGGTCCAAATAATCACCATCAACAATTCTACAATAAGAATGGTTGCATTGAGTAATATGCACCAACAAGAACATTAATTTATATAGCACCTTCAATAGAGTAAAACATGTTTCATGTGGATGCTATTGGCCAAGGTTAGGCACCAAGTCGCATAAAAAGATTTGAATACAGGTGTGAGGTCTTAAGTCATAGTTTTTAAGGAACATCTTAAAAGTAGGAAACTCCGAACCATTTAGGGAGGATATCACAGAGTCTTGCGCCCAGACAACTGAAAGCACACTAGCTAAAGTAACAAAAATAATAAATTCCCATCCATCAGCTCAATGTGGTAAAATATTTCTCTAAAATTAGAACTATTTAGAAAAGAAACTAAAAACAAATTAAACCTGTTCCTAGAAGAGTTTCACAGAAATGTTACAAGATGGACAATAATTTAGTGAGTAATTGAAATGAGTCAGCTACCAGACAAAAGGCTTAGCTGAGTACTGAAATTAAAAATGAATGGCATGTTAATGTTAACGTTCTCTGGTAAAGTGTGTGCTGCGTGAAAAACATGCTACAAAAGCATTCTCTATTTTCGTTTGCAATTTATATTTTGCATTGCATTATGTCAAGTCGATGTATGGCAGGAGAATTACAGCCCTTTTCAATTACTTATTTATGTACATTTTAATTAAAAGTACAATGTTGATTTGCTCTCAGCTGCACTGCATGATATTACAATTTCTTGGAGAGAGGGTACTTCTATTGCCATCTAGTGGAACTGATTGGTTTTGCTTCTGTTAAATGCTTTGGAATGTCATTCAGGCGAACAGCAACCACACTGTTGCAAAACACACCTCAACACAAACCGACCACATTCTGGAGATTTAAATATTAAAGGTGTTTTCATGGTATATCACAGGAAGACAGTGTTTAACGATTCAAAACCAACTGTGTAATCTAGTGCAATCTAATGTTTTTGCACAGTACCCAATAAACAAAATGGATGATTTGATATAGTATTGACTATACAAAGCCACAAGGCATGTAGTTACATTCACAGACAACACCATTGTTACAAGTGCCCCCAGTTCCTCTGTTGTATTAAAAAGGTTCGCAAAGGTTTCAAATCTCCAGTTGGGGCTGCTCCACCAA
The DNA here is from genome assembly GCA_024137785.1 of Ginglymostoma cirratum. Classification (NCBI taxonomy): domain Eukaryota; kingdom Metazoa; phylum Chordata; class Chondrichthyes; order Orectolobiformes; family Ginglymostomatidae; genus Ginglymostoma; species Ginglymostoma cirratum. The sequence continues at coordinate 16,313,539 of JAHRHZ010000289.1, forward strand.
AATAAATTTCTAAACGCCACCAATTCCAGCGAAAACGTCCACTGAAAGTTTAAAATAAAAACAAAGTAGTGAGGATGGTGGAGATCCGAAATAAAAACTGAAGGTGCTGGAATGATTCAGCAGCTCTGGCAGTATCTCTGGAACACTGCAGATGCTTCATCACAGATATTGCTAAACCTGCTGAGTTTCCCCAGTACCTTCTGTTTTTACACCGCACAGAAAGTTAGTGGGCAAGTGTAAAATTAATTAACATCTAGCGTCCTTTATTCACGACTATCTTCAAAAGATAGAGCCATCGGTAAAAGTATTTCCATTGATAAGTTGAAAGGGCTTTGGGGATTTTGAACTAAAAATATTAATAATTGTCTTTATATTCAGTGGAAACTGTAGTCATTGTTTCCTGCTTACATCCGTATTGCAACTCAGACTGTTGACAAGACCACAAACACCCAAAACAACACAGTTCGGGTGGTCTAGCTAAAGGAAATGGAACTTGAACTAATGCACAAAATTGTAGCCAAAGTGTTCCTGCCTAAACTTTTAAGCACTCTTATGATTTTGTTAAATGCTATATATTTGCTTGGGTTAAATACATGCCACCCCTCCCAAAATACACCCTCCATTCCCTGCAAATCTTGAGTATATCATTATCTGCCAACTACCATAGTCAATGAGGCAAGATCCAGGATCAAACAGAGAACAAGCTCTGGAGTACTGAAATGAATCATGTGTCATTATTTGAGCCCCTTAGGTGAAAGTTTTGGACAAGGATGTGAATAATACTGGCACATACTAATTTTAAAGCAAAATGTGATGGACACGAGAGATGTGGAAACCTAAAAAGCATTAATATATTTGCTGCAGCAATGAATAAGAATCCAGACGGCTGTGTAGCCCACCCAGTGCTAGGATTCAGGACATTTGCTCAGGGCTGGGAAGAACTATCTCCAACTACTTGCTTTAATATCCTTTGATGTATCCCATCAGTTCTGGGAACTTGTTGATCTTTAGCCACATTAATTTCTCTCACACTTTTTCTTAGTGATAGTATTGCATTCGCTTATTTCCTGTCCTTTTGCCCCTAGAATATTTAGGAATTTTAGCATGTTATTAGTATTCTACTGTGAAGACTGAGGTAAAGTATTTATTCAACTCCTATGCCATTTCTTGGTTCCCCATTATTATTTCTTCAGCCTCATTCTCTAAACAGCCTATGCTCACATTAGATTCTCTCTTTCTTTTCATGTATTTAAATAAGTTCTTTCTATCCATCTTGATATTACTTGTAAGTTTACCCTCAAAATTTATTTTTTCCCTCTTTTGTTTTTGTGCATGTCCTGTTGGTTTTCAAAACTTTCCCAAACCTCAGGTTTACAACTAATCTTTGTCATACTTTACGCTCTCTCCTTTAATATGATGCTAGCTTTAACTTCCTTGGTTAACCAGGGTTGGCTTATTCCCTTCCTAGAACCCTTCTTCCTCACTGGAATATGTCTTTGCTGTGAGCCATGAACTATTTTCTTAGATGTCTGCCACTGATTCTCAACCATCTTTGTTGGTAATCTTCTTCCCCAGCCAGCTGTGCTCTCATTCCCTTGTAATTACCATTAGTTAAGTTTACACATTTGTTTCCAACTCAAGTTCCTCACTCTCAAATTGAATTCTAAATTCTACCATGTTATAGTCACCGTTTCTGGGGGGTCTTTTACTCTGATATCATTTATTAAATTTCCCTCATTATATATTGCTAGATCCAAAATAGCCTGATCCTTGGTTGGATCCATCGCATACTGTCCTGAATATAAATTCTATGACTATAACGACAATTTCTACCTTGTGGCTTCCTCTGCCAATTTGTTTATCCCAATGTACATAAAGACTAAACTCACTTATTATCCGTGTATAACTGCCTTTGTTAAAGCATAGAATACCTACATTGTGAAAGCTGGCCATTTGGCCCAGTGAGTCCACACCGACACTCTGAAGAGCATCCCACCCAGACTCAACCCCCTACCCTATCCCTGTAACCCTGAACGTCCGATGGCTAATGTACCTAACCTACACCTCTCTGGAAACTATGGGCAATTTAGCATGGCTAATCCACCTAACCTGCACATCTTTGGACTGTGGGAGGAAACTGGAGCACCTGGAGGAAACCCGTGCAGACATGAGGAGAATATGCAAACTCCATACAGATAGTTGCCTGAGCGTGGAATCAAACCCGGGTTCCGGACACTGTGAGACAGCAGTGCTAACATTGAGCCACTGTGCTGCTCTGTATATGCCCTCATTATCTCCTGATTTATTCTCTGTCCCATGGTGTATGCATCGTCAGGGGGCATATAGACTAGTCCTACCTGTGTCCTCTTTCCCTTTGTATTTCTTGTCTCCTCCCATACAGATTCTACATTTTCGATTTCAAAATCATTTCTTGCTATTGCACTTATTCTGTTCCAACACACTGCCTCACTACACTTTCCTTCCTGCCTGTCCTTTCAAAAAATTACATGCCCCTGAATATTTAGTTCCCAGCTTTGACACTCTTGTAGCCACAAACACACACATTCAGAGCAGTTGGATCTTGAACCTAGGCTTTCTAGCGCATGCACACTATTACTGTGCCACATGTCCCCCTAAATTTAACCAGCTGCTGTGGCTGGATTTGAACCTGTGTCCCAAAACATTATTCTTGGCTTTCAGATTTCTAGTCCTGTAACATTAATATTATGCCATCGCCTCCACCCAATTTGAATTCAAATTCCACCATCTCCAGTGGTAAGATTTGAACCCAAGTCCCCAGAATATTGCTGGATCTCTGGATTACTAGTTTAGCAACTGTACTACCACACTATTGCCTCCCCAGAATATGCTAGGCACTAAATTTAGAAGCGGCATTTCAAAGGTTATAATCTTCATTTTATCGTCTGAACCTTCATTCAAATTGGCACAGGATACATAAAATTAGAATGAAGAATATGTGGCTCAAAGACTGATGCAGGAGAAGTGAGTTCTGGTTCATAGGCCACTGGCACCACTAGGAGGTAAATCCAGCCTGGACCATTGGGACAGTCTGCCCCCGAAACATACTAGGGCCAATGGTTCTTGTGAACCACATGATTAGGGAAGTACAGGGATAACAAGGTGTAGAGCTGGATGAACACAGCAGGCCAAGCAGCATCTTAGGAGCAGGAAAGCTTCACGTTTCGGGCCTAGACCCTTCATCAGAAATCTCTGATGAAGGGCCTAGGCCCGAAACATCAAGCTTTCCTGCTCCTATGATGCTGCTTGGCCTGCTGTGTTCATCCAGCTCTACACCTTGTTATCTCGGATTCTCCACCATCTGCAGTTCCTATTATCTCTGACACAATTAGGGAAGTACAGGCAGCTTTAAGCTAAATAGTGGGGCAAGAATTGGATCCAAAATGTTTAGGGTTATACATAGATCCAAGAAGCTAATAAAGTTGGTGGGGGGAGTGCACTGTAAGATGGCAATAAATAGAGATGGGTTTGAGAGATCAGGGTGTAGTATTAGCTCGATGGAGATGAAGAATACTAGGGGAGAGAAGTCACTGGAGAGCGAGTTCCACAGGCCTTCTAACAGTAACCACAATGTGGGACAAATTGTACAAGAAGCAATATTGGTTGCTTGTGAAAAAGGGACAACAACAATAATGGCTGACTTTAATCTACACATTATCTGGGAATATCAGATTGACAGTAGTTCCCTGGATGAAGACTTAATAGAATGCATTTGTAAAAGATTCTTAGGGCAGCATGGAGCCAGGTGGAAGGCAGGCTATATTAGACTTTGTATTATCTAATAGGACATGATTACATAATGACCTTAGAGTAAAGACACTTCTATGTTGCACCAACCACAATATGATTGAATTTTACTACTGGTTTGAAAAGAAGCGTGAGTCTAAAGGAGGGCAACTGTGTGGCATGAAAGCTGAGCTAATGGAAATGAACTGGCATACTAGGCTAGGGATGGGTCATTTGAGGAGATATTTCAGAATGCTCAATAATTTTATTCGTACACTAGTGAACAATTTCTGTGGTTAAAAAAATGAAATCAGGGAAAGCATCAAACTTCAGGGAAAGGCATTGATCTACCCAAAGGTGTGTGGCAGGTTAAATGATTGGCCAGAATAACTAAAAAGTTTAATTAGGAGGAAGGAATTAGAGTATGAGAGGAAGCTAGTTAGAAATGTAAAAATGGATAACGAGAATTCCTTCAGGCATTTTGAAAAAAATTAAATAAAGTGAGTGTTGGTCTTCTTCAGAGTGAGAAAGGGGAGTTAATAGATAATAAGGCAATGATGAATGAAATGAACAAATTTACAGCTTTAGTCTTCCCAATAGACCACACGAAAAACATTTCAGTAATAACTGTAACTCAGGAGGTGAAAGGGAGAGGAACATAGTAAAAATACAATCATTCCCAAAGATGTGCAAGCTAGGTGGATTGGCCATGTTAAATTACTCATCGAGTTCAGGTTGGGTGCATTAGGCATGAGAAATGCAGGGTTACAGGGATAGAGCAGGGGTATGGGTCTGGGTGGGATGTTCTTCAGAGGGTTGGTGTGGATTTGTTGGGCTGAGTGGCCTGTTTCCACACTGTGAGGATTCTATAAAAGGAAGGGAGAGGTGGCACTGAGCCTACAGCCGGAGCTGTGTGCTGACAAGTCTTTGGGTTTAGATGGGCTTCACCCTAGGGCATTAAAAGAGTTGGCTAATAAGGCAGCAGATACATTGTTACTAATTTTTCAACATTCTCTCAATTCAGGAAAGATTCCATCCGACTGGAAAGTAAAAAATATATCTCCTTTATGGAAGAAGGGAGGGAGGCAGACAACAGAAAAGTATAGACAAGTTAGCTTGACACCCATCATGAAGAAGAAGCTAGAATCAATCATTAAAGAGATCATCACTGTGCACTTAAAAAGCTCAAAAGTGATTGGGAAGAGTCAACATAGCTCCATCAAAGGAAAATAATATTTTACTGATTTACTGCAGTTGTTTGAATGAGTAAGATATCTTGTGAACACAGAGGAGACTATAGATGCATTGGAATTGAATTTCCCGAGGATGTTTGACAAGGTATAACCATCAAAGGTTCTTGTGGAAAATAAAAGCTATAGGAGCCTGTATAGGAAATAACATCTCAGCATGGATAGAAGATTGGTTGGCTGCTGGAAAACAGAGAGCTTTCATATGTCTCATTGCCAGTACGTGGCCAGTAAAGTCCCACAGACGTCTGTGCGATGGTCTCAACATATTACAATTTCCACCAATGACTTAGATGAGGGCAGTGAAGACATGGCAGCTAAATTCACAGAGAACACCAAGTTTAGTGGGAAAACATGCTGTGAAGAAGATGTAAGAAAGTTGCAGGTGGATACGGATGGTTGAGTAAGTGGACAAAAATTTGGCAGATGGAGTATAATGTGGGAAAATGCGAAATTGCTCAATGTGGATTATTACTTGAATGGAGAAAGACTGTGGAATTCTGAGATGCAGAGAGATTTAGGGGTTCCAGTTCATAAGTTAGAAATATTAGTGTGCAAGTATGGCACATAATCAAGAAGGCTTACAGGATGAAATCGGTTACTATAGGAGGCTTTATCTAAAAATTTCATTCATGGGATATAGGCATTGCTGGCTAGGCCAGTATTTATTGCCAATCTCCAATTATTCTAAATATTCTTAAATTAAAATTAGATAGTTAAAGTATGCTTATGGCAACTGTAAGGCAGAAAGTACAACTGAGAATCAACGTGAATACAGAAGGTTTAAGGGGAGGTAAAAAGTAACAAATAAGAGGAACACAAAGGAATTATGAGAAAGGAATACCAGCTAACAAAGGGAAATCCCAAAGTTTTTGATAGGCATATAAAGAGTAAGAGATTGGTTAAAGGAAGAGTAGGGCTGATCAGAGGCCAAAAAGAGAAGGCGGGGAGTATGGCTAGGGTGCTAAATAAATACTTTGCATCTGTGTTTACAAAGAAGAAGGATGCTGCTCAGGCTATGGTGACAGAGGAAGAAACTCTATCACTAGAAGGGTTCAAGATTAATCAGGAAAATGTCTTGGATAGATTGTTGGCTGTAGCACCAAATAAGATGCATGCAAGAATTTTGAAGGAAATGAAGGCAGATATTGTGGGGTCCCTGGCCATAATCTTTCTGTCTTCCCTGGACTCCATGGAGCCGGAAGAATGGAGGATTGCAATAATTGCAACCTTGTTCAAAAACAGCTGTAAGCATAATCCCAGCAATTACAGACAAAGCAGTTTAACTTCAGTGGGGTGGGGGGGGCAGCGGGGGGGGGGTGTGTGGGAGGGTTGGTGCACGTTGCTAAAAACAATTACTTGGGACTATCGTAATTACATGGAAATTGTGGGTTGATTAGGAAGAGTCAGATTTCTAAAGGGAAATTGTGTCTAACTAACTTGCTAGAGTTTTTTGGTAAGAGGTAACACAAAGTGTCAGTGAGGGTAATTCTATTGATGTTGTATACCTTGATTTCCAAAAGGCATTTGATACGGTGTCACACAACAAACTTACAGGTAGTTCTGCTATAAGGCATGTTTCATTAACGTGAATTGGCTGTAACGCAATTGATGAATAGTGGACGCTGTTTGGATAATGTGAATCTTGTGCTGTACAAGTATAGTGATTTTTTATAGCAATTTCCCTATAATGTGATTTTTAATGGTGATTTTCTACAGCGCGAGGTCACACAAGAACACAACTATCGCCTTGTAGGAGAACGACCTGTACGTGAAAAGTCATGTGTGATGGTATGAAAGGGACAGTAACATTGTGGATACAAAATTGATGAACAATATACACAGAGAATAAAGTTCAATGGATATTTTTCAGGCGGGAGGAAGCTTTGTATTGGAGATCCCCAGGGGTCAGCATTGGGACCCTTGCTTTTTCAGATATACATTAATGATCTGCATCTGGATGTGCAGAGGACAATTTGAAAGTTTGCAGATGGCACTAAACCTGGAATTATTGTAAACGATGAGTAGGACAGTGTGGAAGTCTAAAAGGCATTGAGAAGTTGATGAAGTGGTGGATAACAGCCAGATGAGGCTCAAAGCAGAGAAGTGTGAGGTGATGCACTATGGTTGGAAGAACATTGAGAGTCAATATAAAATTGGGGGTGCAATTCTAAAGGGTGTGCAGAAGCAGACGGACCTGGGTGTATATGTGCTCAGATCATTGAAGGCAGCAAGACAGTTGGAGAGAGCAGTTCACAAACGTAGAGTGTTCTCACTTTATTTGTAGAGACATAGAGTACGATGCAGGGATACTAACTTTTAATAATGAAAAGGTAATCATAAATTCAAAACAAAATTTCACCACACAAAGATCGGAGTTTACTACAGACCTATAGGATATTTGTAAAAGTAATTAGAATTGTGTAGCTTGTTATGAACCTGGGGAAAAAGGTATCCAAAGCAAACATCAGCTATCAATCTCTGTATATCAAAACTTTTCTGAACTCAGTTATATCTCTGCCTTGTTTTGATGAGTGTACACACCACAGTCTGATATGATATATTCCTTACTGCTCCAATAGCTAGCCAGTGATGTTGTGACCTCTAACACAGGTTTCAAAATATAAATAAGAAAACTAACAGAGATAAAAAAGAGCTAAAAATGGGTTGACTGTTGCAATACATGTATTTCATTGCATCCCAAAGTTTAAAGCGTGTTAGAGGATTTTTGAAGTTGTTTATTGTATGTTTTAACTTCTAAATGATTGTAGAAAGCAGTTAGTACCTGAAAGAGTTAACTGATATCACAAGACAAGCTGCAGCCACTGGAATTTCCAGGTCATTGAGTACATTTAAGACTGAAATAGATAGGTTCTTGATTATCAAGGAGATCAAGGGCTACGCGGAGAAAGCAGGAGAATGGTGTTGAGGAAGTTATCAGCCATGACTAAATGGCGGAGTAGACTCGATGGGCCGAATGGCCTAATTTCTGCTCCTGTGTCTAATGGTCTTATGGTCTAATTTAAAGAACAGTTCCTGAGAGAAGCTACATAACATCTCCCACAAGTTCTCCACATGTTCATCAATGTTTACCAGAGAGTTCTTGAGTTGCTGTCAACAGCATTTAGCTAAAGTAGTAATGTATATTTATACATCAGAACGAAACTTTTGCTGAACATATTGCATCGGCATCCTTCCCTACAGGCTATTAGCAGCTTGGCTAACATCAGCCAGCAGTTTTGATGGGGGCGAATCTATCCAAGATATGTCAGATGATTCTGGCAGAAAACATGATTCTGACAGTATGCTGCTTCTCTTCCAAGATTCTCTCATCCTTTTACATTGAAGATCATGGCATTGTGCTGACCCCATCTCTTATAGCAACGATTTCAATTGTACAATAAACCTTTTCTTCATTCTAAATATCGTTTTTAAAAATCCTCCTTTTACCTTCAATTTTGCCATGTTGATTAGTCAATTAATACTGGCTGTTTTGCCAATTTGCTTAACAGGTGTCCTATATCAGTAAGATTTTTCTCACAGTTTTCCTGATTTTGAAACAGTGACACTTGCTTGCTTAATATGGTGCTTAAAACCTTACTTTAGCTTGCCAGCCCAGAAATGTCCTTTGAAATACAAAATTGTTCGCTCTTCCTCTAAGGGGTATGACTCACATCAGGAACCTGACATTAACTACTGTATCCTGAGATTACGATTCAGATATTTCAGCCTACAGCTTTGGTGAGACTTCACTTTACCTCACTTGCTTTTTCAATATTTTCAACATTACGATATGATAGCAATGGTGAGACTTAAAGATTTAATAGAGCCAAACCTTCACAATATGATCAACAACAGTGTGGAGTTCAATCAGATGGTGCTAGACTGGAAGAATATTCAGTTCTCTGAAACCCACAGCCATCTAAGGGAAAAATCTCTAGTCAGAAAATTGAGAGTGTATCCTTAAATATTCAGCAAATTAAAAAGCACACAAACCCCGAGAGAAACAAGAAAATTAGGAATTGCTAGAAAAGCTCAGTAGGTCCGGCAGCATATGTGGACAAAAGTCACAGTTAACGTTTCAGGTTGGGACTGACCCTTCCTCAGATCCTGTCAGCTTATGTGCCAGCAGCAGCCAACAATCATCAGACTACAAGAGTAATCCTAACTCTATGAATGTGTGTAAAACTTTAACCCAGCTAAAAACCGTAAAAAATGTTTACAAAGCAAGTGAAGTAAAGAAGAGTCTCACAAAAGCTGAAGGCTGAAATATCTGAACCATAATGCAGGAATTGATATCAGGTACCTGATGTGAGTCATACCCCTTAATGGAACAATGAACAATGTATTTCAAAGGACATTTCTGGGCCAGCAAGCTAAAGTAAGGCTTTAAGCGTCATATTAAGTAAACAACATTGCTGCAATTGTTTAAAAATCAAAAATACTTTGAGAAAAATCTTACCGATAAAAGACACCTGAAAATTAAGTTGGCAAAATGGCAGTAATAGTTGACTAACCAGCATGGCAAAATTGAAGGTAAACGGATGATTTTTAAATACAATATTTAGAATGCAGAAAAGGTTTACTGTGCAACTAAAATGGTTGCTACAAGAGGTGAGATCAGCTCAATGCCACATTCCCGGCATAACAGGACGGCAGAAGCTTGGAGAAGAAGCAGCCAGGGTGCAAATCCTCCATAGTGCTAAAAATGTGCAAAAATAACAAAGAGGAAAGCAGCTCAAAAAAGCAGGGTTTCTTCCATGTTCGCTCAAAAACTTAAAATGGAATTGTAGTCCAATTTGAAACTTTCAATTATATTTAAACATCTGAAAAAAACATTTATAGCATAAGTAAATGTAAAAGTTTTTCAACTTTTGTTAACAGAAAATTTGGAACATTTCTGAAATATGACAAGAAGATAGTTTTTTTAAAATGTTTATTAAAACAGAACTCATAAGATTCAATGAAAACAAAGTGCTAGAGAAACTCAGCAGATCTGGGAACATCTGTGGAGAGAGAGGCAGAGTTAATGCTCTCAGTCCAATATGATTCATGTATGGATGCTGCCAGACATGCTGAGTTTCTCCAGCACTTTGTTCTTATTTTCAGATCTCTGCCATTGACAGTATTTTGCCTTTATTTCATAAGAATAAAGCTGTGTTATCATTTATCTTCATTATCCAGTAACCAAAGTAAAATAATTACAATATTTTAGTGAAGTTCTAAAATTGGCTGAAGAAGACTGAACACTTAATACAATTGAACTGCTTATATAAAACTAAAACACTGAACAGTTAAATCAGTTACTGATTGAAACAAATCCTGCAACAGTTTTTGAGAATATTAATTAAGTGAGAAAAAGCAGAAGTTGACAATGGAGAAATATATTACTTCAGAAACAAAAACAGAAATTGCTAGGAAATCTCAGCAGGTCCAGCGGCATCTGTGGAGAGAAATCCTAGTTAACGTTTCGGGTTCAGCGACCCTTCCTCAGAATACTCGATCCGAAACGATAACTCTGATTTCTCTCCACAAATGCTGCCAGACCTGCTGAGCTTTTCCAGTAATTTCTATTTTTGATTCTGATTTACAGCATCTGCAGTCCTTTCAATTTTGAATTACACTTCAAGCAGGTTTAAAAGCACAAATCCTTTACATAGGGAATTGAACCGGAAAAGAAAAACAATTCATTGCTTCAAGATTACAGAGGAAGTCCAGAGAAAAACAAGTGACCAAATGTCATTGTGTAGAGCTGGATGAACACAGCAGGCCAAGCAGCACCATAGGAGCAGGAAGGCT
>JAHRHZ010000289.1:16324749-16346495 GCA_024137785.1 Ginglymostoma cirratum
CTAGACCCTTCATCATTTCTGATGAAGGGTCTAGGCCCGAAACGTCAGCTTTCCTGCTCCTCTGACGCTGCTTGGCCTGCTGTGCTCATCCCGCTCTACACCTTGTTATCTCGGATTCTCCAGCATCTGCAGTTCCTACTATCTCTGACCAAATGTCATTACTCTGTACATCAAATCATGAACCATGTTTTAAAAAGACAAAGTATAAGAGAAGACCGATATCTTTGATAATATTATAATAGCATTCAGCAATGACTTTACATCAAGTACCAGTTGTATAATTGACACAGGAAAATACATTTTCTACCAGACCTATTGACAACTCTATTAACAACCTTTACATTTTGTCAGAATTTTGTGACGATAATTTACAACCAGACTTAATTCGAAGTAGAGTTGTCATTAGAATTTCTGGTACATCTCTTTCATATATGTTAAAATCAAAAGAGGAGCACATATTGGTAAGAACAATCCAGATCATGGTACAAGCTGAAATTCGAAAACAGCACAAGAACTGCTGAACTCCAGAAGCTCATTAGGTTTTGTTAACTTTCAAAGACGCAAAACCACCAAAACATCACATGATAGTCTAACGCAAAATGTCTTTATATCCTTTAATACAATAAATTACTGTTCCAGAGTGGAGTTGAAAAAACACAAACAGGAGTAATGTTGACATTTCGGGTCGGGACCCTTCTTCAGAAATGGGGAGGGAGAAGGGAGCTCAGAAATAAATAGAGGGGAGGAGTGAGGCTGGGGAAGGTAGGTGCAGTGGTGATAGGTGAGTGCATGTAGGGGGTGGTGAAGATTGGTCAGTGAGGTGGGAGGTGTGGATAGGTGGGAGAGAAGATGGACAGGTTGTGTCAGGTCAAGGAGGCGGAGATGAGCAGGAGGGTTGGATATGGGATGAGGCCGGGGATGGGGAGATTTTAAAACTGGTGAAATCCACGTTTAGGCCATTGGGCTGTAGGCTCCCAAGGCGGAATATGAGGTGCTGCTCCTCCAGTTTCCTGGTGATGTCATTGTGACACTGGAGGAGGCCCAAGATGGACATGTCACCAAGAGAATGGAGGGGTAGTTAAAATGGTTGGCGACCGGAAGGTGTTGTCGATTATAGCGTACAGAGCGCAGATGCTTGACGAAACGGTCTCCGAGTCTATGTTTGGTCTCACCGATGTAGAGGAGGCCACATCAGGAGCAGCAGATACAGTAGACCAAGTTGACAGATGTGCAGGTGAACCTGTCTGATATGAAAGGTTTGTTTTGGATCTCGAATGGAGGTGAGGGGTGAGGTGTAGGGGCAGGTGTAGCTCTTCCTGCGGTTGCGGGGAAAGGTTCCGGGGGTGGTGGGGTTAGTGGGGAGTGTGGCGCGGACTAGGGAGTGGTGGAGAGAGCAGTCCCTACAAAAGGCAGATAGGATTGGGGAAAGAAATATTTCAAGGACAGTACCTTTCCAACTAAACCACCTATTACTATTGCACCATTATTTATTTTGGAGTCTCTCTAAACTGTAAGGAATTCCAATCATAACAGTGCTTAGAGAGGGTCTACTACTGATCTAAATTAGCTTTGAATTGAATTAGCTTTATTGCCACATGTATTCAAGTGAGTACAGCGGAAAGTTTATAAGTTGCCACTTACAGTGCCATCTTAGGTACAGAGTCCTTAAGTACAATCCTCAGTTACAGAATGGAGAAATGAAGGGAGAAAAAAGTAACATTACAGCTATATGCAGTATAACCATAGATCAGAGAAACAAGAAGCAAAGTTAAAAAGACAAAATCACAGGGATTTCCAAGGGCTCTTCACAACAAACCAATGCAGGGGGCCTCCACATGGTCTGACCACTGACTGCCATCACAGTCCACACTGGGCCACTTCGCACTGGGCTGCTGGTCACCGAAATCCTTGCTCTGGGCTGCTGGTCACTGGTATCTCCGCTCTGGGGCTGCTGGTCTCTGGTATCCCCGCTCTGGGGCCGCTGGTCTCTGGTATCCCCGCTCTGGGGCTGCTGGTCTCTGGTATCCCCGCTCTGGGCTGCTAACTGCTTAACCTGTTTTGGAGGCCGGGATTCAGAGGCTGGGGCTGGGTATCCAAGGTGAAGGGAAAGGAGAGAAGGGAGGAAAACAATGAGAAAAAGGGTAAAAAGGAGCGGTTTGAGTGGACGAGCTCCGGCTGGAGCCTCCTTCTCCGCCAACTTCACGTCACCTTTCATCGATAGTAGGAACTGCCGATGCTGGAGAGTCTGAGATAACAAGGTATGGAGCTGGATGAATACAGCAGGCCAGGCAGCATCAGAGGAGCAGGAAGGCTGACGTTTCGGGTCTAGACTCTTCATTCTGAAGAAAGGTCCAGACCCAAAACATCAGTTTTCCTGCTCCTCTGATGCTGCTTGGCCTGCTGTATTCATCCAGCTCCACACCTTGTTAGCTCACCTTTCATGGTGTCTCTTTACTCCAATACTTTCCTCCATTCTTATTTGTAGATAGATGTTCCAAATGTTTATTTCTCTTTGAGTAAAATGTTTTTGTGATATATATTTTCAATTAACTTTACATGTAATTGTGGTTATGTCTTGAATAATACCAGCTTTGAGTGAGAGCCAGAATGTGCTGCATATGCAAGATTAGTCAATTAAACTGCTTATGTTGATCTGTTTCTTGTTATTGCTAATGTGCAGCAGTACCATTTGGAATTGCAATGTGAGAACATGGCAGCAATGGCAAAGCAGGAACCTCAGAAGTGACACAGGCAATGACTCATCCTGTGAGCCACATCTGCAGTCACAAAATTGCTTGCTTTGAAATAAATGTACTACCTTGACTCTTCATTGTGAACATGAAGTGGTAAGCATCAGACAGCCCTTGGTAAAATTCATTCCTCATCAGGCCAAGATCATGACATGACTCACAGTTCCAGAAAAATGTGCTGGTTGATGAAATTACAACCCATTAAATGTTTGCGCAGCTAACTTCCTCCAGTTGCACTTGGTCAAATATGGCAAAACCTGACAGCAGACTGCAATTTGTTTTTCCTGTAATTCTGTTAATGGTTACCCTGCCAGATCTGATCTGCATTCTTCTCAATTTTGTTGTTGTTGTTAATGAGGAGAGACCTTTTATTGTGATTGGATTTCTAGCGACATTTGTGAGTTTCTGTTGCACTCTTCTGCTTATATTTCGTAACTTTTCATGTCACACTCTGATTATTGTTCATCTCTGCATTATCCTGTACCTCTTAACTCATTTCTTTTTGAACTGTTAAACTTCCTTTGAATTGAACTGTCCCTCCCCATAATAACATCAAGTTATACGATTTCCACAAATGTAGGCTGAAATTTAACTATAAAGATACTGGATCAGTGAATGAGGAATTCTCATTGTGTGTTGAATAGCAACTCGAAGTAAGTTGCTGTGGACAAAATCTACATCCAAATTTACACTTGATGTTTAAGGCTTAAAATAAAATGGTCTCCAATTTACTTAGACTAGAATGACAGCAACTGTGTCTGAATCACATGTATATAGCACAGGGCTTGTAGGAATCTGGTGGTTAGACTACTGAGAGAGTATTCGGAACTTTTTAAAAGGCCGGCTTAAATTTCAGGCTTAAGAATAAGAGCTCAGTTTTAGGAGTTCCCATCCCTAGCTCCTCATCAGCTGTTATTTTCTTTGTAAGTATGGACTGGGGCTCCACAATGCACCCTAGAATTCCTGGAAGTGGTGGAAATCTAATGCAAACAGATCACCATTTTTACTTGGGAGCTTCACTGGCCTGACAAGGTGGATATGGTGAAAATTTAGTCCCAAACTTTTTTTAAATTACAAGGTTGTTAACAGCAGTTTTTATTTGACGATGAGCAAACTTTTAAAAAGTTAGAAACAAGTACTGTATAGTAATTCTGAATAAGGAAAGCACATCAAAGTAACTACAGACCGAGCTTCAGCAGATCATTTTGAAAGTCTATCCTTCAGATAAAAAGAACTGAAACTACCTCCTAGTGTTGATTCATTTCTGTCTTAAACATTTCACTGTGGTGACTGCAAATTATCATCTGTACCTCTCAGAATGTTATTTCAGCAATGTATGTTTCACTGTGAGAGAAGGAAGAACACTAAATCTTCTGGAATACTGGCCCCAGATTTCCAGTGTGTTAGTGTTTTTTTTCCCTCTATAAATTAGGAATTCATTTACTTTAGGCGTGAAAAGGTATGGTCACCATTTAACACCAACTGTCAGTTCCAACTGTCAGTTCCAAAAGTAATTTCCAGAGTTTCAAAAATGATTTGTCTCTTTTCCTCGCCCATAAACCATCCAGCCAGTTCATTACACTTTACAAGACAGTATAAGGGTAACTTGAACATGACATGTGGTAATCTTAACGTGCTTGGGAAGAAAAAGATAACTTTGGTTGCCATAGCTTCCCACAACTTTCATAGAAGTGAGCAATCCTACTGTAATTTATTCATGTGACCAACTACCAGATTGGTGGTAGATGAACTTTATAAGCTATGATCTTGTCTCATTTGACAACCTTTTTATTTCTAATATGTGTTTGCAGGGCCAGTGGCTAAAACTCTCTATTTTTTGTTCTCCAACAGCACTGCAGCAAGAGTAAGTTACAACAAGATGTATATAGTGCAACTGCTGTCAGGATTGACAGATACTGGCAAAAGTGAGAATTTTATGAGCCTGGAAGTAGGAGAGTTTCACTAATAGTTACTATTAATAATTACTATTAGCAATAGTCACCAGGAATTAATATATTGACGGTTTTGTTTTCTGGTATTCTTCTGTAGCCTTGAACTTGTTTCCCAATACTCCGAGCAGTAAGAGTACACCAACACATCCCTGCTCTTGTGAGAACTTCTCAGGAGCACAAATCACATTTTCCCTTTATATAGCTTGATAGAGTCACAGAGATGTACAGCTGAGAAACAGACCTTTTGGTCCTATGCGACCATGCCGACCAGATATCCTAAATTAACCTAGTCCCATTTGCCAGCACTTGGCCCATATCCCTCTAAACCATTCCTATTCATATACCAATCCAGATGCCTTTTAAATGTTGTAATTGTACCAGATTCCACCACTTCCTCTGGCAGATCATTCCATACATGCACCACCCTCTGAGTGAAAATGTTGCCCCTTAGGTCCCTTTTAAATCTTTCTCCTCTCACCTCAATCCTATACCCTCTAGTTTTGGTCTCCCCACCACCAGGAAAAGATCTTGTCTATTCACCCTTTCCATGTCTGCCATGATTTTATAAAACCTCTATAAGGTCACCCCTCAGCCTCTGATGCTCCAGGGAAAATAGCCCCAGCCTATTTTGCTTCTCCTTATAGCTCAAACTCTCCAACCCTAGCAACATCCTTGTAAATCTTTTCTGAACCATTTCAAGCTGCACAACATCCTTCCTATAGCAGGGAGACCAGAATTGTCTGCAGTATTCCATAAATGGCCTAACCAATGTCCTGTACAGCTGCAACATGACCTCCCAACTCCTATACTCAAAGCACTGACCAATAAAGACAAGCATAGCAAATGCCTTCTTCACTATCCCACTTTCAAAGAAATATGAACTTGGACTCCAAGGTGTCTTTGTTCAGAAACGTCCCCAGGACATTTCCATTAAATGTATAAGTCCTGCCCTGATCTGCCTTTCCAAAATGCAGTACCTCACATTTATTTAAATTAAACTCCATCTACTACTCCTTGGTCAATTGGCCCATTTGATTAAAATCATGTTGTACTCAAGGGTAACCTTCTTCGCTGTCCACTGCACCTCCAATTTTGGTGTTCATCTGCAAATTTACTAACCATACCTCCTATGTTCACATCCAAATCATTTATATAAATGATGAAAAGTAGTGGACCCAGCATTGATCCTTGCGGCACAATGCTGGTCACAGGCCTCCAGTCTGAAAAGCAACCCTCCACTACCATGGGGCCAGTTCTGTATCCAAATGGCTAGTTCTTCCTGTATTCCATGTGATCTAACTTTGCTAACCAGTTTATCATGAGGAACGCTTTCATGAAGTCCATGTAGACAACGTCCACCACTCTGCCCCCATCCATTCGCTTTGTTACTTCTTCAAAATATCAAGTTAATGAGACATGATTTCCTACTCACAAAGTCATGTTCTCTATCCTAATCAGTTCCTGCCTTTTCAAATACATGTAAATCCTGTCCCTCGGGATTCCCCCTGACAACTTGCCCACCACCGATGTCAGGCTCACTGGCCTATAGTTCCTTGGCTTTTTCTTACTACCTTTTCTACATTATGGCACTACATTAGCCAACCTCCAGTCTGTTGGCACCTCGCATGTGGCTATCGATGATACAAATATCTCAGCAAAGGGCCCAGCAATCACTTCCTTAGCTTCCCACAGAGTTCTAGGGTACACCTGATCAGGACCTGATCATTTATCTACCTTAGGTGCCATCCAGCACCACCTCCTCTGTATTTTGGCCATTTTTCAAGGTGTCACTATTTATTTCCCCACATTCTTTATCTTCCATAACCTTCTCCACAGTATACGCTAATGCAAAATACTCATTTAGTATCTTCCCCTATCTCCAGCAGTTCTACACATAGGTGGCCTTGCTGATCTTTAAGGGGCCCAATTCTCTCAATAGCTATCCTTTTGTCTTCAATGTATTTGTAGATTCCTTTTGAATTCTCCTTAGGCCCAATTGCTAAAGTTATTTCATGTCCCCTTTTAGCCCTCCTGTTATGGAATTATCAAAGAGAAAGAAAAACAGAAGACAGAGAAGAATGAAGGATGCATTTAAAAAGGATCAGCCCACCAGATATTACTTCCCCAAAATCTATTGACTTAAGTCCCAAGGGAAAGTAAGGAGGTTTATATTAAGAGGGCACGTGCACTAATGAAGCAATAGGGCAACTGTCCACCTTTTATGTTGAAGTAAACACTCAAATTGATGTGGTAAGAATGACTTAAAACTTCCAAATGTTCTAGGATATTCTCATTCAAGAAGCAAAAGAGATACCTTGGGTATAATTACCACAATGTGCTTAGTTCCATACACAACCACCATACATATCACCATCTATTGTTTGAGGACCTGCAGCCATGATTACCTGGTTGCACTGCTGCCCACTTTTGCTATAAATTCAATGAATACTTAATTTTTATAATGATTCATTTGAGGGAGGTACAAGGGGAAGGAAGGGGTCTCTGTGACATCAGCCATGGTTCAATACAGGCAAAAAGATGGAAAATTCACTAACTTGGTATCACAGCAACTTGGCATCAAGATATGCCACACAGTTTTATGGAGTTGGTGATTTTCCCAAGATCTACGCTGCAGTTGATGAAGTCACTGTTGCTCTGAACGAAGGGGTTTGACTCCCCCAGTGGACAAACAGTACAGAGGATATCCATGTGAGACATGTGAGAAGTCACCCAACGTGTATCTTTCAAATTCAGTCTTTCTTGACTTCTTCAAAGAGATAAAAATCATGTTTAACTATGTTGTAAGGTTGAAAAGGTGTACCCTCTGCACCTTACACAGTGAGGCCTAAACATTAGCACAGCAGCACTATAATAACAATCACTGGTGGCTTTCAAGAGCACAAAGAAGATCAAAGGGCTATTTTTAATGTCTACTCAACTCAGCAAGGCTCTGTATTATGCTCCAGAGCATGTATCCTGTGGTTGTGTTCTGCTGCACCCTACAAAATTAGGCCATACAGAAGGTCCAGGCGTAACTTGAAAAAAGACTATGCAATCTTT
Source organism: Ginglymostoma cirratum (assembly GCA_024137785.1). Taxonomy (NCBI): domain Eukaryota; kingdom Metazoa; phylum Chordata; class Chondrichthyes; order Orectolobiformes; family Ginglymostomatidae; genus Ginglymostoma; species Ginglymostoma cirratum. The sequence continues at coordinate 16,332,512 of JAHRHZ010000289.1, forward strand.
GACGTCTGAGGAACATGAAACAGAGTATTGCTCTCCAGTTTGGTCATGGTTTAAATTTTAAGTAGCTACGGAGGATTACCTGTTATTATTTAAGACATGGAACATTTGGTTAAAAGCTAAATATTGAATCAATTGGCAAATATTAATGGGATATACAACTTCTTGCTTTCTTACACCTTCAAGCAAGCAGACAGACAAAGTTATATAAACCAGTATCATGCCATCCTCAGCCAGTCTGCCAGTGCCCTGTAGGGTCACTGCTCCACCAGACTGAATACATCAAAATCTACTTTTTATTATGTGGGATTTTTTCAGATGTTCTGAGGGAACTGGTTCTGGAATTCAATTTACTTTCTCTTGAAAAAGAAGCAGAATTGGGTTTTATTTAGAATTATTTATAAATTTCATTGCAAAATATCACAAGATCATGTGCAAGAAATGGGCACACAATCTCACTGGTATCAATGACAAAATACCTGTCTCCTTAAAAGCAGCATGAAGACATTCTCTTTACATATAGCACTTTCATGTTATGGGTATTATATAGTATTATAATTTAAATGCCAATTTTGTGATTATTAATCCATTTCAAAAGGGATCTTCCCACCAAAATAACTTGGAGAGCCTCTGGTTTAAAGCTCCAACTGTGTATCCTGACCCACCATTTATCCGACTGTAAATGAATTGGCAGCTTGAAGCAACTCTTGCCAAAAAAGGAATAGTAAATAACTTGCAATACAAAAACAAATTGCATGCAACAGGAAGCAATTCTGTGAACCAATGAAATGTTGCAAAAAACCAGAATAATCAAACGTTCCAACTAACACAAAATACTCCAACACGTCTTGAAGAAACCAATTCTTATAGCTTCTTCTTGTGACACAAAGCCACAGATCGTAGAAACACGCAGAGCACAGTACAGCTGAAATACAGAGTGATGCATTTTGCAGTAAAAACATTTTTAGACTTGTTGGAAATTGTGTCCTACCAGTATTTGTCTTACTTCCCCTCCGATTCTTATATGGAAATGACTTCCCTGTCAAATTGTACATCGGCCTCCTGGCTCAGAGGTAGGGATACAACCACAAGAGCCCCCTTGGGTGAAGTTCAAATCTGGGTGGGTCAGAAGCAGGGGCTGCCATACAATGAGGTGGAAAGATTCAGGGTGAAATGTCTGTTATGTCCTGGCTGTCCCCAATTAAATTCAGGGGTGAGACATTCCAAAAACAGCCTTCCTGCCTGGAGTCAATGGAGGTTCTTAATAACAATATCTAGGCCTCATCCCTCCACTGCTGCTACTCAATCAACAGTGAATAGGGGTCATGTCATATGGGCAAGCTGCCAGGTAAACTCTAGTGAGCATGCCTACAGGCATTCTGAGGAGACGTGTCTCTGTCCTTCTCCCCAGGTTCATTGGAGGGGCCTATTGACAGCAAGTTAGGCACTCATGAAAGACATGCAATGCCCTTTACACCAAGCCTCTTCCCTACTCTTTCAACTTTCACTGGGGCTTCACTGACCAGCGTCAGTAATTCCAGCCAACCTACCAGAGTTCTGGGCCTCTACCCTAAGCATCCTCTTGGGGTTTTGTCAACGGCTAACAATCTTGGTCAATCTGGAGATTGTCCAGCAGCACTTAGAGGCAGCAGTACCCCCGTGGAAATCCCAACAACACTGATTGGGATTAAAACGTGACCAGTGGGAGAGCTGCCTGCTACTGTTGTACAAGGTAAATGGTCCTGAAGGGGATAATGTTCAAGTTGCATTGGCTCTACCTATTCTATCGATATCATACACAGTCTGTGGTGGAGATAGGGAGTTCTACTCTTGTTTGTGGAGGGAGCAAATGTTCCTGTTCCTGCCAAGGTCTTGGTGATTGTATCTGACTAAATGCTATCGTGCAATAAACCTTCTTCCTAACAGTGCCTCTTTTGTAGATATTTTACAATGGTGTACCATTTGCCAATAGTCACAGTACAGACCCTGGAAAAAGTACAAATAAAAAGGAGGATTGGTGCCAGCAAACTCCCAGAAACAACCTATATCCAATACTACATCCTAGCAGAGATTGCAATTACCAAGAGGTGCCAGCTATAATCATCTGGGAAAATACCACATGGTTGATGCAATGCAGATCCACACAGAGGTCCCTACAAGGAGAAGAAACTGAGAAAATCTACAAGAAAAGAAAATATTTTAAGCAAGAGATAACAAGCATGGGGCTGGATGAACACAGCAGGTCAAGCAGCATCATAGGAGCAGAAAAACTTGACGTTTCGGGCCTAAACCCTTCATCAGAAAATGTGCTGAAAATATTTTATCAGAAAATATTTTAAGCAACTTGGTTTACCATGTTAAGAGCTTAACTGTTTTAAGAAGACACAGACTGTCAGTCAGCAGCTGAAATGTGATTACTGGCAGATAGAAGAGTGACAGTCTGAAACAGCAAAAGGCTAACTCCATGCTCTAAAGCCAAAATTGTATCAGAAAATGATAAGCAGCACTGAAACAAAATTGTGGGCTAGGAACAGACAGAATAACCAGCCCTGCTGAGAAAATAGAGAAGAAAATAGAATTGCAGAGATATCTCTGTAAGGAGAATTCACTGGGGAAAAAGGCTCCACAAATATTCCTCAATGATAGGAGGACCCAGCACATCAGATTAAAGATAAGGCTGATGCATTCTTTACAATCTTCAACCAGAAGTGCCAAGTGGATGATCTGTCTTGGCTTCCTGCACAGATCTCCAGCATCATAGATGCCAATCTTTAGCCAAATAAATTTACCCCGTATGATAGCAAGAAACAGTTGGAAGCACAGGATACTGCAGAGGTTTCAGGCCCTAAGAATATTCTAGCGATAATATTGAAGATTTGTGCTCCAGCACTTGCTGCATCCTTAGTCAAGCTACAGCACTGGTTTCTACTTAAATTGTAGAAATTGGCCCAGGTATATCCTACACACAAAAGGTAAGACAAATCCAACCCAATCAATTAGCACCTCATTAATTTAATCTCAACTATCAGTCAAGTGATGAAAATTGTTATCAAAGTGCTATCAAGCTTACTTATCACTTGTTTAGCAATAACTTGCCCGTTGACACACAGCGTGTGTTGTTCCATGACCACACAGCTCTTGACCCATTTACAGCCTTGGTTCAACACAGACAAAACAGCTGAATTCCAGAGGTGAGGTGAGAGTGACAGCCCTGGATGTCAAGGCTGCATTTGACTCAGTGTGGTATCAAGGAGCCCTGGGAAAACAGGAATAAGTGGGAACGACGGAGAAACTTCTCTATTGGTTGGAGTCATACCTGGCAGAGAGGATGATGGTTGAGGCTGTTGGAGGTCAGTCATCTTAGTTCTAAGGCATCTCTGCAGGAGTTCCTCAGGATAGTGACCTAGGCCCAACCATCTTCAGCTGCTTCATCAATGATCTTCACACCATCATAATTTCACAATGTTCAGCACCATTCGCAACTCTTCAAATGCTGAAGTAGTCCATGTCCGATTGCATCAAGTCCCAGGTAATATCCAGGCTTGGGCTGACAAGTCACAAGTAATTTGTAGCACTCAAATACTAGACAATGACAATATCCATCAATGGAAAATCTAGTCATTGCCTCTTAATAGTCAATGTTGTTACCATCACTGAAACCCCCACTATCACAATCTTGCATATTATCATTGAGAGGAAACTGAACTAGACTAACCATATTACAATGGCTACAAGAGCAGGTCAGAGGCTAGGAATACTGCAACAAGCAACTCACTGACTCCCCAAAGCCTGTTGAGCATCTACATGGCACAAGTCAAGAGTACGATAGAATATTGCCTGGATGGGTGCATCTCCAACAACACTCAGGAAGCTTGACACCATCTGTGCTTCAAGATGGCAGTGGAGTGGTGTTCCTGAGCCAGAACTCATCTGCTCCATCTGTTTCTTTTCTTTTTTTCTCTCTTTACTTGTTTTTTGTCCTTTCTACTTACCTCTTGTCCTCAGGCGGCATCGGTGGCGTTGAGTTGTAGACCAAAGTGGACTCAATGTGAAGCCCAGCGCAGATCTGAGTCAAAGCCCATCATGGACCTCTCTTCTCTGTCTGCTTTTACTTTGTTTTCTTTCTCTGCCTTTTTTTACATTAACTTTTCTCACCTTCTGCGGCGAGCACCTGGCAGCCTCAGTGGCAGCTGCATGGCGAAGATTGGCTCAGTGTGGTCTCATGACGGCGACATCATCGATGGAGGCAAGATGGCACTGAAGGATGGCAACATGCTTCTGTGGTGGCAGCATATGTTAGAGATGGGCTCAGAATCGGGGTGGAAAAGCCTGGATCCAGGCCCATGGCTAAGCACTTAAGAAGGACTGTAAGTCTAAACACTTAACTTTATTTCTTTATTTTCTACTTTATAACTAAGATTTTATACCGAGATACCTTTGTGACTAAGATGGCACCGGCGAATGGTGACTTTGTACACTTTTCACTGTAATCCTGTATCCCTGTACTTGAATACATGTGACAATAAAACCTAATTCTAATTTTAATTCTAACTGTCCAGCCAACTTGACTGGCACTATGTCCACAAACATTAAATCCCTCCACTACCAATGCACAGTAGCTGTGGTGTTTACCATCTACAAGATGCACTACAGAAGTTTGCCAAGGCTCCAGAGATAGTACTTTCCAAACCTATGACCACTACCATCAGACAAGTGCAGCAGGTACATGGGAACATCACCAATTGCAATTTCCCCTCCAAGCCACTCACCATCCTGACTTGGAAACGTATCGCCATTCTTTCAATGTCGCTGGGTCAAATTCCTGAAATTCCCTTCCTAACAGCACTGTGGACTGCTGAAGACAGCTCACCACCACCTTCTCAAGGGCAACTAGGGATGAGCAATAAATGCTGGCCAGCCAGTGGCACCTATACCCCTAATGAATTAAAAAGTATTGAAGGCTCCAAGAAGTAAGATTGAGATCCCTAAGTGGAAAGGGATTTATGAAAAATGGCACAAAGACCAGAAACGGATGACAAGAGTGTAAAAGAAAGTCCGCACCTTTCTACAAGCATCACTATTATTGATACTAGCCTCCATAAAGAATAACTGCAATGATCAGTGGAAGGGCCAGAAAGAAAATTTATGTTGAAGTTGTACAGGCCTGTTCTGCAGTACTGTATCCACTTCTAGTCTCCCTGTTATAGAAAGGATATTACTAAGCTGGAGATGGTTTAGAAGAGATTTACCAGGATGTTTCTGGGAATGAGTTATGTGGAGAAGCTGGATAGGCTGGGACATTTTTCACTGGAGCGTAAGAGTTTGAGGGATATAGAAGTATATGAAATCTTGAGTGGTATAGGTGAGGTGAATGGTTGGTGTTTTTTCCCTAGGGAGGGGGATTTCAACATTGGGGGCATATTTTTAAGGTGAGAGGAGAAAGATTTTAAAAAGACACGAGGGACAACATTTTTACACAGAAAGTGGTTTGTTTGTGGAATGAACTTCCAGAGGAAGTGATGTATGTAGGTACAGTCAGAACATTTAAAAGACATTTGGTTAAGCACATGAATAAGAACTGTTTGGAGGGATATAGGTCAAACACAGGCAGGTGGGACTAGTTTAGTTTGGATTATGGTCAGCATGGACCTTTTGGACGGAAAGGTCTACCTCCATGCTGTATGACTCAATGACTCTCTATGACTCTATGACTACAGAATTACGAAGGTCTCAGAATTGCTCAGAAAATGAAATCCAAAATGAAAATGAAATTTAATGAAATCCATAGGAAGGAACTTGCAGAAGAAAATAATCCGGGAATAAAAATAAAGACTTTAGTAGTCTGGAACTTGTTAATTAAGGGGCAATTTTGGTGGGAAGATTTATTAAGGCAGTGGCCAGATAACTTTATTTAAATAATTGCGTAGTAGAAATTGTTCAGTGAAATTAGACTGTGAAAGGTGAGAAAATGTAAACCTACCTAGGAAAAAGTGTGAAAACTTCAGCATCACCGCAGAATGTGGGAAACACCTAGATAATGGCCCTATTTTGACAATTGAGAAAACAGGAAATCTTTGAGCAAACACAGGGAAACCTAGTAAGCAATACACAGATACAGTATTGAAATCTTGAAAACAGTAAATTACCACAGAACAGCCACTATTCTATTGACATGACACATAGCCTATGGGTATTTACAGAGTGTTCTTCCCCATATTTTGAAGCGAGCAGGTGTATCTGCACTGAGTCCCTAAGATTCATGTGATTACTTCTGACCAAATGTAGTCATTACCTTCTTATCTAAGAACACAGCTTCATCTGTTGATACACCACTGTGGTGTATTCTCTACCCATAATCTTTAGGGAGCCCCAAGACAAAGCAAAGACGAAGGACAGTTAGTGCATCAACCCACCTCAAACACCCTTAACCCAATACCACATTCTGATAGGGGTGCCAAATATCACAACGTATGAGCAGTGATCATCTGGGAAAATATTCCATCATTAACTCTGCTTCTTTATCTACAGATGTTGCTTGAACTGCACAATATTTCCAGCATTTTCAGCTTTTAGTCCAAGTTTCAGGAATGTTTCTGCATAATTTTATTTTGTATGCTCCTCAATATTCTGTTCAATCTGTACAATACCTTTAGGAGGGCCAATATGTAGTCTTGATGTGGGGTTCAATGCTATAAATATGCTGTTCTTCATCATAATTCAACTCCCTTAAGTTAAAAGCCAATACTTCATTATTAGTTTTTGCTACGACTCATATCTGGACACTGACTTTTAATGATTTCTGTACATGTAATCAACAATTTCTAAACCACGTTTATCAAAATGAAACACTACAAAAAATGTACTTCAAGAAAAGACAAAACTGAGATGTCACCAATATCACTGATCAAATTACATATAATGATTTTGACATCTTACATTCCAAGCTTTTTATCTCAGGTACTTTTTGGTAGTGTTTCCATGAACAGCAATACAACAATTTCACAAAGCACAGACTGAAACACATTTGGAAAGTACAGACAGCTGTGGTGTAAACTGGTTTGGGTTTGATTAAAAAAAAAAGGTGTTAAAAGATAAAATGACAATGAGAAATTTCTTATAATTAAAGATAAAATAGTGGGCAATGTTTGATTAGTATCTCAGAGGACTTCTAACCACCTGCAAGATTAAAGTAGTCCTGTACACTGAAGCAGTAACCTCTTCTGTTATAACATTTAGACTAAAGACTAAATTGTAAGTTGAACAAACCATATCCGTTCCTTTTGGTCTAGTCATTCAAACCACTAAAATTCTGAGTTGTTTATATGTTTGTGAATTGACATTTCTAAAGTAATTTTAAAATTGATACCATATCCCAGATTTTCCTGTTAAAGTAATGCTGAAGCTAGTGACACTTGCTGTTATTCACATATAAATATGATAGCAATTTCAGCTTAGACACAGATTCACAATTAATCTCAAATATTCAAAGATTGCTGTCCAAGTTGTGCCAATCTGCAAAAATGACATCTCATTGTTCACCTCACTATTAAAATGCATTGAATAGTATAAAATGTGAACTAAGCGGGCCATAAAAGAAAATGTCTTACCCTTTCCTATCCATGTGCGCTTTTAACAATATTATAGGGATAATATACTGAAAAAAACCTCTTTTGCACTGAACATTAACTTTACTTTCTTTCAAGGTTTAACTATAGGAGATTTAAAAAATATTAAATTGGTTCATATGCATAAGGGTGTAACCACCAACACAATGAAAAGGATTCATTCAACTTGCAGGTTAGTCACTTATTACCGTCCTTCTGATTCTTGAGGAGTTTATAGGGGTATTTAGTTGTTGAAAGATTCTGAAAAGTTGATTAAGTCAATAAGGAGAAATGGTGCTTATAGGAAATGCACTGTTTGCTAGTGGAAGGCCTCTGAGCATGGATTGTTCTCAATCTTAGAGGCTATAAATACAGACCTCACTCTTCTGCATGGCACCAGACAGAGACTTCATTTACCTCAGTCTAAGCTTTCACTGCAGCATTCAGACTTCTGGTGCAACTGAAGTTTACTCAATGGCCAGCAGACACTGTATCGTGGTTGGTTTACGAATGTAATTGTGGAGTTGACCACCACTTCTTAAATGGAAGGAATGGAAGAAAGTTGGAGCCAGCACATAGTGACATCAGGCTGTCTGGAAGGCCTAACAATGCACTAAATATTTCAGTGTTCCTGCCCATCAGCCATTTTCTGTACAGTGCCCTATCAAAATAGTCATCTGTCTTCTCTGCAGCTGAACTTGTTTGAAACCTCAACCTTCAATGACTTGGTATGGATACCGTCCTTTCTCCCAAACCTGACTGTACCCCATTTAGTGAATCACCACATGCAGATCCTGCATCTCAATGCCACTCTAAAGTGTGTGCAGTGCCAACATCTAAGTTGGTGGCTGTGAATAAAAACCAAATGACATTGTTTCTCCCACTACACTGTCTCTCTAAACCTTCAGCATTAGCCACCACTGGCCTGTGTATCTGAAAGCATATACACAGAAGGGGAGAGTTGGGGTGAGAAATGAAGGGGAAAGCAAGAGGACAAATTCAGGAATACCCATGTGTAGTAAATAGTTCATGCATTGCAAGAGATTCAGTTGTGATGGACTTTGACTTTTCCAGCTCAACCCGCTGAGAAAAATAGTCGGCAGTAAACAGTTAAGACTGTCCATCTAACATAAGTAAGTCAATTGCCAATCTAGTGGTGAAAATAGTGGGATCAGTGACTCAGAGATGAGAAATGATAAGGACCAGAAGTCACTTGCAAGAGTGAGTATGGACCCCTCTAATAGCAATCACATTGTGGAATGGTATAAAAAGGGAGAAATATTGAAGGTGGTCAGCAAGGCACATTGTTAGGCCTTCCAGAAAGCCTGATGTCACTGTGCAGCATCTGACTCCAACTTTCTTCCATTCCTTCCATTTAAGAAGTGCTGGTCAACTCCATGATGAGGCACTTTTATCCAAATACAGGCTAAAAAATGAAATGGCTGAGGCAGCCGATATGAAGAGCTCATAGAATGGCTTCAGGCCAATTGCGATGCAGTAGAAATCATTTAAGTGACTATTTCAGAATATACATAATACATGCATTCCAACAAGAAAAAAGATGCCAAGGAGAGGACCCACTCTCTGTAGTTAACAAAAACAGTTAAAGATAATATCAATTTAAAGAACAATCATATAACTATACAAAAATGGGGTTGTGGATCAGAAGATTGGGCAGAATGTAAAAAAGCGGCAAAGATTGACTAAAAGATTTATAGGAGAGAAATTACGATTTAAGAGGAAGCTAACTGGAAATGTAAACAAAAGGTAGTTAGAGTTTCACTAATTATTTAAACAGGAAAAGAGTTAACAAAGCAAACAGTGGTCCTATCGAAATTGAATCTGGGCAATTAATATTAGAAAATAAGGAGATAGTAGATGAATTGAACAGATATTTTGCATCAGCCTTTATTGTAGAGTATACAAGTAAAATCCCAGGAATAGCTGTAAATCAGGAAATGGAAGGGAGGGATGAACTCAAGAAAATTACAGTCACCAGAGAAGTGATATTGAACAAATTGTTGGAGCTGTGGATTTACACATCCCTGGCTCCTAATGGATTTCATCCCAGGGTCTAAACAGAAATGGCTAGTGAGATGGTTGATGCATTGGTTTCAATTTTCCAAAATTCCTGAGAGAAAATTCCCAAGGGAAGTTTCCATTAGAATGGAAAATATCAAACACAATTCCTTTATTTAAGGAAGCAGGAACACAGAATGCAGGAAACTACAGACCAATTAGTTTAACATAAATTGCAGGGAAGTTGTTAGAAGTTATTAGTAAAGATATTATAATAGCGTACTGAGAAAAGTTCAAGGTAATCAGGCAGAGCTAACTTGAATTTATAAAAGAGAAATCATGTTTAATTAATTTATTGAAGATCTTTGAGGAAATAATGTGTTTGGATAAAGGGGAACTGACAGATATACTTTACTTAGCATTCCAGGAGCAATTTGTTAATGTGCCAAGTTAAAAGTTATTATGGAAAGTAAAAGTTCATGGCATAGGGATTAACATATTGCCATAGATGCAATATTAGCTAGCTAACAGGATAGAAAGAGTACTCATAAATTGGATCAATTTCTGTTTAACAAGATGTGTTCAGTGGTGTATCTAAGGGATCAGTGCCGGGGTCTTAATTTTTGATGATTTATTTAAATGATTTGGATGAAGATATAAAGGCATGGTTACTCAATTTGCTGATATTACAAAGATAGGTAGAAAATTTTGCTTTAGGAGGAAAGGAAGGGAAATTACAACATATTACAGGGACTAATTAGAGATAGTCAGAATGGCTTAGTGGGACTGTCCGGTGCATAACAGCTTGGTATGGCAACTGCTCTGCCCAGGACTGTAAGGAACTACAGAAGGTGCTATGCACAGCCCAGACCATCACAGAAGCCAATCTCCAATCCATGGACTCCATTTACACAGCTAGCTGCTGCAAAAAGGCTGCCAACATCATCAAAAACCCATTACACCCCAGTAATGATCTCTTACAACCCCTTCCATTAGGCAGAAGATACAGAAGCCTGAACACACACACACCAGCTGGTTCAGGAACAGCTTCTTCCCAGCTGTTATTAGACTGATGAATGGACTGTCTAGCCTCAAATAATGCTGATCTTGCTAATACTGATCACACTTAGCGCACACTCTATGCAATGTAACCTCTATGCCTCTGTCTAAGTCTTTTTACAAGCTCTGATCTGTACATCCTTGCTTACTATGATCTGCCTGTACTGCTCGTAAAAAAAAAGCTTTTCACTGTACTCAGATGCATATGACAATAAATCAATCAACCAATCAATCAGTCAACCTGACAACCTCCTCCGTCAGGCAGAAGATACAGAAGCTTGAGCATACGCACCAAGAGGATCAAGAACAGCTTCTCCCATGCCTGATGAATGGACTCTCTAACTTCAAATAATGTTGACCTTGTTAATGTTGATCATGCTTCAGGCACCTCCTGTGTAGTATAACCTGTAAGTCTAAATCCGTTTTAGCACCCTATGATAAATATGCCTTTGCTTTCTATGATCTGCCTGTACTGCTTGCAAACAAAGCTTTTCACTGTATTTAGGTACATGTGACTACAATAAATCAAATCAAATCAAATCAAGTATGTGTGGGAAATCGCCTCACAAATTTTGAAGATGTGACCAAGAGGATAGATGAAGGGAGAGCAGTAAACATTGTCTACATAGACTTTAGCAAACTCTTCAACAAGGTTCTGCTTGGTAGACTGGTTAGTAAGATTGGAAAACATGGGATTCAATGAGAGATAGCCAATGGATACCAAATTGGCTTGACGGTAGGAGGCAGAGGGTGGTGGTAGAGGGTTGTTGTTTGGATTGGAGGCCTGTGACTGATGGTGTGCCACAAGTATCAGTGCTGGGTCCAGTGTTGTTTGTCATTTACATAAACAATTTGGATGATTATGCAGGAGACATGGCTGGCAAGTTTGTGAATGACACTAAAATTGGTGGTATGGTGGACAGTGAAGAAGGTTATCTTGATGAAATTATGAGGTCTTGATCAGCAGGGCCCATGGGCCAAGGAGTGGCAGATGGAATTTCATTTAGATAAATGCAAGGTGTTGCATTTTGGTAAGGCAACACTTAGACAGTTAATGGTAGGGCATTGGGGAGTATTGTCAAACAGAGAGATCAAAGGGTACAGGTATATAGTTCCTTGAATGTGGTGTCACAGGTAGACAGGACAATGAAAAAGGCATTTGGCACACCTGCCTTCATTGGTCAGAGCATTGAGTATAGGAGTTGGGATGTCATGTTGAGTCTATACAAGACATTGTTGAGGTCATTTTTGGATTACTGAGTTCAGTTCTGGTCACCGTGCTATAGGAAGGATGTTATTAAACTTGAAAGGGTGCAGAAAAGATTTACAAGGATGTTACCAAGACTAGAGGGTTTGAATTGTAAGGAGAGGCTGGGTAGGCTGGGGCATTTTTCTCTGGGGGGTAGGAAGCTGAGGGGGTCCTTACAGAGGTTTATAAAATCATGAGGGGCATGGAGAGGGTGAATAGCCAAGGTCTTGTCCCCAGGTTAGGGGAGTCCAAAAATAGAGGGTATGGGTTTAAGGTGACAGGGCAAAGATTTAAAAGGGACATGAGGGGCAACGTTTTCACAAGAGGGTGATGTATATATGGAATGAACTGTCAAAGGAAGTGATATAGGTGGGTACAATTACAACAATTAAAAGACATTTGGACAGTTACATGTATAGGAAAGGTTTAGAGGGATATGGATCAAATGCAAGCAAATAGGAATAGTTCAGTTGAGGAAACCTGGCTGGCATGGACGAGTTGGACCAAAGGGTCTGTTTCTGTGTTGTATGATTCTATGCCTGTATTACTCTATACAAAGGTAGGTTTAGTGAGTCAGCAAAAATCTGACAAATGGCACATAATGTGGAAAATGTGAAATTGTCCGTTTCAGCGGGAAGAATACTAAATAAGAATATTTTCTAAACAACGAGGGATTGTAGAGTTCTGAAATGCAGGGGGATTTTAGGGGTCCTGGTACATGAATTGCAAATGTTAATATGCAAGTTTAACAAGAAATTAGAAAAGCAAATAGAATGTTATTGTTTATTCAGAGGCAAATTGGATAGAAAGGTACGGAGATTATACAGGGCGTTAGTGAGATCACATCTGCACACAGTATCGGTCACCTTATTTAAGCAAGGCTGTAAATCCATTCAAAGCAATTCAGAGAATACTACCAAATTAATACCTGAGATGGGCGTGTTGCCTTATGAGGAAAGGCTAGGCTTGAATCTGCTGGAGAAGTGTAAAATATGACTGAATCGAAACATGCAAGACCCTCAGGGCTCTTGATAGGGTGCATGTGCAAAAGATGCTTCTTCTTGCCGGAGAATCTAGAATTAAAATAAGGGTTTGCCAATGAAGGCAGAAATTAGAAGAATTCTTTTCTCACAGCCATAGGTCTTTGGAATTCTCTTCCTGTAACCACGGTGGAAGCAGAGTTCCTGAATATTTTTAAGGTAAATAGATTCATAATAATGTTATGAGGGGTAATCAGGAATATGGACTAACTAAATCAGCAATGATTGGCAGAGCGGGCTTGAGGAACCAAACAGTCTACTCCTGCTCCTAACTTACATGCTTATATGGGTTGTGTGCATCACTTTGATGGGGATAGGGTAATCGTGCATCACAACTGCCATGCTGGATTGCAACTGCTATGTAATACAGCCCCAAATAACTCTGGAAGAACATTGACTGTTTCTGTGTTCTACCAAGCAATCTCCATCATATTAAGTTGAAAGAAGGTATAGCTCAATTTAAAAAAAATATAAAGCGTGGTTTGGACACTCAGAGGCAACGCCTTCCCCCAACCCTGCTCATGCCACTGGGTGGTGGGGTACAGGGCTCTGAAAACCTGCTGGCACCATGAACCTTTTTGGAGTGTTCAAGAACAAGCACAAGTCAGAGAGTCATAGAGGAAGACAGCACGGAAACAGAATATTCAGTCCAACTCGCCCATACCAACCAGATATCCTAAATTAATCTAGTCCCATTTGGCCCCCACTCCTCTAAACCCTTGCTATTCATGTATAGGAGATAAAAGGTACTGCAGATGCTGGAGAATCCGAGATAACAAGCATGGGGCTGGATGAACACAGCAGGTCAAGCAGCATCATAGGAGCAGGAAAACTTGACGTTTCGGGCCTAAACCCCTCATCAGAAATGGGGGAGGGGAAGAGGGCTCTGAAACAAACAGGGAGAGAGGGGGAGGCGGATAGAGGATGGATAGAGGAGAGGATAGGTGGAGAGGAGGCAGACAAGTCGAAGAGGCGGGGATGGAGCCAGTAAAGGTGAGTGTAGGTAGGGGGGTAGG
>JAHRHZ010000289.1:16346895-16386548 GCA_024137785.1 Ginglymostoma cirratum
AGGATGGACATGTCATCTGAGGAATGGGAGGGGGAGTTGAAATGGTTCGCGACTGGGAGGTGCAGTTGTTTGTTGCGAACTGAGCGCAGGTGTTCTGCAAAGCGGTCCCCAAGCCTCCGCTTGGTTTCCCCGATGTAGAGGAAGCCACAACGGGTACAGCGGATGCAGTATACCACATTGGCAGATGTGCAGGTGAACCTCTGCCTGATGTGGAATGTCTTCTTGGGGCCTGGGATTGGGGTGAGGGAGGAGGTGTGGGGGCAGGTGTAGCACTTCCTGCGGTTACAAGGAAAAGTGCCGGGTGTGGTGGGGCTGGAGGGGAGTGTGGCGCGGACAAGGGAGTCGCGGAGGGAGTGGTCCCTCCGGAAGGCAGATAAGGGTGGGGAGGGAAAGATGTCTTTGGTGGTGGGGTCTGACTGTAGATGGCGGAAGTGTCGGAGGATGATGCGTTGGATCCGGAGGTTGGTGGGGTGGTATGTGAGGACGAGGGGGATTCTTTTTTGATTATTGTTGCGGGGACGGGGCGTGAGGGATGTGTTCCGGGAAATGCGGGAGACACGGTCGAGGGCGTTCTCGACCACTGTGGGGGGGAAGTTGCGGTCCTTGAAGAATGCTATTCATGTACCCTTCCAGATACCTTTGAAATGTTGTAATTGTACCAGTCTCCACCACTTCCTCTGGCAGTGTTTGGAGGAGAATTCAAACAGCTTGCTCTAATATTCAGAACATTTCTGAAGAAGTCACATTGGACTTGAATCATTAACTCTGTTTCTTAGTATCAATTCTTGCTGGCTTTGAAATTTGGTATTAATGTGTCTGTTCAGACAAGTAAAAGGCGAAAAGCATTTACAACTTTAGGGAACACATGTATGTAAAAAACCCTGACAGTCTTTTTTGAAACATACATTAAAACTGCACATATAAACTTACAGTGATTTTCAGAGATAAAAGGTACTGCAGATGCTGGAGGATCCGAGATAACAAGGCGTGGGGCTGGATGAAGGGTCTAGGCCCGAAACGTCAAGTTTTCCTGCTCCTATGATGCTGCTTGGCCTGCTATGTTCATCCAGCCCCACGCCTTGTTATCAGTGATTTTCAGAGATCTTTTTGAGGGCAGTGAATTATGCCACGGTTGCTGCAGTGGAGTGGTGTGCAAAAGCCCTGTTGATCAGGATGTTTGTGGTACCTGACCAGTAAACATTTTTGTGGTGCTTGTTACGCAGAATTGTTTTCTCTATTTTCTCCAAAGCAGCCAACTACATACTTTTAGAACACTCATTAAGTTTTACTTTTTAAAAATAATACCACAACTGTAATTGCGCCAGTAAAGTCACAGACGAACAATGTTACATGTCAAGCAAACACCTTTATACCTAACGACAAGTCGAAGTTTCTGAATTCTAACAATTGAGGAAGGTTGGGTAGATTCCAATTTTATTCTAAAATACATTTGAGAAAGAGGAATGAAAACAAAATGGAATCATAGGTCTGAATAAATTTGTATTGCTTTACAGATGACAGTAATGGATTTCATTTAAAATAGAAAAGATTTTTTTATTTATCACCATTGAACTGATCTTAAAAAGGTTGTGCTGACATTAGCACAGGAACTGATACCAGAGATATTTTTCACACCTTTTTTGCAGATGGCAACCAGAAAGGAAATGCTCAGACAGCAATTGCATGATCTGTTCCATGCTTTAAAATTACCACAGTCTTGATATAATTATCTGATATATTTTCCACTTGTCTATCTTTGATTAGTGTAGTTTTTAATAGATAAGTTTTTAATAGAAGGATTGTCACAAAAATATAAGGCATGTTTGCTGTATTTCTGATTTCTATGAAAAATCAAATTTTAACCCATAGAACTTTTCTTCATGTCTTATCACTACATTTAATGTTTTTGCCCATATGTAGAACCAAACATTCATTTCACTCTCTCGTTGCCAAGATGTATATCAATCCACCAGACAAACCATACATTTCAGCATTGTCTGTGAAATAACCTTACACCTTCCTCACTAGTTAAAAAGCACACATACTAATTTTAATGGATTCATACTTTGTTGTTAAAAAGGTTATGGCTAGACTAGTGCATCTATGTTTTGTTATGTTATGTTTTGTGCTTTCATTCTCATGAATGATGTGGATATTATGATGAAGATGATAACTATTGCCCTTCACTGGTTGCCCTTGAGAAGGTGGATTTTGAGTCGTGGCTGATTCCTCTGTCCTGGATTTCAACCTTCTTGAGTGTTGTACGTGGTGGATATTCCACAGACTTCTGATTTGATCCTTGTAGATGTTATAGAGACTTTGAGCGATCAGGATGTGTTTTGCAAAACAAACAGATGTGAGGTGAGAAAAAAAATCACAAAGAAGTAGTTAGGGTCTGAAGTGCACTGTTTATATATGTAGTGGAGCAGGTTAAGCTGAGGTATCCAAGTGGACATTGGATGATTGTTTGGGTATAAGTGATGTGAAATGATATGGAAGAAAAAGCAGGAGATTAACAGGAGATATTAATGCTCATTTGAATTGCTGGTGCAGACAGAACAGGAGAAATGACCTCTTTCTGTATTATAACACTTCCCTGAATTTGTGGTGTAAGCTCCTCATCAGACTACCCAAACTATGTGTTGCTCTTGTGGTTGCATTGTTAATTTGGCTTTTCCAATTAATTATCTCTTTAGCGGTGAAGTGAAAAATATTGATTGAGTGTGCCTTGACAATGAAGGTCAGCTGAAGGTCAGGGTGAATGTAGTTGGGCATTTTCTTGGGGGGATAGTTTTCTCTAATATTTGTATGGCATGTATGCTATTAATTTTTTCGTAAACCTCAGCCAAGGCATGTCAGAGTAGGAGACAATTTTTTGAAAGCATTTGGGAAGGGGCAGAATGTATTTCAACTCATTTTGCTATGGCTGAAGGGGAGAGGAATAAGATGTGACAGACAACTGCCTGTTTAGATAATTGCTTCAGAAATCATTAATCCTTAATCACCTGCTAGAAATATCATCACTGTGCAGAAATGTGGATTCAGAGAAAATAGCCTTAGTAATTCTTTATCGTCCTAAAACATGCCTTTTACAGTTTTTTGTTACAATGCCAGAAGTAAATGTCTGATGTAGACTTCATGCATATTCACTAAATGATGCAGTTTCGAATGCTGGGAAACTCCCTTAAATACTTAATCATCTTGCTGCCTCTCAGCAATCACGGTGCCTCCAGAACAGGAATATCATTCCTCAGAGTTGGTGGCATTAAACTTTTGGCTCATGACCTCCAGACCCACAACTCTGGAAGCCTGCTTTAGTTGTACAGAGATTAGCCTTGTACAAATTAAAGATTATCTTCTAAGTAATTCATTCAGCATTTTTATCCAAAATATTTTGACAAAGGACTGAATGAGAAACAAAGTTGTGCAAGCGATGACAAGGTATTATCGTGGAAACAGGCCATTCGTCCCATCAAACACACACTGTCCCTCCCAAAAGCATCACACCCAGACCCACTACACCCATCTACCTTATACCAGTAACCTTGCATTTCCCATGGCTAATCCACCTAGCCTGTAGATACCTGGGCACCGACAGCAATTTAGCTTGGCCAATCCACCTAACCCACACATCTCTGGACTGTGGAAAGAAACCAGAACACCCAGAGGTAACCCACACAGACAGCTGCCCAAGGGTGGAATTGAACCCAGGTACCTAGCACAGGGAGGCAGCAGTTGCTAACCACTGAGCCACCACCCTTGGAAATTTCATCCTGGACTAAATTTCTCACCAGAGGTCCTAATAGGTCTTTTTTTTTGTGGCTCAGGATAAGTATGCCTGCAAGATGCTGGAATATGTGAAAGACTGATTTAAATGGGAAAAAATAAAATTGTTTTCAGCATGATTGGTTGAATGCTACTGATAAACCCTCAGTTGTTTTACAAAATTTAATGTGTCTTTCGGCTGATCATTAGGCCCACATCACCAACAGCACGGCAAAGTGCGAAATAGACAATAGACAATACGTCAGGAGTAGGCCATTCGGCCCTTTGAGCCAGAACCACCCTTCATTATGATCATGGCTGATCATCCACAATCAGTATCCTGTTCCTGCCTTATCCCCATAACCCTCGATTCCATTATCTATAAGAGCTCTATCCATCTCTTTCTTGAAAGTATCCAGAGACTTGGCCTCTGTTGCTTTCTAGGGCAGAGCATTCCATATATCCGCCACTCTCTGGATGAAGAAGTTTTTCCTCAACTCTGTTCTAAATGGCCCACCCCTTATTTTTAAACTGTGTCTGAAATCTGAATTCTCCATTCTCAGCGCATGATGGAAATAATGTAGGCACCCGTCCTTTTGAATTGGTGATCCAATCTCTGAGAATTTGTGAAAAACACAGTAGACGCAGTCAGATTGCCAAAATCCACTCCAAGAATATCTCCACCAGTAGGATGAGACTCCACGAACTCAAGGGCCATTGAACAATGTTTTGAAAACATCTAGCACTTTCAATTTTCTTTATAGTAATGCAGTTCCCAACTTGTTCCCCATTGTAACCTTATTTTTTGTGCTTGGCACTAGCTGCGACCCCAGAGGTAGGGAGAGAATCTGTTTCATTCACTGAGTTAAGAAGGAACCTACTTGTTTTCTAACTTATCGCATCACTGGCTAGGTCAGCATTTCTTACCCAGTGGGTAATTGAGAGTCAACAATACTGCTGTTGGTCTGAAGTCACATGTAGAATCAGACCAGGTAAGGGTGGCAGATTTCATTCCCTAGAGGACATTAATGGACCAGATGGATTCTTCCTGATGATAAACATCAGTTCATGGCCATCAGTAGATGCTTAACCCCAGATTTTTAACTGAATTCAAATTCTATCATCTGCCATGGCAGGATTGAAACCTGAGTCCCCAGAATATTATCAGGTCCTCTGGATTAATAGTCTGACTGTAACACCTTGAGGCCATTGCCATCCCATAATATCTTGACAGCCTCAAGATTTGGCTGCTTAGGTCATGTCCTTTTTTTTTAGAAAGCACTGCTAATTTAAATGCACCAGATAACTTTTGGTGATTGTTCAGAGTTCCATCCACGGAGTTTGTGACCCTAAATATTTGGCTCGTGACATCCAGACCCACAACGTGGGAAGCCCTGCTGTAAAATAGTCACCATGGCATCTTCATACTATTACTCTAATAAAGAACCACATTGATTTCTTGAAAAACGCATTTTTTAGAAAATAGTGTTGAGTATCCACAGAACAGTACAGCACAGGAGCAGGCTGTTTGGCCCAACATGTCTGTGCTGACTATGATGCCACTCTAAACTAATCCCATCTGCTTACACAACGTCCATACCCCTCTATTCCCTGCCTTGTTCATGTGTCTGTCTAAATGCCTCTGAAATAATATTATCATCTCTGGTTCTACCACCTCCCCTGGCAGTGCATCCCAAACACCCTACACTCTCTGTGTAAAATACTTTCCTCGCACATTACCTTTAAATGCTTCCCCTCTCACCTTAAACCTATATCCCCTACTATTTGACATTTTCACCCTAGGAAAAAGACTCTGACTATCCATCGTATCTATGGCTCTCATAATTTTATATATTTCTATCAGGTCGTCCCTCAGCCTCTGGCACACTGGTGAAGACAATCCAAGTTTGTCCAACCTCTCCTTGTAGCTAATACACTCCAATTCAGGCAACATCCTGGTAAACCTTTTTTGTACCCTCTCCAAAGCCTCCACAAACTTCCTGTTGTGTGGTGGCCAGAACTGCACACTATACTCCAAATGTGGCCTGACTAAAGTTTTATACAGCTGCAACATGACTTTCAACTTTTATACTCAGTGCCCTGACTAATGCTATATGCCTTCTTTACCACATTATCCATTTGTGTTGCCACTCTCAGGGAGCTATGGGTCTTGTGCCCCAAGATCCCTCTGTATACCAATGTTCCTAAGGGTCCTGCCATTTACTGTATACTTGCCTCTTGCATTTGGCGTCCTGAACTTTATACAGGATGGAGGGAAGCCTCTCTGGGGTCACTCAATGCCTTACTGACATGCAGCAATGTGCCTTCCAGCTCTCTGACCACAGGGACATTAGCATGGCCATAGGAGAAAGAACGGAGAGCAGGAACAGGAATCTGGGACATCCATGATTTCATATAAATTAACCCCATAAAGTAACTCAGTACCTCCAAAAGTTACCACCACTATCATTACCCTCAATTATTTCACAATGTTCAAGGTCTCTCAAATTATCCTCAATATATCTTATAAATCAAAAAACATACCAAGAAATAAATGCTATGCCTCCAAATTACTACCAAAACCATTATGCCTGGTTATTTCACAATATTTTGTGTTCAAAGCCATCTTATTATCACCCCTTGATATTTCCTATGTATAATGATTTGACAAGTTAAATTTACAGTAGTGGAGTAATTTTGTTTAAAATTTCTATGTAATGACAAAGTAGTTGGTTATTACATTTACACCTCCCTTTTAATTGCCAGGAACAATTTAACTCTGTGCAACTGAGTCGGTTTGAATAAGTTAAAATCTCACTCACAATGGAATTTGGAACATTTTCCAATCATCAGTCTTGCGGTGTCTGCTAGTTTAAAAGAAATATTTTCCTATGACTTAATAATCTTAGCCCATGTGGATCACTTGATGTCACTATGACCCATAAGCAATATAAAAAGCCTTTCACTTCTTGCTTCTATACATAAGAAGTATCTCAGACCAGAGGGGAAGTAAGAGTGACTTAAGCGAAAGATGGTCAGCAAAAACTCAGTCACTGTTTTGACAGTCATTGCTCTGTGTCTGGTATTTGCAGATGGTAAGATGTTTGTTGCAATATTTAACTATTTGATCATTTTTATTTTAAAACTAATAATAAAAATAATATTTTATGGATTACACAACTGATATATTTTAATACAACTGAGTTCGAATCACAAAATTGGAAACGAAACTTTAAGAATTCTTTCTTTCCTATTGCAGCTCTGTCTCGCTTACCTAAACAGAGACGTTGCAGATGCATCAACCAAGCAGAACAACTACAATCATCAATGAAAATCAGCAACATTAAAATTTTCTTTAAACAGGGTCTATGTGAAAACATTGAGATTATGTAAGTCACCATTTTTCATATATACCATTATACTTGCTCAAGAAATTTTAAGATACGGAAGTTACATTTAATTAACTGTGGTTTAATTTTAACCAAGTGTCAACTTGCAAGATAATAAAAGGATTTGCTTGAACCCTGAATCAGAAGTTGGGAGGAAAATGATTGCTTTTATGAGAAAGTAAGTATGCACAAATTTTAACATTTATGAGTAATGTTGTAAACTGGAGAGATTTATTCTGGTAGATTATCTACATGATTGAAATCAATGCAATATAAGCACAACTGGTGACAGTGGCAAAATGATTGTGGGGTGTTTTAAATGTGAGTTGTTACCTTCAAGTTTTCTATCTTTTTTATAATGATTTGTAGGTTCAGTTCACCTGAACCAGGCCTTTCTCATAAACTTAACCTGACTCCCCGGAAGAAATGTCTGATTTAGCTGAGTCTTAAGCTCAAAAACCCTAGCAGACATCATTAAACATCTTTTCATATGAAAATATATTCAGTTTGTGAACGAATGGACTATGCACACCGGTGAATCTATTATATGGTTAAATATAGATCATTTCAAACTATTTTCAATGATTTCTAAATTGGTTTACTGCTAAGAGGATGACTGAAAAATCTTTTCATAAAATCCATGATAGAGGTCTGAGTGTCTCTGGATATGCTAGCATTGATTGCCAACCCCTTGTTACCCTTGAGAACATGGTGATGAACCTCCTTCTCGAACTGCTGCAGCCTAAATGGTATCTGTCTATCCACAATGATTTTACAAAGATAGTTCCAGGATTGTAACCAATGGTAGTAAAGGAATATTGATTTAGTCCCAATTTAGGATGGATTTGACTTGGAGGGGCACATCCAGTTGGTGGTGTTTTCATACATCAGCTGCCCTTGTTCTTCCGGGTGATAGAGGTTAAAGATTTGGAAGACTCTGTCGATGGAGGTTTAACACTAGTAAAAGTGTTTATTTCTGCTGATCAACTAATTTTAACAAAATTGTACTAGAAAATATCTCTGAAAAGTTAACAGTATTCAATCTTTGAAAGTTTTCTTTTATTCAATAAACTAATTCAACAGATACTGATCAAAATATTTCTTCACAGGAAAGTGAACCACTGAATGATTGCATATGCAGAATAATGGAAAATCTTGTATTGCTGACCAGTTGCTCCAAGATTTCACCATCAATTGAAGGCATTCATTCATTATTAGATTCCTGAAAAATCTTTTATTTATTATGTGCTTCACATTCTTATTTTTACATTTTATAAATTGACCAGTCTGTAGCATGCCTGCTGACAACTCGGTAATAGTTAAGCAACTGAGAGTAAGACAAATTGGAGTGCTCTAAAGCTACATACAATTTTTATTTTTTGAAATTTGTTGCATTTATCAATATTGCACTTTTATTCTTATAATTTTTCTGACACTGAGTTTGATACAAATAAGCTATTTTCGATCGCTAGGCTCAACAAAATTATTCGTTAAATTTTATTCCTCTTATTAATCTACATTTTTCAAGCTGTTCCTGTAGGTTCAGTGGCAAAAAGTTTTCAAGTTCTGAATGTTTTGCTTTTGTATGTCAACTGTATATGCATTGTTTCACTTTTAGAATCAATGTCATGTCACATAAGAAAATACATTATGTAACTTTTGGAATAATTATAGTATTTTCATTGCATTAAATGGACCATTTATAATAGTAATTACTGGAAATGTGTTCTTGTATTTAATACATAACCATAACATTTTAAAACCAATTTTTGTAAATGCGTTTTGTCAATTTAAGTTAAATTATATTATATATACTTTTATTTTTAGTTTTAATCAGGCATACTATGTATTATGAAAAAGAACAAAAAAAAAGAGAGTGTCTGCTAGTTAGAACACACCGGCAATACTGAGAATAGATTTGGTCATTTACCTAAGGAAAGGTATACTGGCATTGGAAGCAATCCAGAGAAGATTCATTAGGTTAATCTGGAACAGGGAGGGATTTTCTTAAAAGGAGATTTTGAGTAGCCTAGGTTGTACTCATTGGAATTTAGAAGAATGAGAGGCAACCCTATTCATAGAATCACATTCAGCCCATCAAGTCCACGCCGACCCTCCAAAGTGCATCCCACCCAGACCCACCCCCTACCCTGTTCCTGTAATCCTGCATTTCCCATTTCAGAACCTGGACACAAGCCCCCAATCTGTTATAAAATGGAAGTTGACCCCACTCTTAGAAACACCCAGAGAGAAGCACCTTGCCCTAACATCTGTAAAAGCAGCATGAAAAGTGATGTAGCCTTCTTCTCACCAACTTCTAGTGGCTAAACAAAATAAATCCCTGACACTCACTTTACAATCAATAAGCAACAATTTAATTATCTAACTCTAACATTGAACAAATTAACTACACATTTAACAAATCAAATAAACCCCTTCTAAGTACTAACTATTCCTTAATAAAACAAGATTCTAATGGTATGCTGTTCCAATAAATATAAGTCCCACTTATATAAAGCGAAGAATTTAGTCTCTCGAAATTACAGCCAGGTTACATGTCTCGGGAATGCTCCATGCCTTCTTTTTCAGTTCATCTGTCAGAAAAGCCTTCTTGGTTGATTCTTCTGTCAGGAATATTCACTAGTTGTGCTGTAGATGCCTTGTTCTTTAGACTTAGAGAAAACTGTGAGAGCCAGCAATTCTCTGTTGAAAGCTAAAGGCTGTTAACTCCGGCAGATGGCAGTCAGCTCTCTTGTCTTTGTCCAACCACCCTTTTCTTTTATACCCTTGATGACCTATCAATTTCTTTTGCTAGGATTGGTCTTAAGTTGTCAAAAGCATCAGATTTGAATTTAATTGGATTTTGGTATCAAAGTGCCAGGTTCAATTCGATTGGCTAAATTCAAAACTTGCTGTCTTGGTACAAACTGCTGCTTGGCCTACTAACTGTACGGCTTTTTGATATAAATGTTTCAATTCAGCTGCTCTCTGTGTACTTGCAAACTTTCAAGCTGCTGTTTACAGACATCTATTTTAAATCTCTAAGAATAGAAAAAGCACATCATCTTTTAAAGGGGCCACGCAATGCATCACCCCCTAGCATTTTACAAACACCAAATTCTAACTTCCTACCTCCCAATCCACAAGTACTCCATCCAATTTCACAACGAAGGGCTATTATATAAGGAATGGTTGAATAGCTTGGGCTTGTACTCACTGGAGTTCAGAAGAATGTGGGGGGATCTGATTGAGGTATATAAAATGCTGAAGGGGATTAATAAGTGGACGTTGAACAGATGATTCCTCTTGTTGGACTGTCTCGAACAAGAAGTTATATTTATAGGGTGACAGGAGATAAGTTCAAAACTGAGATGAGGAGAAACTACTTCTCTCAGAGGGTTGTGAATCTGTGGAACTCAGTGCCCCAGAGTGCAGTGGAGGCAGAATCAACAACAGATTCAAGAAAGAAATAGATAATTTTCTGATGAAAAGTGGAATAAAGGGCCATGGGGAACAGGCAGGAAAGTGGAGTTGAGACCAGAATGAGGTCAGCCATGATCGAATTAAGTTTGATGGGCTGAATTCTCTGACATGGCCCCCACCACACCACCACCCATCCCCAATCATAGAATCTCAACAGTACTGAAGCAGGCCATTCGGCCTATCAGGTCCACACCAACCCTCTGAGGAGAATCCCACCAGACCCACCCCATCCCTGTAACCCTGCATTTCCCATGGCTAATCCACCTAACACTCACATCCCTGGGCATTATGGGCAATTTAGCATGGCCAATCTACCTAACCTGCACATATTTGGACTGTAGGAGGAAACTGAAGCACCCTGAGGAAACCCATGCAAACAAGAAAGAATGTACAAACTCCACACAAATAGTTGCTCAAGGCTGGAATTCAACCCAGGTCCCTGGGGCAGTGAGGCAGCAGAGTTAACCGTTGATCCACTGTGCCAACCCAATGAATTTACCATCTACCTCCTGGAGGTCAGTAAACATCAGTATATTTACAATAAACATTGTACTACCCATACTCCTTTAACTGAAATTCTCCAATTACTTAAATTTCTGATATTCTTCAATTATAAGTCATCACTTTATCACCTAGAAGCCATTTGGAAGTTATCCAGAACCCAATGATTCCCCAGGTTATCTGGCTATGAATATATAACCTCCAGCAGAGGGGCTCCCCTCCAGGATTTTAGCTACTTCTGTAAGTTTTCATTTTTGCCATGCATCGTTAAAATACACCATTGTTTAACAGGGTTAAATTGTTCCTTCCAATTAAAAGGGAGGTGTAAATGTAATAACCAACTACTTTGTCATTACATAGAAATTTTAAACAAAACCAATAACCTATGGTAAAACCAAGGTGTGAAGCACAAAAATGTCTGTTTCATTCTGAAAAGGCAGAAGGCAAATCATCAAACTGGCCTTAGGGGTTTATTTGAAAAAGCACCTAGGGTTTTTACTAGGCTGTTATCTTTTGCACCATCTACGTTTTCAATGAAAGCTGGGAGAGATGCTGACAACTTGTTACTTTTGAATACTTGTATATGGTATTCTTTCTTAATCAGCTTTGGGATGTGGTGTCACTGTCTGGATCAGTATTTATTGCTAAACCCTAATTGCCCCAGTGAGAAGGTGGTGGTGAGCTGCCTTCTTAAATTACTGCAGTCCGTTTGGTGTGGAACCCACAATGATTTTAGAGAGTGAGTTAGAGGGTTTTGACCCAGTGAGGGCCACTAAAGGAAAGGCAATATCATGGAGTGTAAAACCTGGACTGGCCCATACATATTTTCTGATGAAGGGTCTCAGCCCGAAACGTCAAGCTTTCCTGCTCCTATGATGCTGCTTGGCCTGCTGTGTTCATCCAGCTCCACACCTTGTTATCTCGGATTCTCCAGCATCTGCAATACCTATTATCTCTGGCCATACATATCCTCCATTTTAAAGAGATAAGTCACACCAGTATGTGTTATTTGCAAGTTCTACTTGGTTTTCTTTCTAGTATATTTCTTTCAAGTATATATTTTGGTGAGTGGCTTGGAAGGGAGCCTGCAGGTGGCAGGGTTCACATATAGCTGCTGCCCTTGTCCTTCTAGACAGTAGTGGTTATGGGTTTTAAAGCTGCTGTCCAAGGAGCCTTGGTGAAGAAAGTAGTTCATCTTATAGATGGTACAAACTGAGTGTCAGTGGTGGATGGAATGAATATCTGCTAATCAAGCAGACTGTTTTATCTTGGATGGTGTCAAACATCTTCAGTTGCACACTTCCAGGCAGCTGGTGAGTTATCCATTGTCATCCTGACTAATGTCTTGTAGATAGTGGACAGGCCTTAGGGAATCAAGAGGTGAGGGTACTCCCTGCAGGATTCCTAGCCTCTGACTTGTTCATGTAACCACTGTGTTTATATCACTTCTTGAGTTTAATTTCTGGTCAATGGTAAAAATATACTGTAATAATCATGGGTGATTTTAATTTTCATCTAGATTGCATGAAACAAACTGGCAGAAGTCACTAGGAGGATGAGTTCATTGTGAGAATTTGGGACAGTCCCCTTATATTTTACACGTCTATATTTGGGTAATTGAAATCCTCTGTCATAACCACTCTCTAACATTAGCACGTCTCTGTAATTTCCATGCAGATTTGTTCCATTACATCCTTTTCAGTAGTTGCTGGTCTGTAGACTACACCTAGCAATGTAATTGCACCATTTTATTCTGTAACTTGAGTCAAATCGACTCTATCCTTGAACCTTTTGAGATAACTTGCTTTTTCAGCACCGCAGTGCCCTCCTTAACCTTCATTTATACCCTCCTCCTGTTCTTCCTTTTCTATCTTTCCTGAACAACTTCTCCCAGCAATATTTAACACCTAATCCTTTCCTTAAGCCAGACCTCTGTCACTGTCACAACATAATTCCACATTGCAATCTGGATCTGTAACTCCCCAATCTTATTTACTGTAATCCGTACATTTAGATACAACCACATTAACTCTGTTCTCTTCCTTTCTTTCTCCCCTACACTGACTTCACCTATTATCTTACTATTTTCTGTATTAGTGCCAGCTGTATCCTTCAGTATTTTGTGAGCTCAGTTATTCACCCATAATATTCTGCCTTGGTTCCCACAGCCCTGCCAAGTGAATTGAAAGCCCTTGCAATGGCATTAGAAGATTGACCTGCAAGGACTTCAGTCTCAGCTGTTTAGGTGCAACCCATCCACCTTGTACAGGTGCCATCTTCCCTAGGCCCGGTGTCCCAGAAATCTAAAGCCCTCCCTCCTTCACCATCATTCAAGTCACGCATTCATCTGCCTTATTCTGCTTCCTCTGTACTTAGGTTCAGTAAAACCTGCTAGTGTTCACTCAGTTGAGTCCACACCTCATCTTACTATCTGCTGACAATGGTGACCAGATTTACGTAACCTCAAGCACATGGACATACAGCCTAAAGTGAAGCCAGTGAAGTGATACATTGCTACAGCAAGCAACTAGGAGGCCAGCCCAGCCTAGCAGTCTGATCCTAGAGCTGGATGAAATACCTAAAGTGCATCTCAGTGGTGATAGGTGTCAGTGAGCAACAGACTTCGAGGCTTATCTAGACACCAAGCTGCAGAAGAGGAAAGGCCACACAGAAGCTGAAGGAGCTGGAAGAGGCCCGTGGAGGAGTAAACAACAGGAAAGAATCAATTGTTTTTGTAAGTTAACAGTTTGCAGGGAAGAACAAACAAACAAGAGAGCACACCCACATTGCTCTTAAGATAGGAATGGTTTGATCACCATAGGCCACACTGAAAATTCTTCAATGATGGAAAAAGCCTTACTTCTCCAGAAAACATGGAAGATCGTGACCAGAAAGCATTGGATAAACCAGTGGTGATGCTTCAGACAGTATTATGACAAAAAAACTCATACAAACACCAGGTCAGCATCTTGTTGTATGTGAATGGTGGATAGAATGACACATTCCTTGCCAGACATGGTACAGAAAAAAAATTGCAACATATTACAGTGTAAACAAAGCACTGGACTCCCATTTCAATTCAAGAAGAAATTCCATTATAGACTATGTAAATTATAATTAATGTGAGCAAGGTACAGAGGAACCCATTGATTCAACATTCATAAAAACTGAAAGAACTGCGGATTCTGTAAATCAGGAACAAAAACAAAGTTGGTGGAAAAGCTCAGCAGGTCTCGCAACATCTGTGAAAAAAAAAACAGGAGTTAACATTTCATGTCCGGTGAACCTTCCTCAGAACCTCCTCTGTTCTGAGGAAGGGTCACCGGACCTGAAACGTTAACTCTGTTTTTTGCCTTCACAGATGCTGCCAGACCTGCTGAGCTTTTCCACCAACTTTGTTTTTGATTCAACATACATAATTTATTCTGCCTCACAGATAATTTCCTCTATGAATGAAGTTGTTTATTTTGGAAGGGAGAACATAGGAAGAGGATATTATTTAAATGGAGAAAAACTGCAGAAAGTTGCAACTAAAAGGGACTTGGAGATATACGAGTATGAAACACAGAAAACTAACACACATGTGTAGTAGGTACTTAGGAAGGCTAATGGAATGTTGGCCTTTATTTCAAGGGGGCTGGAGTATAAGAGTAGGAAATTCTTACTGCAACTGTACAAAGTGCTGGTGAGACAGCATCTTGGGTACTGTGAGCAGTTTTGATCCCTTTATTGGCAGTTCAAAGAAGGTACACTAGGAGGATCCCCTTTATCAAGGAACTGTCTAATGAGCAAATGTTAAACAGATTGGGACTGTACTTAGTCCAAGTTCGAAAAATAAAAGTTAATCTCATTGAAACAGACAGGAATTTTGAGGGGTTTGACAGGGTAAGTGATGAGAGGATGTTTGCCCACATAGGAGAGTCCGGGACCAGAGGGTACATCTCAGAATTAAGGGGTGTCAATTTCAGACTGAGATGGGGAGGAATTTCTTCTCTCACATCCTTGAGAGTCTTAGGAACTCCTTGCCACAAAGAGCCATTGTTTGGGGAAAGGGTGTGCAGAATCCTTGTGCATATTTAAGGCTTTGATAGTTAGATTTTTGTTCAGTAGGGAATCAAAGGTTTATGAGGAAAGGACAGGATAGTGGGCATCAGGAGTGTCAGATCATATTGATCCTTATAAAATGGCAGAGTGGGCTTGGGGGGCTGAATGGCCTACTCTTGTTCCTATTTCTTATGGTCTTGTGGTTTGTTTTCATCTATTAAATAAATCCATAAATCAGAGGGCAAATCAGACAGTGTGGACAGCAAGAAATGTGGCCTCAGAAGATACAGAAAGATACAGAGAAGCTCAACAGGTCTGGCAGCATCTGTGGAGACAGAAATAATGTTTCCAGCCTAGTATGATTCTTTCCATAAGTCAGAAAGAATTTCAGCCTCTTGACTTGCCTTTCAAGAAGCTGCAATCTTTTACATTCTGGAGTTTTTCCTTTTTCTTATGGTTTTCCGTGAATGTAATATTCCATATTCCTTATATTACATAAATATTCCATACATGCAAGGACTGTGAGAAACATTACATAGGCCAAACTGGAAGAAACCTGACAATAAGGATACACAAACACTAACTAGCCACCAAGAGACATGACCAATTCTCACTGGTCTCAATACACATGGACAAAGAAGGACATGAATCCGACTGGGAGAACACATCCATAATAGCATGAGCCAAACAGAGACATGCCAGGGAATTCCTGAATGCCTGCCATTCCAACTGGAACTCAATCAACAAACAGATTGAACTGGGCCTGATATACAGACCACTGAGAAACAGAACTGGAAGTGATGCCAACCACCCCAGCAAACCGTGGCATATAAATAACAAATGGGACAGAACACCAATACCTCACCGAAGGCACACTGACGATGTTACCTAGCAGGGTGACAAAGCGTCTGCAATCAAACACACTGGCTCGGCAAGCAAGTCTACAACCTGATTTAACCATTGTTGTAAAAAAGTCTTCAAAAGCATTGCAACCCAGGAACCTGCTGTCATTCCATTCCAATACCATATTCCCCTTACATGGAAATCAGAACTGACCACACATGCCCCATACACCCTCCAGGAAAGCTGAGAATGCTGTTACAGATTAGTCTGTCAAATATGAGACATTTATGGTGGAGTTGGGGAGTGATGTGAAGTAACTCCACAGGGACCGTTCTTGCATCACCAAGTCACCCTTTGTTTCCACATGAACAGTCCTTCACTTTAGGTCTGCCTCATTCAGAGTCAGGTACCAGAGCATCAATATCTCTGACACTCACCCATTTTATCTGTCAGCTAGGGCTCCCTGATTGGACCAGATTAATGGCCCCAATCAGGGAACTCAAATTCTATGAGGTCCAGTTCGCTGACCTCATTACCATCACTGCATTACTGTGTTAGGCCAGCAAAGTAAAAGAAGTTAGAAAAGCATAGCATTTAAAGGATGTAGAGCGAAAGGTAGAGTAAAGATATAGTGTAAATACCTGCACTCTAAGCATAGCTACTGAGCATGTGTAAAAGATCACATGGAACTGAATCCTGAGTCTCTAGGGCTCCAGAACTGAGGCCCCTATTTATTCTTTGACCTTCAGTCCTCTCTGATCATTTTCAGTATATAGTTACATCCAATAAAGCCGTTAATGTTCACTCAGATGAATATGGACCGCATCCTAGTGCACTATCAGCAGGTATATAGTCTTTTTTTAATTGTCCCACAGATTTCCTGACTTTGACAGGATTTCTTTTCTCTGCCTTATCAGCACAGTTCTTTCGGTGTTCTTTTTAACAAAATCCCATCACTCAAATGTCTATGTATCATTAACTTGACTCCTAGTCGCAGGGATTCTGTGGCACCTCTTTGGTCCTTAACTTTCAATAAGCCTTGTTTCTTCAAAAAGGGGAAACATTGTCAACAGACATCTGCTTGATGGTTAACCCCAAAACAGTCCTTTTTCTCTTCCTGTCGCACCTCACAGCTCATGCCAGGAGTCTTCCCAAAACTCTGTCTCAGAATCGGTGTGTCGGTACGCGACGTGGTGCCTCCTCCTCTGTTTGCAGGTGTTAAAATCTGTGCCTTCCGTTCAATAATTTTTGACCTGGGCCCCTGTATCATGACATCTAGTTCACAGGAGCTTATCTCTAGGCAGATTTCATAGTAGGAACTATTCCCCACCTCAAATCATTCTTTTTTGAACTAAAAAAGAGACAGTTTAAAACATAATTATAAAGTCCAACATTCATACTATCACAGGAAATAATCCAGTTTGTAAAAATGATCATAATTTGGTAAAACATCACATTTAGCTTGAGGTGAGAAATGCCGAAGTGAAACAAATTGCCTGGTCTTGAAAGCCTGATTCCAATGGTTAGGAACACCATTACACTCCAACCTCCATTAATGAAGTCCAGTGTAGGAAGGATTGTGGATAGCTTTTCTGTCTCGATGCTAGTTGTGACCCATACTGTCACTGCTGGTACAAATCCAGTGATTCAGTGATCCTGGATCTCTGGATGTCAACAGATGCCAACCCCTCCTGGTGCCTTCACATGTAATGGAGAGCTTCAAGCTTCTGACTGGCTAGGAGTTCCTGGGTCTAAATCTCAACAAAAGCTCAACACTGACCAGTTAAATCCTTAACAGTGATTCTTATTGACTCTCTCATCAACAGGCAAGATGCGTTAGCTAAATTAACTTCCACTTAGAGAGTTGGGATAAATGGATCACTTTCAGATTGGCAAGCCATAAAAAAATGGAGTGCCACAACAATCAATGCTGTGAGCTCAAATATTTATGATCTATATTAATAACTTGGATTAAATAATTGCTAAAAGGTCATATCAAATGGAAACTTTGTCATGCACTCACCGGGACTAGGATGCAAGGAACATAACTTGGAAAAGGAGCATCAATTTATACAGCATTATAAGAGGACGCTGATTGCTTGGGCCATTGTTGACATGAGGATGCAGCAGGTACAGTTAATTGTCAATTTTAGTTCTCAGCTCATAGGTCATGCCATGCAAATACAGTAGGAGACTGTGAGCATGGTAGAATCAGCAACACTTTCTCCTCACCTCCTCCTCCCACCCATACAATACCCAAGAAAGACAGATAGGCATATAAGACCATAAAATACTTACCATTCAAGGTGTGAGGAAAGCAGTTCCAGCCTTTTGCAGCCTATGAGACCTGGGAATATGTTTACGAATTGAAGACCTGGGT
Organism: Ginglymostoma cirratum; assembly: GCA_024137785.1. Lineage (NCBI taxonomy): Eukaryota > Metazoa > Chordata > Chondrichthyes > Orectolobiformes > Ginglymostomatidae > Ginglymostoma > Ginglymostoma cirratum. The sequence continues at coordinate 16,365,301 of JAHRHZ010000289.1, forward strand.
GGCACTTTATAAGGCACCTGTGATTACTTATATTTCACAGAAATGACTAGGATTCATTTGTAATGATCAATACCATGGTCCTGATTGACAGTGCTCAGGATTTGAAATCAGCAAAATTGGTCACTGCACGAGGTACACATTCAGGATAATGCTAATGCCATCGCCTCTAGGCCAGAATGTCCACTCAAGACCCATGTGCTCCAGTTTGTTATAACATGTTGATTAAATATCCATTAATAAATATCCACGGTATGCAGGCAAAATTTTGTAATTTCAGATTTCTTTAACCTGCAATGTGTGAGTGCATAATTAATGCAATTGTCACTTGAAGGGTCACAAGTGGAGCCCACTCCTGTAGTCAAAACAAACCGAGGTATTACACCCATTCTGATTACACATCTTCCATTAATATGTATTATAAATTGCTGAGGTCACAGCATTGATTCCGCTGAAGATGGAAAGCAACACAACTCATGTTTCACAGAGTGAGTTGCGAGGTCAGCCAATTAATCTGGCTGCTCCACTCCCATAACCTTAATAGGAACATAGGAACACAGGAATTGGCTATTCAGCCTTTCAAGCCCACTCCACCATTTAACATGATCATGGCTGATCTTATTCTAGTCTCAGCTCCATTCTTCTGCCTGCTCCTCATAGCCTTTTATCCCACTTTTCATTGGAAACTTAGGTATTTCTTTCTTGAAGCTGTTGATTGATTCTGCCTCCACTGTACTTTGGGGCACTGAGTTCCACAGATTCACAACCCACTGAGAGAAGTAGTTTCTTCTCATCTTGGTTTTGAACCTACCTCCTCTTACTCTATATCTATAACCTGTTGTTTGAGGCTGTCCCACAAGGAGGAACATCTATTCAAAGTCCCCTTTAGCATTTTATATAATTGGAGCCATCAGATGCCCCCTCATTCTTCTGACCCACCCAAGCTATTCAACTGAACCTCGTATGACAGGCCTTTCATCCCTGGAATCAATCTGGTGAACCTCCTCTGACCTGCGCTTGTGCCACCACATACTTCCTCAAGGAAGGAGACCAAAACCGGACACAATATTCCAGGTGTGGTCTCACCAACACCTTATATAGTTGTAACACCACTTCTTTACTTTAATAATCCAGCCATTTTGCAATAACTACCAGGATTCCATTTGCCTTTCTTATTATATGCTGTACCTGCATACCCACTTTCTCCGATTCATGCAAAAAAGACGCCCAATTCCCTCTGCACTCATGCACTTTGAAACTGCTTCCTGACCTCGCACCTAACCACATTAAACTCCTTCTGCCAGATTCTGCCCCATTCTCCTAGCCTATCAAAATCCACCTGTAAGCTCTTTATCTCCTCATCACAGTCTACTTTCCCACCTATTTTAGTTTCATGCTCCCTCCAGCTTTGTTCTTCTTGTCAATGACATCAGGTTTGAGTCTCCCAACATTCCTACCCAACTTTTCATCTCCTTGCTTTACCACCTGAGCTCTTGGTCTACAGTTTAGTAATATCCAATATAATGATACACTGTTCCACCCATCAAAAGCCATAGTGATGTTGACTATAAATGACCTTACCTCTCACAGTACCCAATGTCCTTCCATGTTCTATTGACTTCCAACTTAATTTGACAAGTTCCACTCCTTCTCAACAGGTGTGCCTTTTGCATCCCAGCATGCAGCTTCCATTATCCACAACTGACTTCCCCAACTTCTTGATCCGGAGCTACGTGAGAAAATTTGGCCTTTACTGGTGATTTAATTACCTCAAAGGTGACCTAATTGATTTTTATTGAAAAGTAAAAGTGCTTCCAAAACACTGCCCTGTTTACTGCCTGCACATTTGCATATGGGTATCATTTTGTCAGGACTGGACCTGATATTGAAATCCTGATTTAAAGAAGATCATCTGATTGGTGAGTCTAAAATTCTATCCAGTGTGTATATCTATTATGGGTGGCATTTAAATTAACTGTTTTTAAAGCTAAATTATGTTACTAATGTTAGTTTCCCATTTAGATACAAAAATGAATGATTTCACATATTGCTTGAGAAGATCAGATGGTAAGTTCAAGTAAGAAGCACATCTACATTATCTATTTAGGTACCGTATTGTCATTACTTGTACTAACACATGTTTTAATACTTCATGTAACATTGCAGAGGTTACATAACATCTGAACATATGTGACAAAACGTGGCTTTTCACTTTCTTCCAAGTGCAGTTCCTTCTGAACAATTTGACAATAGTTTCGAAGCAAACAATGAATGGATGAATTTTTGACTTCCTGTAATAAATTCTTTTCATCTGCTTCTTGTCCTTTGCATTATTCTATTCCTCACTAACATTTCAGACTTCACAGTTGAGTGATCAGAGTTTGGTATTTGAAAAGCATTAGAAGGTTATTTCTGTAGGTCTATGTGCCTATTTTTTGAATCTACTAATGAGTGTGCATTTTCAGGAATCCCTAATGTCTGAAACTATCTTGGCAGTTGGAATTTTTGTTGGTAGAAGTTGAAGAAATGTACACTTTCTCAACTAAATATTACCCTAACCATTAACTAATTTCCAAGAAAATACTAACATTCAACATATGTTTCCAATACAATATTTATAAATGACAAATAAAGATATCCAGTGGAAGTAGAGAAAATTCAATGATTGGAATTATAGTTACTGACGTGAGAGAATAAAAATATATTTACAGGGGATATTGAATGTTAACAGGTCAATAATTTGCCTTTTTAGTTTTCATTGAGATATTTATTTATGCTTTGAATGATAATACTTTGATTCATCCTTCATCAAAGGCATACATAACTTTTTTTAATATTAATGGAATATGTTACTATAATGTATTTGATTGAAAAGCACATTAAATGTGGTTTGAGTAAACCTTAAAAACATTCTGAATATCTTCCTTTTCCACTGCACGGTTTCTAGTTTCTGTTGAGGCTGATCTTTATTGCCCCCTGGTGTACAGAGCCATATTGCCATCCGTAAACCTTTCTCAAACATGATCAGTATTTCTCAGGACCTTGAAAATTCTGAATGTGGATTACATTATGTACAACGCCTTAAATTAAAATCATAATTTAACCAATATTTAAAGGATATCTCTGTAAATGATCATGGCACATTATACATTCCAAAAATGTCTCTAGTTCTCTTTTATTAATTGTTTCTTTCTGGTTAACAGCTTACATTTAATTTCATTTTTGTTTTTGAATTACTTATTTTCAAACGACATATAATTTGTAGATGTAAAAATTAGTAACAAACAAATTTTGTTAAAAGTCATTCCAATCTAATCTCAAGTCTCTCAGGTTGAGTTTGTGAAACAGCTAATAGAAATTCTCTCTTGTAGTAACAACCCTATTGTGTGGGATTACAGGCGGTATAATCATTGAGGTAAATATGCGACACTACGCTATTTTTAAAATTTCATAAAATTTAAATAAGCATACATTAATGGCATATATTTATCTTAAAACAATTTGGAATGCATTATCCACTTGATGGCATCACTTCAAGAACAGATTTTCAAAACCTATTTGAGCGTTAAATCCTCTAATCAAATGATGGATTTAAAATTATGCTCATACAAGTATCCACTTCATCGTTCAGTTTGCTGTTGGATTTGAATGTGTACATTGCATTTAAAACTAAACAAAATTAATAACTAAACTTATAACATTAACCTATTTAATTAACTTCCCTTAAAAAACAATGCATTAAATAATTACTGCATCAGCATTAACTTCTCTGGTCATAGAGGTAATTTGATTTTATTGTAGAATTTCCATCGCAGACTCTAAATTTTCCCCATTGCATATTTCCAGTTACGTAATTATTTGATGTTGCTCAATTGCCTTGGCAAATATAACCACACAGCCTATATAAAGAGGCTTACTCTACTGTGTTTCAACACATTACCAAAAACATCAAGAGCTCGAAAGGAAGTAGGAGGGAAATTTAAAAAATGGTCAGCAAGGTGTTACTCAAAGTGTTGTCAGTCGTTGTTCTATGTCTGGCATTTGCACAGGGTAAGAAATCTGCAATGGATTTAATTTATGTATTCTGCTATTTCTTTTAGAATTTGAATACAATTCTGATAAACATGAAACTAGATTTTAACTTCAGATGGAAGAAATACTGTTAAAGGGATGAATTAAGTTGATGTACAATTTTTACTCAGTAGTGGATTTCTGACATCTATTTTATTTGTTTTTACAGCTCAACATCGTCTGCCTAACCACAGTCGTTGTCACTGCATCCAGACAATAAACCAGTTATACCCTTCGATGAAAATCAGTAATGTTAAAATCTTATTGAAACAGAGTTTTTGTGAGAATGTGGAAATCATGTAAGTTATCCCGAAATTATTTTTCCATAAAACCTATTTGGGATGAAAGAAAGTTCATTAATTATGCTTTTTCCTTACTTTACAGCGTCACCCTGCAGAGTGGTAGAAGAATGTGTTTGAACTCTGAATCTGAAATTGGAAAGAATATTATTAATTTTATGGAAAGGTATATACAATACTTGCTATCTCATTTTTTTTTAAAGCTTCTCACAATTTTTTTATGAAATATTGCTTTATGTAGTACTTATTTTTTAAAGTTTTCATAGCATAACTATTGGAGGAGCACAATTATTTTTCGGAAAGGCTATAAAAGTTTATCTTCTTTCTGACTTTCCCATATAAACAGAGTTTAATGAAAGTTATATATTCTACATTTGTGCCAATAACAAAAGTGGCAATCAATTCACTACCATTTATTTGTACAGCTTAAAAACAAAATCAGAACAGACATTCTAAAACATACTTGTAGATGAGCCAATATTTTGTCCATCAAAACCTCTGAAGTATTTTTTTCCAACTGACTGGTGCTAATAATTTGTCCAATAAATACTTTTGGGTTCAATGGTTAAAATTAAAATAACAAAAAATGTGCCTTTGGACGGCTAGAAGTTAAATCCATGCTACAACTTTTCTGCATTGCTCGCATACTTACAATGAAGTATTTTCTCCGCAGCATGAAGAAAACTACAAAAAAGAACTGATTTTATGAAGTGAACAAGGTTGAATGCGGAACAGAACAGCATCTCAAAAAATTAACTGGATGAACCACTATTTCTATTGTGTAAAGATTACAAATGTTGGTGATATTTTATAAGGATTTACAGTTTTTAAGCTAATGAAATACAATCTACAATTTTGATCTTGGGATTGTAAATTTCAGAATTCATAAAGAAAGCTGTCTGCAATACCTTATTTAGGAACAGGTTGTTCTAAATAAGTTTATTAATTAGACAACAGATTAATTCTGCTGATATTTTCTGATAAAATAAGCTTAGTTGGTTGTTAATGGAATTATTAGTTGTTACAGCAAGCTAGCATCAACTCGTTGCCAAAATTCCTATACTGTTATTTCCTTGTTTGTCACAAGGGGACCTTTATGATTGTTTCTGACATAGATATTGTCAACTTGCCATTAATTAAATCATTATATTTAGTTAAATCATTGTATTAAATTAAATCATATTCATGGAAAATAGAAAATATTTTTGTCGTAACTTTTGAAAAAAAACTATGCTAAATGCTATATAACTGCAGATATGTGTTTTAAAATTCAGTAACGGCATTGCTTGCATGAATGAAATTAATTTGCAATCAGTCAGCGATAAAAGTTTGTATTGAATGATGAGTACAATACTGAAATTATATTTTTGTATTGCAAATGTGGTATTGCTAATGTGTTCACCGATTAAATGTTTATCACAAAGAAACATATTTTAATTTATAGTCATTTTTAGAGTTAAACCAATTACACTAAATAGAATGCCCATTTCAAATGAGGGTGGAAATTCCTAAATAAATAAAAAGGGCTGGAAATTTGAAAGTCAAGCTCTCATATTTTTAAATTATGAGTTAGTATAGACAGTTGGTGCCTAGTTGAGCCCTCTTCAAAAAGGATAGGTGATCTTAGTAAAGATATTGTTGCTAGACTATTAATCCAGAGACCCAGGTAATGTTCTGGGGACCTTGCTTTGAAACCCATCATAGTGGGATTTGATAATGGAGTTTGAATTCTATAAAATCTGCAATTACAGATATAATGGCTTCTGGGGAGAAAAAAAAATTGGTTCATTAATATCACTTAGGGCATCCTTACCTGGTCTGGCCTAAATGTGACTCCAGACCCACAGCAATGTGGTTGACTCTTATCTGCCCTCTGAAATGATCTAGCAAGCCAGTCAGTTGTAACAATCAACCAGATTGATGTGGATGAGTCCAGTATGTCGTGTATGTGGCTCCTTCACCCAGTCCAGCTCCAAAATCTGGAGGAAAAAAATATTAAACTGGATCACCTCGCATGACCCTAGACATTGGAAATAACCACGGCCAAGACAGCCTGTTGACCCTGTAAAGTCTTCCGTACTAACATCGAAAATTGCCAAAATTGGGGTAGTTTTCTCAGATGACGGGCATTTAGCATGCTTTCCTACATTGCTCAGACCTTTGAGAATAGGAGTTGGGATGTTATGTTTAGGTTGCACTGGAGTACCGTGTGCAGTTCTGGTCTCCCTGTTATAGGAAGGATATTATTAAGCTGGAGAGGGTTCAGAAGAGATTTATCAGGATGTTCCTAGAAATGGAGGTTTTGAGTTATATGAAGAGGCTAGATAGGCTGGGACTATTTTCACTGGAGTGTAGGAGGTTGACAGATCACCTTATAGAATTTGATAAAATCATGAGGGGCAAAGATAAGGTGGGAGGTTTCAAGACAAGGAGGTATATTTTTAGGGTGAGGAGAGAAAGATTTTAAAAAAGACATGAAGGTCAATTTTTTAATACAGAGAGTGGTTCATGTGTAGAATGAACTTGCAGAGGAAGTGATGGATGTGTGCAATTACAATGTTTATAAGACATTTGGATCACTACATGAATAAGAAATGTTTGGAGGGATATGGGCCAAGTGCAGGCAGGTGAGACTAGTTTCATTTCGGAATATGGTCAGCATGGACTGGTTGAACTGAAGGGTTTGTTTCCATGTTGTTTGACTCTATGACTATAACAACCTGACATAGTTACACTCACACAATCATACCTCACAGACAATGTCCCAGATACCACTGTCAACATCCCTGGCTATGTCCTGTCCCAGGAATCCTCAACATTAACTCCAAACACCGTGACGACACACGGCATCACGTCAAGGAAATCTCCTGCTGATTACCACATACCATGTATCAGTGCTCCTCCATGCTGAACAACATTTAGCAAGGGCACATAACATACTCTGGATGGGGCATTTCAATATCCACCACTAAGCGTGGCTCAGCAGTTAGCAGAACTGATCAAGCTGGTCGAGTCTTAAAGGACATAGCTGCTAGACTGGGTCTGTGACAGGTGGAGAGGGAACCAGCAAGAAGGAAAAATCTGCTTGACCTCATTCTTGTCAGTCTGGCTGCAACAGATGCATCTGTCCATGACAATAACAGAAAGAGTGAGCACCACACAATTTTTTTGGATGTGAAGTCTTGCACATTGATAATAACTTGCATCATGTTGTGGCACTATTGCTCTATTAAATGGAACAGACTTCAAACACATCTAGCAATTTTGGGCATCATGAGGTGCTGTGAACCATCAACAGCAGCAGACTCACACTTCAGTACAATCTGCAACTAGCATATCCCCGGCTAAACCATTACTATCAAGCCAGGGGTTCAACCCAGGTTCAATGAAGAATACAGGAGGGTAGGCCAGGAGCAGCACCAGGCATACCTAAAAATGAAGTGTCAACCTGATGAAGCTACTAAACATATACTATGTATTGCCTGGCTGCAAATGCTATAGGTGACGGAAAAGGCACGCGAATGGGAAGAAGACCTCCACATAATTATGAAGCAACGCAAAGCAGCAGCTGATCTCCACAGTAGCGTTACTGGAAGTCTACTAGAAATTTCTGCCATAAGTGTGATTTAGGACTTGGAGTGGCGGATGCTGAGACTGGGGCTATGAAACAGGAGCTTTCCTGGTTGCAAATGCTCTTGGCCACGTTCTTCCACATTACAAATTAATCCGACTAATAGATGTGAGGCACAAGCAATGTTTTGAGGGCTGTAAATATTCACTCCAGCTGCCATTGTAGCAACTTTCAAGGTCCCACAGACTGGCCAATGTCCTGAAACCGCTCACTTCACACCTTCAACCATAAAACATTCAGACTGTTGTCTTATATGCAACACTGTGTCTCTTGTGTACCACGGGAGTTGGCTATGGAGGGAAGAAGTCTTTGATATTGCTGCCACAGGTATAATTTGCTACTGTACATGTACCAAAAGACTCAAGTGACAGATGTCTGAATCAAAGTAATGATGTGTAATGTCCATGTAGAGGCATCCCACTGGCCTCCTTGTCAGGGGCCTCCATGTTCCAATGTTTGGGGTATGCTGTTCAAATGTTATTTTGTGTTTGTTGCAGCTGCTGAACAATCACATGACAGAGCAGCTGCTTTGTTTCTGATAATGCCCAAGTAGGTTATTTGTCCCCAGTTGTCCCAGTCACAGAAGCTATTGTCTTTCCTGTGGTTGCTGCACTAAGGTGCTGCTATGTGAATGGGTGAGGAACACTTCCAACTGCAAGCTTGGGACCAGTATAAACCTTAATCTGCCTCCAAATGCACAGCTTCCCATTAAAATGTGCCCTTATGATGCGGTGAAAATGCAGGACAGCCACAGTCACTTGTTGTCCATGGAATAGCGTACAGATGAGAGAGGAGCAGTGCTCTACACACTGCATAAAGGTGACAGGCAGATCATCATGTCATGATGCCCAGCATATCTGCACTATCATACCTTCTTCCACTGGGGTCCATGTGGACCATAGGATGGCCTTTCCACATTAGGTTTCCGTACAGGTCAGGTCTGGAGGTTTGTACTGGTACTGTGCAAATCACATGCTTCTTGATCCTAGGAATCTCCGATCCAGACAACTGGAGGATGCACTGAGGCTATGGGATAGATGATGATCTGTAAGCGCCATTGCATTGTGTCGAGTAGACGGTATGTTCTTCAGAAAGTACAGCATCCTACAGCGCAGCACTATTTGCCAAAGTAAGACAGGCAGGACTCCTTTGTGAATCTTGTTCAATGGAACTGAGCTGCGTGAAGTCATCTCTCACTGAGTGTAAGTGTTTTGATGCTGCTGAGGCCAGCATTCCCATTATAGTCACAACACCAACTGCATTTTAATAGCACTGTTTAAAAAGTTAAGGTTACAAATGTGTGGAAGCCTTCACGACTTCTGATGCTCCCCCATTCAAATGTGATCAGGTTTCAAGTTGGTATGGACATTATGTAAAGGATAGCTATTGGACAGGTAAAGTTAGCACATTGTGTGGCACTAAGGGCAGCTGGCTTCATGACCTTCACTCTCGTAGCTGCAGCTAAAATAACATTTGCTCACACAAGTGATGATTAGAAACGAACATATATTTGCAATACTATATTTGCAATGAAGTGTCACTAGTGCCATGTAAGTGCCCTCAGAAAGGTTTACTTCTTCCTTTCCTTCCCACAATGTCTAGGTACCATCCTGTGATAAAGCAAGCCTGGCCCGTAGCAGAGTCCTGGTGGGTATTGGAATTTTGGGTGAGTAACACAGTGGTTATATGTAGCTGAAGGATCCAGACAGGAGTGTTTCCTGCAGCTTCACCCTCCTGGACCTGAACTTCCATTGAGTTGAGGATGGCAGATCGGGTGGAGGGGAAGGACCCAGTAACCTCTGGAGTGTCCTGTGAAGAATCTTCTGAAGGGCCTGTTTGTCGTTCCTGCTCTGGCTGGATGCCTACTGGCACTGCCCTCTCTCCCTGTGAAGAAGGGGCACCTGGAGTGGAGTTAAGGTCCCTCACCCCCCTGTTGCCTGGTCTCCTGCAGTTCTCCAGTGCAAAGGTCTGGGGGGTTTCTTCCTCTATCAGCTGTGAGTTGTGGCACTGATATACTCAGTACAATGTGCTCCCGACTACTGTAACTACCGAACCAATTGAGGTGTCAGAATCTGAGTTGGTGGAGGGTGCACAATACAGCACTGTCCGTATTTCTTCTAAAGGATCTGTGGCCTTTCCTCAAAGGCAGAGGAGTCAATGATATCTTGAGTGGCCAATCTCTTCAGGGCAGAGTCTGTATACATACCACTAGTACCTGCAGGAGACCAAAGTGGGAATGGGTTGTGAAATAGGGACACAAGTTTGATGTGTTAAGAATGCATTCAAGTGGCAGTAATTTGTACCTTGATAACCTTGATAATGTATGACTTGATAACCAATCTTTCTTGGTTTCTGCAACATGGAGATCCCAGCATCACCACATGAGCGGTCTTTATCCTCTCCCACTAAGGCAAAGGTCTTTTGCTCTTGGGAGTTGTGGAGACTGATGTTGGACACCCCATCAGCTGTGTTGGCCCCCTCTGCCCTATAGTGGGCTGTTTTCTCGTGGAATGAGACAAAGGGAGGGATTGGCTGAGATGAAAGTGGCTGGCACAGCTGTTAGTGCTAGTGCAGTTGGGAGAAAGGTGGAGAGGTGCCTCAAGGGAATACACAGTGCAGAGGGCATATAGGTGTATGCAGTCTGGGGCATTTGGGGAGAGGATGGGTGATGAGAGTGAGTAGGGAAGATGTTGTAGCAACAGTGAGAATGGTAGAGCATGAAACTTACTGTGGGGAGGATGCAGTAGCAGAGCAAAGATGGTGGTACTTATCCTAGTGAAGTGCAGATGTCATTAGCTTTCTAGTGGCATTGCTGTGCATTCCTCTGGACCATGGACACCTCACTGAACCAGGTGGCAGCTTCAGACCAGGCTAGCAAGGTTGGGTGCTGTAGCCTCTGCTGGCAGCCCTAAGGAAAGAAGACAGCACACCCCCTCCCCCCACCACCCCCCACGGGGCAACACCCTGTTCACCAGGACATCAGGTCCCTGTTGGTAAAGAATGGTGCCAACTTCTGCTTCTCAGCCCTCTCTGGGGCAGATCTTTACACCCAGTAATCTTGATACGCTGCTCCTCATTAATAGAGCTTGACCTGGCACACAGCTATGTTTTGAATATTGTGCGGGCACGGGAAATCCCAGGAGGTCCTGGCAGTGGTGAGTACTTCTACCACTCGTGAGTGCATGATAGCATGTGCCAGGCACCATAAAGGTGTGGTGCAGAGATATTGAGGTGAGCTGGGGAGAATTGTGTAAGAAAACTCTTTAGGCCTCAAACAGGGAATGCCTCCATGAAAACACCAAAACTGGCAATCATCCGTGTTTTGGTAACACTTAACCATATATCATTTCTTTATCATCTCTGAGTCAAAAACCTGGAAATTCCTTCCCAACAGTACAATACGACCCCGGGTGAATTTCAGCAGTTCCAGAAGGCAGCTTACCATCACCTTCTCCAGGGCAATTAGGGATGGGCAATAAATACTGATCTAGCCAGCAAACATAAAAATCCTATGAACAAGTGAAAAAAAAACTCTAACTTCCAGATGATGCTAAATTTAGGGGTACAGTTAATACAAGACCATGTAGAGAAGTGTAAGATAGTACTTCGAGGTAGAGAGTATAAATAGCCCATGTTGAAAATGAATGTTAATGGGGAAAAGAAGCAGAGGGAAGTTGTCGTTCGGTATACAAATTACTACCTATAACAGTGCAGCCTAATAAAGCCAACAAAAGGAGGATAACATTTAAATGCAAACAAGTTAAATTAGAATAGAATCACAGAGAATTACTGCACAGAAAGAGACATTCAGCTCACCATATCTTTGCCAGCTGAATGAGTAAATGCCCCATTCTCATCCCACTTCCAGAACCTAGTCCACAGCCTTGCCGGTTAGAACACTTCGGATACAGATACAGCTGTACTCAGATCTCATGCGAAAAAAATTAGAGGAAAAGTCAGGGGTGTTTCCTACTGCCCTCAGCGTATAAAGGTTTTCCCCTTGTACCCCCGTAGTCTTCCTGATCACTTTAGATCTGAGCAATCAGTGATTGCCCTTTCTGTAAGGGGTAAAGGTTTTCCCTGTCCACTCTAGTCAAACCCCTCTTTATTTTGCACACCCGATTTAGTTATTAAACATTGGCATAAATATTGCATTGCACCATTAGTTAAAAGTGCCTTGATTTAATACCTGAAATGGTCAATTGTTGACTGTTCAATACTGCCATCCGGAATGAAAGAGACTTTCAGTAGACCTCTTAAATGAACTTAAAATTTAATCCCTTCACTAAAAAACAAACCCATTTCTAAAAACAGCGGCAAAACTGGCTAACAACTAATCTATAATCTGAAAATAGATCTATGTCCCTTTTTAATCCCAATTCAAACACACTCACATAACACTAAAGACAGCACTGCTTTCCCAAGATGATATTTAAAAATTTCAGAAGAAAAAGCATTTTTGTTGGCCTATGCTCTAAAAATCAAGATAGCATTGAATGAAGCCTCACAGTCCACTGGGTTTCTCGCTGATGAAGTCGAATTGTTGACACCTGTAGACTCACGAAAAATATTTCAGACAAATTCTGATGAAGAGTCACTAAACGTGAAACTTTAAGTTTGCTTTCTTCCCAAGGATGCTGCTAGACTTGCTGAGATTCACCCAGCAATTTCTGCTTTTATTTCAGACAAGATGGAAGTCAGGCCGGGTGCAACTGTCTGGAAAGCAGTCAAAGATTAGTTTTCTTTACGATTTACAAGATAGTCATGATGCTGAAACTCCATTAGGTTCGCAAAAACTTTAACAACTAAGAGAGAATTTCAGAAAAGAGAGACCCTTGCCTTTACTGCACACTTTCTTTCTGATTTCCCAGGTTTTTGAAATAGGAAGCACGGTCAGAAAGGATACCTAGAAATTAGCAGCAGAGGGCCCCATAGTTTCTTCCAATCAGGGTTCTTCAGCAATTAAACACAATAAACCCCATCTCTCATCTCACAAGCTTTGATTGGCTATTTTTCCAAACACTCTTAACTTTCTGTGATGACCAGATGGCTAATAGCCCATATCATTCCTTGATAAAACTCTATTTAATCCAAAAAGTGTCCAAAAAGTTCAACTTCTTCTAAATTCCAATGAAGACAAGCCCAATGTACTCATGTACTTCTTCATTAGCCAAGAACAATCTAGTGAACCTTCTCTGGACTGCCTTCAATGCCAGTATATCTTTCCTTAGATAACAGGCCCTAAACTGTTAACAGTATTCCAGCTGTGGTCTGACTAATGCCTTTGTACTTTTAGCCAAACCTTCCTACTTATATTCTTGGTTCTGAGGAAGGATCACTGGACCCGAAATGTTAACTCTGTTTTCTCCTCCACAGATGCTGCCAGACCTGCTGAGCTTTTCCAGCGACTTTGTTTTTGTTTTTCTTCCTACTTATATATCCCATTCCCTTTGAAATAAAGGCCAATGTTCCAGTTGCCTTCCCTATTACCCATTGAACTTATATGCTAGCTTTTTGTGATTTATAGATAAGGACTCCCAAATCCCTCTGTTCTGTGGCTTTCTGTAGTCTTTCTCCATCTAAATAATAGTCAGATCTTATATTCTTCCTGTTAAATGCATAATTATATATTTTCTCGTGTTATATTCTATCTGCTGAGGTTTTGCATACTGGCTTAAGCTGTATATATCCCTCTGCAGACTCTTTCATGTCATCCACACCACTTGGCTTCCCACAAATTTTTATGTCATCTGCAAATTTGGCTAAAGTGCATTCACTTTCCTTATCCAAATCATTAATATTTATTTTGTATGTACACAGATACATACAATAAATATATTATAAATTGTACATACACTTAAGAAAGTAAAAATCAGTTTAATAGTTTAGAGCAAAGCATGTTTGGAGAAAGTAAGAAGGACACTAGGGAAAAATACTTGGACTCCTATTTTCTATATTTCTATTGTTTCCAATAGATGAACTACAAAATTAAGTTATCAAGGAACATAAAACAATATCATAAAATATTTATATTTTATTTGATATTTATAAAATATCAACAAAATATCAAATGGAAGTTTGCAATGGGAATTAAAACACTAAGACAATTATGCCAGGTTATGTACAGTCTATGGCACCCTGCATCTGGAGGAAGCTAGCGATATTGGCAAAGCATACTGCCCAAAGTGTAGCACTGACCTTGTCACAAGGAAATGGGATGAAACAGTGTGACTTGGCACAATTGCAACAGTAACAGGTGGGTTGAGGATTGAAAGAACACCCACAGGTCCACAGTAAATCTGCTAGAGCACTCAAATGCATACAAATGCAGAATAAAGGCAAAATTCTGTGGATGTTTGAGATCAAAACAAACACAGAGAATGCTGGGGAAACTCAGAAGGCCTGGCAACGTCATGGAGACAGAAACCAAGTTAACCTGATTCTTCACACCAGACTCAAAACATTAATTCTGTTTCTCTCTCCACAGATGCTGCCAGGTCTGTTGAGATTTTCCAGCATTCTCTGTGTTTGTTACGTAAAAAATGTGGTGTGGCTGTAACCTTGATGACCAGCCACCCTTCAGGAGGTGACAAGTCCTGCTCCAGCAGATGATAGTTCTATGCTGATGTCCCAGAACATCCACAATCTGTGTTGATAATGCCCCTTGTTCATTTGGAGGGAATAACATTAAGGATCCTAGAGTCTGGGCCTCCTCTGCCTTTTCCGCAAAGTTAGTGGATCTTCCACGGCTACGTCTTCATGTGAAGGCTCTTTCGTAACCACTGGAGGTTGCTGGTGGCCCTGAGTTTGCTGACACACTTGACTCAGCTCGATTTCTCTGTGTCCTCATTACACGGCCACGGTGATAGTATCCCCGGGTCTGCCTGGCCCCATTGGTCACGTATGGTGAATATCAGAAATACAATAACTCCTCAGTAGTAAAAACAGAAAGTGTCGGAGAAATTCAGCAGTTCCAACAGCATCTTAAAGATAAATAAACAGAGTTAACTTCTAACTGCAAAGCTAGAAGAATATGATTCTTCTTCAGAACTAAAGTTTTAGCGAAGATTTGCAGTTCGGTGACCTAGCATGGTGATGAAACGTCTGAACGAAACAAGCCAGCTTCGCAAATAAGTCAACAACTTCTTGAGAACTACTAAAGACTGGAAAATGGCATTTTTATGCTGTTGAGGAAGTGGGAGGAGTAAGTGGAACAGATGGTGAGGGTGCACACAGCAAAAGACAAAGTGAGTTCTTGTCGTGGTAAGAGAGATAGAAATGTAATTTAGGTGTAAGTGATAACTTGATAAGGAGAAAATGCACCTGTTGTGCTGAAATCAATGCCAACAAGATACAGCCAGGGTGGGGTGGTGGTAGGGGAGGAGGTAGTAATCAAAATGGATTTGTAAACAGCCAGCATTTGTATTATACAAAAATAGCAACATAACACAGGCCTCAATACAGTGGGATATGGAGCACCCCAAAAGGCATGGAAGAGCATGTCGGCAAACACTTACAGTTCAAGGTACAAGGAGATCAGTACTGTGCCCTTGAGTAGCCTATGAGATCTTAGATTGTCATTGTGAATTGTGGCCTACAGGTAACACTTTTCAGGTCTCCTGTGATTGCTTCTACTTCACAGAGATTACTTTGATCAATCTACAACGACCAATGACATGGTCAAGATTGCTGCTGGCTAGGATTTATACTTAGAGTTAGACACTGCATGCATTTAACATTTCCAGATGTTTTTAACCTGAAGTGTGTTAGAGTTTGAAGGCCCTCACATCATTCACAAATAGAGTCTGCATGTTCAGACAGATAAAACCACTTACTCCACTCACTCCAGGTGTATTGGCTGCCATTTTCCATTTCCTTTGCATGTTTGTGATTCAGATGAAGATCTTTACACAGATTACTTAACATCCTCAACATTTTGCAAAAAGAGTTGTAGGCTCAGCCTGGTAATCTAGGCCACAGCAAAATCATCATACTCCTTGAGCTCCCCGTTGGTCCCATCAGTTCAGAACTTACAATGCTGCCACCAACTCTTGCATTTAAGTCTATCTCTCAACATTACTCCCTAATGAAAGGAGTTGCCTCCGGTGACCGGGCAGGAGCTGAGCATGTGGGCTGTTTCCTGCTGCAGCAGTGGATTGAGAGTGGGCCGGAGTAACGTTAGCAGATTGGACATGGGTTGCAGCAAGTCCCAGAGGGGCCGAGTCCCCAGAGCAATGGAGCAGCCACATCCCAGAGCAGCGGAAGAGCTGTGTGCACAGGGCATTGTGGGGGGCTGAGTCCCAGAGCAATGGGTGGCTGAGAAAGCTCTTTGGCAGGAGGTGGCTGAGTCTGTCGGTCAACCTGTGAGGCCTGGAGCGAGGCTTTTGTTTTCCGCATGGTGTAGGCCACCAAAAGCGGCATGGCACAGACTGTTGTAGCCCAGAGCAGGAACCTCTCGGTGGCACAGCGTGGGTGGAAAGCCCAGAACGTGGCTCTGGCGGTGGTATAGCAGCAAAGGAAAGTTGGAGTTAGTTTAAGTTATGTTTCTTTATTTTGTTCTCTGAATGGCACTTATGTGCAAGCGACAGTGCACACTTTTCACTGCATTTTATTTTGAATGTACATGACAATAAAGGATATTCAATACTCAAAAGCACTAGGTCTACAGCTTAGTTATGCCAACCATCAGAATGTACTGTACCCTTGTTGAATTTAAACTGGTGGTAGAGCCCTACTCCCCTTTTAATCTATGTCCTCCAAAGCACTATTGTCTCTCAACCTTTTATGTTGAGTTGTCACCTATCACTATTATTACACCCTTTACATCCCAATGTGCTGCCTCCAATCCTCACAATGGACTTTCCCAACTTCCCGACCACAGCAACGGCCACTAACAACCACCGTGGATTTTGAGTGAACAGATCACACCCCCACCCCTCCCAAAGACAGACGATAGCTTATCCCTGACCAACTTGAAAAGACACTCCAGTTGAGCAGTGACTAAATCCATAAGGTCCAGAGCCTGACTTACCAATAATCTCAACTGGTTACCTGGACCTGCAGGTCTGACCATGGCCCACTTCCCAGTGTGAACTGATATGGAATCCCTGATCCTAACCACTTTAGGCAGCTAACTGACCATGTCCAAGCCCCTGGACTGGTATTGGCCACTGCCCTTAACAGACAAGGCACCGCCCCCTAAATAATGACAGTCTCCCTTGACTTGACTGAGGATGGCTACTTTTAAACTTGGTGACATTATCGTTTAGTTGAAGCTTACTTGCTGCAGAAACTGATGACACACTGCATGTGGAGCACTGATGTAGCACGGTGCCATACAGGAACATGTTCACCCCTTGACTGGTTGCTGCTGGCAACTATGACAAGTTGTTTGGCTGTGTCTGCACAAAAATGTAAGGCAGAACAAAATTACTGAGGGCCTATAACCTCTAAGAGACAACAAAACGCAACATAGCAAGAAAAAGCAGAGATACTGAGAGCATTCAAGTAGCAAGCAAAGAGCCTGCGGTGCACTATGATTCAGTGTATGAGCTGGGTTCCTGCTTCTGTGTGCTGGCACAGCATCACAATGAAAGGTGTCAGTGTGCTTAGAAGTGCAGGATTATAGTGGATAACTGTACTCTAAGTAAGTTAGAGATCTGTGATGTTGATGAGAAAGAACCTGGATGTGTGATCAATGCCCGTTGCTGCAGGTGGTTTCTGCCCCTGGAGCATACTCTGAGATGCTGGGAACTGCTAGCTAAGATCGAAGCTCAGAGAAGCATGTAGCAAACTGGAGACAACAGGTATTCATTATGGATGTCACATCAGGAATTGTTCATGTTATTTCCTGTTCAGGATGTGGGAGAAAATTTCCTATAAATGAGGCAATAGGTAATAAGATGCAAGTTCATGTAAATTGGCCTCACTGCTCACTTGAGAGATATTTGGCCCAGTGTACAGTGTGGAAAATCAAATGTTTTCTTTGACACCAAGAATCTCATTTTTCTGCTCCTATCATACAGTCCCTACAGACTCACAACTGCCCACGTTGTTCAGGGAGTGGAAAAAAAAATCAGCCCTTAGAATTCTACGGTGCTGTCTTTGCAACAATTCCACAGCTGATCTCATCATACTAGATTTACCAAACAGAATTTCTTATACGGTTGGACTTTCACTGCTGCATTCGTGACTCCAGATCAGGATTAACCTGATTCCTTATTGAAATTTTTTGAGAAAGTAGCAGAGGGGAGTAGATAATGATGATGCAGTCAACGTCATCAATCTTGACTTTCAAAAGGTCTTTGATAACTTGCTATGTAATAGACAAATGATTAAGATCAGAGAATGTAGAGCCAGAAAACAAGTAGCAGAGTGGATTACAAACCAACTTCAAGACAGAAACCAACTAGGAGTAAAATGTAGTTATCCACAGTGGTACAAGGTGGGAAGTAATGTCCTAATGTTGTGGGACTGCCACCCTTCACAATTTACATTAGCGATTCGTACTTTGGAATCCAAAACAGAATTTTTTTTGGTGACACCAAAGCAGGGGTGAGTTGGTGGTGGTGGAGGGCACAGGAATTAGTTGAAACACTGATTATACTGCAGAGTATCACAACAAATTACAGCAGGATATTAATAAAACCTGCAACATGGCTAAATAATTGGCAAGTTCAACAGATAAATATGATATTGCCCCAAAAATGTGCTTATAGGGAGACCAGTTATTACCTGGAATGTAAGTCTTGGATAGGGGAACAAAGGAGTGAGTACATTACACTTACCATGAAAGTTCTGTTACAGGTTAGCAAGGCATAGAACCAAAGGAATGAATTTTAAAATAAGTAGAGAAATAATGCTAAATTTGTCCTGAATTTTGGCTAGACCACATTTAATTCTTATTGAACACACTTCTGGTCACTGTATTGTAAAGTTCAAAACAGAAGACACACAAAAGTAATGTCAAATATGCGTGTGTTTACAAATCAGAAGGATGTACAGTCCGTTCTCAAATAAAGGCAGATGGGTAACCTGCAAAGGATGCATTTAAAACTCAGAAAGATTTTGATAAGAGTGGATACAGAAAATCTTCTCCTGTGGGGAAAAGCATAAATAGAGGCCATCAATACACAACAGTCGTCAAGAAATTCAATACAGATTTATTTTTTAGATTATTTACACAAGAGTGGTGAGAATAAATCTTGCTGCTGCAGGGAGTAGTTGAAGCAAATGTATTTAAGGAGAAGCTAGACAAGCACGCAAGGGAGAATTAAACACTGATTGTAGGTTTAGATCAGGAAAGACGTGAGGCTCAGATAAAACGTGGCCTTTTCGGGCCGAAAGACAATTTGTGCTGGAGTGTCCAATGTAAATCTGCTCTGAAAATTATCCAGTCTCCACATCGAACTTACAGATAATCTTGCCTCCATATGTAATATCAAGGGAATCAGCTATCTAACATTATTAAAAAGGCTAAATATTGCAGATACAGGAAATCTGAAAAAGAAAGTGCTGGAAATATACAGCATGTCTAGTGGTATCTGTGAAATAAACATTTTGGATTGAGTTCCTTTCCTCAAAACTTCTTGTAGTGTCAGCATTGCTCAAAGCATGAGCAATTTGCAGTATTTTCCCAGACATACCCAGCTGTCTTCACTGCCTTATGCTGTTAAATTCTTGACGCCTGCACTCTAACAATAAATCATTAAAATTCTCAAACTTCTAGCTCTAAGGTTCTTCTCCAATTTTGATCTAAGTGACTTTGTGCTAGCCCTCTCCTTCAAACCTACTTAGATCCTTCCTTTAAAAAAAATGCTGCTTCTCAAGTCAACTGCTGTTTCAAATCATGATGTTTCACAACAAATTTTTTTCCTCTCGAGGTCCTTGAATTGGTTACCTCCCTGTTTCTTGGCCCCCCTTTGAACTGCCCATAATCAGACTTGTACTATATATGACTATGCCTTCTCATCTAATGCCTCTCGCATCTAAAGCCAGGTAACAGATTGCATCTTATCTTCCCTGCATGGTCATCTCTGGACTCACCCATCCCACTAACCAAGGGCCTACCCTCAGCTCCCTTTTCCTCCTAACGTGTATTTTGCTCCACTGGCATTATCTTTGCGGAAAGATAATGACATTCTTCATTCATATGACACCTTTGGCATTCTACTCTCACTTTTTCCTTGTTAGAGACAGTTAGTTCTGTTCAGAAAATTAGCCAAACTTGGATCTTCACTAGATTCTACTTCCTTGCCAACAACTTTTCCATGACAAAATTACACCAAACATTAGTGCAATCAACCTCAAGCACCTTTTAACACCTACTGCCTATCCACTACCAAGAAATCCTACTTACATTACTGCATTATTTGCCTCTGCTCCTACTGCTGCTCAAGTACTTGCACATGCATATTTTTCAACATTCTTTCTTTGATCAAGCTTAGCTAACTTCTTTGTTCAGCCTCATTGTCTCACTGGTATGTCACCAATTTCATTCCCCAGTACGTTAAAAATCTTTATCCTGGTCTGTAAACATCACCCATCTTATCCCATGGCTTCTCGTGAAAGTGATCGCTCTTTACCACAGTAATTGAAGTACAATGATTCTCTGCTCTACATTAATTCAAATAACATTAATGTGAAACAATGAGTGGCAATTGTGAGCACATATTACTTTAAAGTTGCTATGGGTATTATAATGCAATTTGCTTGCAGGCAATGGTGATCACCTGATTTTACCATTCCATTAAAAAGGCAGGGAATGAAATTACGGGATGGAGCAGGAGAGGGGAAAATGCACTCCTTATTCCACAGAAGACAGCACTCTCTACAAAAGTTATTCTTTATTTTCAAATAACATTGTAAGATTTGTTTCAACAGATTATTTTGGAGGAATGTCATTTTATTTCACTGTTAGACAGTATGTTGAGGGGCTTGGCCTGTAGCGACTCACTTCCTAAATAAAGGCAGGGAAAACGTTAAGATTGTTCTGCCCCTAAAATGCAGAGACATGTATATTTTATACCACTAGTTCATTTGGCAAAGTACTCTAAACCAAAAAAAAAATCATCTGGCATTAAATTAGACTCATTCCAAGTGTTTCACATTTGGCAATTTACAGTATTTTAGTACAGGATACTTCAGCTGTACAGCATCTGTAAGCTAACAAGCATGGGGCTGGATGAACACAGCAGGTCAAGCAGCATCATAGGAGCAGGAAAACTTGACGTTTCGGGCCTAAACCCTTC
>JAHRHZ010000289.1:16386948-16433411 GCA_024137785.1 Ginglymostoma cirratum
CCTAAACCCTTCTGATGAAGGGTTTAGGCCCGAAACGTCAAGTTTTCCTGCTCCTATGATGCTGCTTGACCTGCTGTGTTCATCCAGCCCCATGCTTGTTATCTCGGATTCTCCAGCATCTGCAGTACCTTTTATCTCTAGCATCTGTAAGCTGTAGCATTTCAATTGTACATAGGTTCTTTTAGATGTTTCACACTCAAAAAACTGAACTCTAGTTTTAACTTACTCCTTGAAGAACACAGTATTGCTTAAAGTCATTTCACTTAAGGCAGTGACTTCAGAGATTGTAACTAGGATAGCTGATGAGATATTAACGTTTCAATTACATTGGAAATCTTCCTGCAGATGCTCTTGGTACATTTCATCTTTAAACATGTTCCAAAATTCATTTTCTTCTTTAAGCTTTCAAACATATCTCCTAATCTCTCCTGCTGCATTAGCCTTCATTCCTAATGTCTCCATAAACTATCTGGGAACGTCTGTACAAATTCTAGAGAAACTCAGTTTGTGGATGTAGATACAGTCATACAGCATGGATACAGAGCCTTTGGCCTAACTAGTCCATGCCAACCACGTTCCCAAATTATTCTAGTCCCACCTGCCTGCATTTGGCCCATGTCCCTCCAAATCTTTTCTATTCATGTACTTATTTATATGTCTTTTAAGCATTGTTACTGCACCTACCACTTCGTCTTACTGTTTATTCCACACACTAACCACTGTGTCCTTTCTAAATCTTGCTTCAGTCACCTTAAAAATATACCCCTTTTTTTGAACACCTCCACCTTAAATAAGGTGAATAGCAAAGGTATTTTCCCTGTGCCCCTCATGATTTTATAAACCTCTATAAAAGGTCACCCCTCAAACTCTTACAATCCAGCGAAAAAAGTCTCAGACTATTTTTTGTAAATCAATCCCTACTCCCCAAATTCCCGGCAACATTCTGGTAAATCTTTTCTAAACCCTCTCCAATTTCATAATATCCTTCCTATAACAGAGTTCTCTTAGAACTATATTCAGTACTCCAGAAAAAGCCTCACCAGTATCCTGTACAACCTCAACATGACTTCCCAGCTCCTATACTCAAAAGTCTGAGTAATGAAGGCAAGCATGCCAAATGCCTTCTTAACCATCCTACATACCTGTGACGCAAATTTCAAGGAATTATGTATCCCTAGGTCTCTCTGTCCTACAACATTACCCAATCAATCAATCATTTGTGTAAGTCAATATAATTTAGTAAAGACTTCGGCTCATACTATTAAATTTCTGATGTGAATAAATACAGCAAACAAAAGTTTGAAATAGATATACAATTTATTGTCCAAGCTGTGAGTAGGAAAAATACACCTGTGCACAGGAACAAGCAGACCCTGTTTATGGAAAACATCGTGCTATCAACTGCTATTCAAGCCAAAAAGTTCACATAACATTTAAAAAGCCCTCGTTTACCACTTCATCTCAAATCTGACTTTAGAGCTGCCTAGGTAGCTGTAATTTTTTTTAAATTACTTAGTGCAGATGTAATTGCTGGTTTGATCAGTGCACCCATGAAAAATGGTAAACAAGAGTTGCTGCAGTGCATTATATAGTGAAATCTGTAGAAATAGGTTTAGCACAGAACTAAAGACGTCCTTCTATCCTGAGTAGTGATCATCACTAGAGAAAATGGGGAGAAAGTTCAGATTTATGTAGCCTACAAAGTTACCATCAAGGACTCACTGGAAACACTTTATTTGGACGTGGTAATGAATGTGACTGTACACAAAAAGTAATCTGGTCTGTTACTTTCCTGAATATGTAAAAGGGGTGTCTTAACCTTACATAAAATGCACCGATGAATTTTTTTTGCATTCTGTAAATCCAAATTTCTACATTTGTAGGACTATGCAAAAAAACTGCATATAAAAATTCCCACAAATACTCTACCAAAGAGATAAAATTTAATTTCAGTACAGTATTTAAATAAGACGTCACATTTTAAACAGTCACAGAAATTAAGCATACAATAGCATTTGAATTTGGTCTGTGAATTAACAGCCCCGTTGAACTGTGAACTGTATATATCCATTCTAAGTGACCACGAAGCTGAAACAATGAAATCAATACTGGTTGGCCATTTTGCCTGATTTACTTGTTTGGGGTTTCATGATGTACATTAATAAAATGGTAAAGCAAGGAAAACATGAGTAAACACCTTTTATTCACACTTTACAAAAAGCTACTCATTAAATCTACTACAAACAATACTACCAGTAATTAGTTTACTGATTATAAATTGGACGTTTGCTAATTGTACAAACAAAGACGACTGCAGGTCCCAGACAAGGGTTCATTATAAATCTCTTATGGGTATTTACTACATCTTTAAACTTAGTGAGCTTTCCAAAATTTTTTATTCCATCCTGGTTTTGTCTGCACCACCTTTATTTAAGTGCTTTTCTTTTTAATTAAACGTTTTACAAGTTAAAATTTGTCACAATCCATTTAACGGCATTCCACATCAACTGTAAACTGGAATGAAGACTGGTCCAATTTTTTTTAGTGTCACGTTGTGTTCTTTTGTCTCTCTGCCTGCAGTCGAAACTATAAAGCTAGATCAAACTATACCTCTGGCTCATTCAATGCATAATATAGTACAAGCTAATTCCAAAAGGCTCCCCTTCTTCCCCGTAGCACCTTAAACAAAAGCACAGCAAAAGCTAACCTACTAAAGCTTGCACACTTGGCTTTAAGAATATGCTACCAATGGCACAATGAACAGAGAGTAGAGATATAGCTCTGGTCCAGCTGAAAAACACAAAATCATGACTTTTTAAAAATAATGGATTTGAAACTTTGTCTGGAAGACCTGCATGCAAAATATAGCTCAGTTCTAGTTTACACTGCTTCAGAACATTAAAATACCTACCAAGGAATGCTACTTCTCTACAAGATCAAAGCACACGACAATGGTGGTGGTATGGTCTCACATGATGCAGCTTTCCTTGGTGAAAAGTAGCACTGTGCAAAGGGACAGAAGCAGTGCTAGGGTACAATGGGCTAAAGTTATACTCTGTACCCTACTGTACCCAACCTGATCAACAATGTGGTGTTCATTGCTCCACAAGAAAAAAAATGCCACAGAGCTTATACAAAAGTGTCTTCATAAAATCTCACAAATCTTAACAGTTTTTATTTTTCTTAAAAAAATCTCAAAAGAAGATGCTCAGGATTACTCCGCGTGCACAGGCAGTGCTGGTTCCAAAAAAACCCCTCAAAAAAAATAGAAAAAAAAGTTGATGAGGCACGTCATGTAAAAAAAAAATTAAATCAGAGGAACTTGGGTAAATTCAAAGATTATAAAGGTTCAAATGCTGATACCAAATCCTGAGGAGTGAAATACTTGAATTTAAATCAACAATGTCCTCAACTGTAAAAGTAGTACACAAGTTACAAACCTAGAACAGTGCAAATATTAGCAGAGGAAACCTGTTGCAACTTCTTTTCTTCTTTACAAATGGTTTTTTAAAGCATGAAACAGATAAAAATTTAGCCTTAGTTTACAATACAATCATTTTTCCAAATCTGTTTTAAATCTTTTTAGTACAAAATGCCTTAAATCAGGTCTTCTATGGTTCATATACAATCATTAAAGGCTAAATTCAAATTCAAATTTATACAAACACTTCTCAAAATTGTGGGAGTGAAGTATGGAAAGAAAGGTCCTCATTGGCTACTACTGGCCTGAAAAGGTAGTGCTAGACAGATTTTTTGTGCAACAATACACAGTTGATTCCTCTTTAGTAAAATAGCAAACTATTTTGTCAAGTAGGCAATCTTAAAAATCAAACTCACAGACCTTTTACGCCTGTATAATTAGCTTTAAATAAACATGTAAATGAAACACTAGAGTTAAGACCTGAACAGCAGTTTTTAGCAATGTTTACAAGGACGTTATGGAAACATTTTAGCTTCTTCTCATTTTAACTTTGGCTTGAGACACTCCCAAGTTTCTCCTGAGAGAAAAGAAGTGCGCTTGAGGGCTACTGTGCATTCAGGAGAGTACTTGTTCCCCCTAAAAGAGAAGTGAGAGGAGATGGGGGAAAAAAATCCACATTTCCAAACAGAGATTATGGGAAAAAGACTTATCCTGATCAGAGCATAAAAACCCCATCATACAGTAGTCTTCAAGGACAGGTGAACTAAATTCAGGTGAGCAAAAATGGAAAGAAAAATAAATTTCTCTGTGGAACATTTACAGACCAAGTCTTTGAATGCAAGTTTCTTTATTCTTGAACATCCTTTAAGCAGTAAAATATTGTTAGATTACAATTCTTTCACCCCCATCTCCATTCCAATAGCACTCTATACCCCGTGGAGCTATTTATTAGACTTTCCACCATTTTACAAAAAGTTCAGAGAAAAGGTGACAATTTAAAATGCTTCATTCACTTAGGTTGGATTTCAAAAGTGCATAACTGCATTTCAAAAAGAGAGTCTGTTCTGTGAACATTCCTACGTAAATAAAACATTGCAGCAAATTGCCTCCCCTACCCCAATCTAATAGGAATCAACTGTATAACTTAAGTAGAGAGACTGGAAATTTTGCTTCATTTTACACCAAAAATGCAGAAGCAAAATGCAGTAGAAGCTTTGTAAAGAAACCCATTTTCGGCATTTGTCGACAGTATACAAAGTAGGAAACAGGGCTCAGAATTTCATTATCTGTAAATAGCACCGGACTACTATCATTTATTATTTAGACAATCTATCCAAGAAACAAATTTAAAAATTGATTAAGAACATAATTTAGACAACAATCCTACTGGCCATACTTCACTCCTCAGTACTTTGATTTTACAATTTTACAAGATTGTTTAAGAGGCTTCCCTCCAAAAAGTACACAACTACCTTCTGCCTGGCAGATGGATACCATTTACTGGTGACACAAAGGGCAGTAAAAGCTCCAGCTGTGCAAAAAGTGAGAAATGGTCAGATGGGACATGTGGATGTGGGCAGCCGCTGATGCTGTTTTCAATCAGCCAATTAGGATCCAAAGGTCCAAGAACACCCAGTATGTTAATATGAGGCTTTGAGTAGAAGATGTAGTCAATAATACCCTGCGGTCAAGAGAAATAAAGTTACTTTTTCTTAGAAATACGATATTGAAAGTATAGATTGGTACAAGAGCTTACTGATACCATGTACAAGCTGAATTATCCAGGCAATATCAAACAGTAAACAGTTCCACAAAGCACCACGTTGTACCATCTGACAAAATACTTCAGGTTACAGTAATCTGAACAAAACACTGCTGCTGAAGTTTCTGTATTGGTGGCCAAATGTGCTCTCTGACCATCCTAAGATCACCACGAATCAAAATAATCCACCTAAACTTTTAAGTAACAATTTTTTTTTTGCCAACTCTCGTGGTCCACCCTGACTCTCTAAACATCCAACTGATGTTTACTGATCATCCCAACTCAATAATCTGTTCCTGCTTTCCCCCATATATTTTGGCCCCTTTAGCCCCAAGTGCTATATCCAATTCCTTCTCGAAATCAAACCATGTTTTTCTCTCAACTGCCCTCTGTGGTAGCATATTCCACAGGCTCACCACTCTCTGGGTGAAGAAATTCCTCCTCATTGCAGTTCTAACTGGTTTACCCTGTATCCTAAGACTGTGACCTATGGTTCTGGATTCCCCAACCATCAGGAACATCCTTTGTGCATTTAACCTGTCTGGTCTTGTTCGAATTTTATAGGTTTCTACAAGATCACCCCCTCATTCTTCCTGCCATCCCAAACTCAGTCTGGCAAACCTTTGCTGCATTCCGTCTAGGAAGAGCATCCTTCCACAGATAGGGAGACCAAATCTGCGCACAATATTCCAATATTACAAGGCCTTCAGTTCACATTAGCAACAAAAGGATCAGGTACTTCGTCTAAAAAAGCTAATTTTTTCTTAATAGATTTTTTGTTTTATAAATTACAGTCCTGAACTGACATATAGTCTGGATTATGATTTCCCACTGCTCCTTTAAATTATACTGAGTATTTTCAAGTTGAGGCTTTTATTTAAGGGAAGAAAGGACACTAGCAAAGGTCTAAGTCTATGAAACCCAACACGAACGCTAAGATATATATTACCATTAAAGGATGTAGGACAACACAAATTTTCATAACTGGTGAAAAAAAACCATGATTAAATCAAAAGATCTTATTAGAATTTTGACAAACCGAGCAGCTTGGATTTTGAGAAATTCACTCGACTTTTAAAAAAAATGCCCAAATGTTAAGATTAACCAGATACAAAACATTTAATTTTAATAGTTGACTACAAGTGTAAAACCTTCACTGGCTTAACAGATAAACATCAACGGATGCTCAGGTACTTACTTTGAAGTCAAAGGTATAATTTGTATAAGGCATTAGGCCATTCTCATAGGCACTCTTTAGCTTAAAGCCATGAGTGATCCTTGCACTTGGAGTTCCATTTTTTCCAATGTTACTGAATTTCATTAGACAGTCACTATATCTCAGTTCTTTAAAATCCTTGTGGTTTGTATCAACTCCTCCAGTGGCCAAGTATTCTACAACACCTGAAAGACAGTAAAATAGACATTTTTAGCATCAAAATAAAATAAAACAAATACTATCTAGATTACAACTCTGGCATAGAAATTATTCTAAATTGCTTCATTGGAATAAGCATCAGGTCACACATAAACATGAGGTGCCAAAGGAGTAAGCAGGGAATCAAACAGAGGGGGAGGCGTTACACTTTGTTCCAGAGCTAACCATGTTCATTTAGTACTTAAGTATACTAAACATATTCTGAGCTAGATTTTTATTCTTTAACTGGAATAGGCAGTAAACATACTCACCCAAGATTAACAGTAAAGTAATATAACATTTTAAAATATTGACATCAATTTGTGGGCATAGCAGCACTAAAGTAAAGTAATGATGCTAAGTGCAAAGTCCCCAAGCAGTTTTAGGTACTTGTCGTACTACAGGATTTTAATAATTGCTCTACTAAGTCCATAAAAATAATAAAAGATAGAGGTGACATGACATCTAGCCTTTTCTGGATGCTCCTGACTCCTAGCAAGACAATTAAACAGTTTGTCATTTAGGTATTACAATCTGTGTTATGGTGCACAGAATTGTTACAGTGCAGGAGGCCATTCAGCCTGTAATGCCTGCACCAACTTTCTAGGATGTTCAAATTTCTCTCCTTAACCCAGCTCTTGAACACACTTGTGCCGGACATTGTTTTGGATTTGGTGCTTACAATCAGGCTCCTCAGTGACAGCCATACTTGGGGTTGAGATGGTAGCCGATGGCAGAAAACTGACAAGTGAACATAGTTGACCTACAAAATTGAGAGTCCACAAATGGTCAATTTCTAGCAAGCAACATAGAAATAAAAAACATTCGGGAAAAAATATTCAAAGGAAGTGGAGTAAGGTGGCTCAGGAATCTTATCCTATTTCTCACTAATAGAACACCACCAAATGTGATCTGCTGCTACACCAGTTAGTGGCCAACACAGATCAAGACGCATTGGCACTGGACTGGTGAATGGGTGTGTAAAAGACAAGTCGACAAAGGAACAAAACTTGGCCATTCAATCCTTCAAACCCACTGTGGGCAGGCATAGCTGAGGAAAGTCATCAGCTATGATACTGCCAAAAGTTGCAGTGGGTTCTTTGGGCCAAATGGTCTATTCCAATCCTATTGCTTGTTGTGTTCACCAATTTTCCATATTCCTTCATGCTTTCAGTTCACAAAAAATCTAGCAATTGCCTAACAAGAAGTGTATATAATTTTACTAATTTAAGACCTTTTAGATGAAACCTGACATGTTAAGCAGAGACAGGATCCATGACTGAATAAAAAGTAATGTAATTAAAGATCAATGACATCTGAAGACGGGAAACTCAACCTAAGCAATTTTGTGACAAGAGCTATGCAAGTCTCAAAAAACCCAGATATTGTCGCCCCCTACCCAACTCTAGCTCTAGATGCTATCTCACAGAAATAGTGTAGTGAGATGGATCTATTTTCTTGCAGCACCATCCAGTAATAAGAACATAATGTAGCTCATTGATCATCCAATAACAAGGAATCAGTTAATGAAGCAATTGACAGAATCTGCTGGAATGGGGAAATCGCACAAAGTGCCAAAAATTGGAATTTCCCCAACCCACCCCCAGTCTTCAACTTGAAATCTCACATTACTAGTTATAGGAAGTGTAAACTGGTAATGATGCAAGGTCCCCATGGGAACTTAAGATATTAGTGAAAAATATCAATAATATTTATAGAATCCCCACAGTGTGGGAACAGGCTATTCAGCCGAACAAGACCATATTGATCCTCTAAAGAGCATCCACCTAAACCCACCCTCTACCCTATCCTTGTAACCCTGAATTTCTCATGGCTAATCCACCTAAGCTACACATCCCTGAACACAATGGGTAATTTTGCATGGCCAATCCACCTAACTTGCATGTCCTTAACTACTGAAATTTAAGGATCTGAATGGTTCATAAATCTGTGGAGTGCCATTTGGATGCCTAACTATTTAAACAAGCTTTATTTTATACACGAAAGTATATTTTATCTTTTCTAATGCGTGGGCAAAAACTTGCCTCATTACCCACTGCCAGATCCAAGATAGCCTACTCCCTGGTTGGCTCCATGACATACTGCTGTGGGAAACTATCCCTGATGCACACTAAATTTCTTGTCATAGCTACTCTTTCCAACTTGATTAACGTAATCAACAGGATTAAAAGGTCATCCATAATTATTACAAAGTTATACAGCTTGGAAATATTGTTCTATTCTTTTTACATGCTCCTACTAGTTGTTGATTTATAGTCTTTCCTATGGAGTGGCCACTGTTTGGGAATCTGTACACCAAATAGCCATCAGTCCCTTGCCATTTTTCACCTCCGCCCAAATGGACTCTAAATCATCCAAGCCTATATTATCCCTCACAACTGCCCTCATTTCACCTCTTATTAACAGTGCTCCCCAGTATCTTTCCAAAATGTCCAATATCTCTAAATGGCAAGTTCCCAGTTTTGATCACCTTGTAACATTGTTTCCATAATGGCTACGAGATCAGATTCATTTACATCAGTTTATGCCATCAATTCATCTACCTTATTTCAAACGCTTTGTGCGTCAAGATATAAGCCTTTAAGATTGTTCTATTATCAAACTTGGTACATTATGATACTCACGCATGCTGTTCCTTCCTTTTCTTTTCTGGTAACAATCAGCCCATTTATTGACCTGAAACCCTACTCTTTCATTTAGCTTTAATTTTCTAATTTCCACGCAATTAACTCGCACGTCCACCCTCCAACTGTTTAGTTTAAAGCCCTAGGCTGGACAGCTAGTTTGTGATGTAGAGTGGCGCCTAGTGACACCAACAGTATGGGTTCAATTCCCGCACTGGCAGAAGTTACAATGAAGAACTCTCCTTCTCAATTTCCATCCTTGCCAGAGGCATGGTGACCCTCAGGTTAACTTACCTTTGGTCATCTCTCTCCCTAATGAGAGAGCAGTCCTATGGTCATCTGGGACTACAGCAACTATACCTTTACTGCTGGCCAGAATAACATCTCTGAAGAGGTTGATTATACGGAAAAAAATATAACCATTTCTTGATAACCACAGGAAGGCTTACAGTGTGGCTAGTCACTCAACAAGCTGCAACACACGATTTCTCTCCTCCTCACCACAAAAAAAAGCACCACACTTATGATTATTTTAACTTGCAACTGTATTGCCCAGACTATGTTTGGTTACATTACAGATTGGTTATTTCTGGAAAATATTCATGACCTCACTGCCCAGACATATTATGATACCCATCTAGAGAAGGTGGGGCATGAACTATGCTATCTGGTCCTGACTATCAATATGTCAAAATAATCCATTTATTTTCTCAGTTGCTTACATTAATTACTTCTCTGCCACTTGACTGTTCTTCAGATTTTTCATTTATTATTACATTAATTGTTCACCTGTTTAAGGCACTTTGGAAATGCAGATAGGGTCTAGGGAAGAGTTAGAACCAATAGCTAAAGCCCCTAAACAATAAGCTGTTAATTGCACAAATTAACATTGTTAGGTAAGGGACCGAGTTGTAGCATAGTTTGTTTAAATTTGTTATTTACTTCTGTGTGTCAAAGTTCTATAAAGCCCAAAAACGTAGTACAAGGGACTGCCTGACACTTCATGATATTGTCAGTGCTTTGAAATTCCATGTCCTTTGTCCCAGTGATTTTTTTTATCCATGGCCAACGGAGGTAACTGACAAACAACGTCAAACAGAAAAGTCTCGCTATAAACTAAGTGCCCTGAAACACCCACTTCAATTGCTCCCAAAGACTGTTAGAAAAACTGACAAAGCAGTCCCTGTAAATGATTTTGATTGGCATAACCTGTTCTTTTGGAATCTAACTCACCACGAACAAGACACAGAAATCGGCTAAAAACCGAAAGAACTGCGGATGCTGTAAACCAGAAACAAAAACAGCAGTTGCTGGAAAAGCTCAGCAGGTCGGGCAGCATCTGTGAAAAAAAAAAATCAGAGTTTACGTTTCGGGCCTGGTGACCCTTCCTCAGAACTCAGGAAGGGTCTGAGTTCGGAGGAAGGGTCACTGGACCAGAAACGTTAACTCTGACTTTTTTCTTCACAGATGCTGTCAGACCTGCTGAGCATTTCCAGAGAAATCAGCTGTCTTTGTTACAAAATGTACGTCTTTCTTCTTGTCTGTTAAGCATCACACCGAAAAAGTACAGCAACGAAAATAGTAAAATAGTAATGAAACATACTGGAATCAGAATGTTTACAACCTCTAACTTTATAAACAAGAGTTGATTTAGGGTTTACTACACAATTACATTTTGCAACCTTAAAAGGCACTCCTGCTCTTTAGGAAAAGAATTTATTGCATTTTATATGGTATAATGAACCTGTCCCTACATAGCAGCTTACATTATAAAATAATGCACACATTAACTTACTGAGAAATGGCATCGTTGTGGCACTGCAGGAGGCCCAGGATGGACAACTGCACCTCCCAGTCGCAAACCATTTCAACTCCCACTGCACCTCCCAGTTGCGAACCATTTCAACTCCCCCTCCCACTCCTTGGACGACATGTCCATCCTGGGCCTCCTGCAGTGCCACAACGATGCCACCCGAAGATTGCAGGAACAACGTCTCATATTCAGCTTGGGAATCCTGCAGCCCAATGATATCAACGTGGACTTCACGAGCTTCAAAATCTCCTCTCCTCTGACCGCATCCCAAAACCAGTCCAGCTCGTCCCCGCCTCCCTAACCTGTCCTTCCTCCCCTTATCCACTCCTCCCACCTGAAGCCCCACCGCCACCGCCTACCTACTAGCCTCATCCCGCCTCCTTGACCTGTCCGTCCTCCCGGGACGGACCTATCCCCTCCCTAACTCCCCATCAACACTCACCTTTACTAGCTCCAAAACTGCCTCTTTGACCTGTCTGTTTCCTCATCACCTATCTTCTCCTTTATCCACCTTCTATCCACCTCCCGCTCTCTCCCTATTTATTTCAGAATCCCCTTCCCGAAGAAGGGTCTAGACCCGAAATGTCAGATTTCCTGCTCCTCTGATGCTGCTTGGCCTGCTGTGTTCATCCAGTTCTACACCTTGTTATCTTGAGGAAAATTTGTGACTGTTGGGAGAAATGCAGGTGAAACAAAAGGATTTAGGAAGAACTTTGGAGCATGGGGTCTATAACTGGGAGATGGCTATGAACTGTTAGTCATGGTAGAGTGCAGGAAAGGTGGAAGGTGTCTTGCAAAATAGCCTTTGAAGAATGTACCACATGTATGGATATAGAACTGGAGGAATGTGCAAGGTGTAGGAGGATGGAATGGTAAACACTCGACTTTGAAGGATATAAGTAAATATATGGAGGAATTTTGAACCAAATAGGTTTGTTAGTCTGGAGGTGCCAGAATGGGCAATGGTTTTTCAGTCATTTTTGTTTCTAATCTAAAATCTTTTATACCTGTAGCAAATGACATACTGGAGGGTCACCTTTGCCATAGCTCATCACTACAGATGTCATCAGTTTTAGCAAATTATTTTCATTCATAATTCACAATATTTCTGGCTGAACATTGTTTTAACATTCTAGGCAGAAATGACTAAATGTAGTGATGCATAAAAGTACTGGTGCTACCATAACACAACAAAGTACATTAGCAATCCTTACCTGAATCCGGCAGTGAATTGAGATCTGCACATAATACCAGAGGAATGACATTAAGGTCTCCTGTGACTGCACCAGGTCTGAGTGTACGAGATGCCTTTTCAATTATATTCTTCACTTCAGACAGGAACATCATGGTTTGTATCAGTTTCACATCTGAATACTCAGGATCCCAATGCATATGTGCATTTGCAATAAGAATGAGCTGTTTCTCCACACCATGAAATGATTTCCCAGCTAAGATTGAAAAAAAATTGTCAAACTTAGAATTGTTTTTAAGTATTCAAGTAAAATATTTTAAGGTTAGGCCAGCAAAACGGATTGAGCTCAAAACATGTTCTTAGGTGTACAAATCCATACTAAAAATGCTGCACTTGTGGGCAGCTCTCAGCAACAAAAGCTTATTTTCTCGTATCTTTGCCCAACTTTGTTAGTTTTGTCACAATATCAATTCATTAAGATCTGCTAACCAAACTCCAATTTTTGTAGTACTGTAATGCCTTAGCCTTAAATCACCCCCAATTGCTCAGTCCATACCTTTAAAATTCCTGTAATGGGATGTGAGTACTGTCTGCAAAGGCACAAGTTGTTGCACATTCCCAATTTCCCTTGAGAAGGCAACTGTGAGTTGCCTTCATTCAGTGCTGCAATTAAGGTGGTGTAGATACACTCACAGTACACTCACTCCTTATTATATGCAGATTCAGTTCCACATAGTCGAGAGTTCAGCCCCAGACATGACTTTCTTTCCTTTTGAGAGGTACCAATAAATTGTGCACCCTGTGGTAGATAGGGGATTTCAATTATGATAAAATGGGTGTTTTTTGTGTCATCTGGAGGAGGAGTTTTGTGCCTAAGTATCCCACAGATAGCAAGGATTTGTGAACTGTTAGGAAAGACAGAAAAACCCTCTCGGCTCCAAGTAGCTGTACAGTGTAAAATCCAAATGATAATTAATTTTACTAATATATTTTCTGTAATTATGGGATTTTATTGGTTGAAATGTACAGATTTGGGATAAAAATATATTTCTGATGCAAAGTCAAAATCTTGCTTGTACGGTCATCCTGCATGATCCTGATATTTACCACATGTAAACTTTATTCTCTGTATGCAACACCACAGAAGTTGTTCTTTAACAATAACTTAAAAGTATATCCAAAAATCTATCAAATTTCAACTTAAAAAGCAACTGCAGCTTTCCCATTAAGGTGAATTGTTTTAAACTTGAACTGGTTCAGAAAACTTCATCCAAGGACATGGATTTATTATCATGCAAGACATCGGTGCTCAGGCCAGGGGCTGCAGCATGGTCAGATACAGGGTGAAGCTCCCTCCATGTTACCTAATGTGACTTGCACAGATAATTAGACATAAAGCAACAGGCATTTCCCATGTTATGGGGCTCAAACAGGGCTCTTATTTGGCCATCTTCGCAACACTCCCATACTTAGTTGGATTTCTATCTGCAATGCTTTATTAAAAGATACTATGGGATCTTGGATGATATAAACAAAAGCAACACCATGTTCCAGGTAGAAGCCCTGAAGCCAGCAGTTACAGTTCCCAAGGTAGAGTGCTGTAGGTTGCACTAGCTTAGTGAACGTTAATTGCATTTTCCCTGACCTGGCCTCCCTAGCAAGATGTACGTTATTGTCAACAGCCAAACTACTTACATATCAGGAGGGGACTTGAAATTTTTCTTGAACATAATATTTACAGTGTCACATCTAATGGTTCCAAAATGACTGAGAACAATGAGCTTTCTCCTTGCATTAGTTTCATATTATTTAGCTTTACCTACAAACCAGTTTTTCAATTAATGCCTACTCCAATACTGCAGTGTATCAAAACTGGCAGCATAGGAGCTATCTCATCAACATTGTACTGACAATACTTCTAGAGCCAAAGCAGGCAGAACATGAAGTGGTGTTAATTAAGCCAATGACCATTTCGGCATCATTCAGGCTGACACTCACAGAATTAAGGTCATCTCTCTGCAAATCAGGGCTGTACAAACACTAATTCCTTATTGTTTATATTATCTTCTTCCTCTTGACTTCATATCTTTCAATCACACTTTTGAAATTGCCTTGATACATTTTCCATATATTCACAAAATGATACAGGAGATAATCTTTTCACCCACCCGGACTTTGAAAGAGCTGTACAATTAGCCCCAATCATTCCCCATCACCCCATAATTTTTGCCCTTCAAGTAGTTATCCAATTCCCTTTTAAAATATCATTGAATCTATCATGTTTTCAGGCAGCAAATTCGAGGTCACAACGCTCTGCAATTTCTTTCCCCTTTTTTTCTCTCAACTGTTGTTTTTGCCAGTCTCGTTAAATCTAAATCCTCTGGTTACCAGCATGTTAGTCACAGGAAACTGTTTCTCCTTAACTCTATCAAAACCTTTCATGATGTGAAACATCACTGTCAAATTTCTTTTAACCATCCCTACTCTAAGGACAGCTCCAATTCCCAATATTTCCACATGACTTCCCTCATTATTCTGGTAAATCTCTCTATCGCCTCTTTAAGGCTTTGACAATCCTCTTAAAGTGGACAACATACAATTGACTACAATACTCCAGCTGAGGGCTAGCAAAAACTTTAACACAATGTAGTTGCCTCCATTCATGAAACCAAGAATCCAGTATACCTTTTAAACAGCCTTCTCAACTTGTCCTGCCACTTTCAAAGATGAGTATTTACACCCCAGGTCTTTCTGTCCTGTACCATCTTTAAAATTGAATGACTCTGAAGGACGAGAGGTGAATTGATAGAGGTGTTCAAGATGATGAGAGGCATAGATAGAGTGGTTAGCCAAAGACATTTTCCCAGGGAGGAAATGACTATTACGAGGGGGCATAAGTTTAAGGTGATTGGAGGAAGGTATAGGGGAGATGTCAGAGGTAGGTTCTTTACACAGAGTGTGGTCGGTGTGTGGAATGCGCTGCCGGCAGTGGTAGTAGAGTAAGGTACATCAGGGATATTCAAGCAACTCTTGGATAGGCACATGGATGATAGCAAAATGTAGGGTATGCAGCATACTTTGATCTTAGAGTAGAATAATCGGTCGGCGCAACATAGTGGGCCGAACGGCCTGAACTGTGCTGCAGTGTTCTATGTTCATTTTGCCTTTTCTCATTCTTTCTGCCAAAATGAAATCACTGATTCAAAATGATTCACTGTTAAAAAGGTGCTATATAAAAATATAACGTCTGTAATTGAACAATTACCTCTACAGTGACCAAGTAAAATCAAATATATACACATCTAATCCTGATTAATTGAACTGTCAAAATGTGGACAAAAGTCCATTGATATCGACAACAGGAAACACCAGGTATCTTTGACAAAAGAAGAAGTGAGCCAAGGCAGCAGAGTAAAAGGCATTGGCGAAGACAGGCAGAGAATGCAATACCTTAGGAGTACCAGCTACTTAACCCCATGGAGAAACAGGAATCAACTTTAAACACATGTTTAACAAATGAACAATTCTGCAATATTTGCCAATAATGTTTACTAACAATATATTGTATTCAGATTTTGCTGCAATGTACTTACGGGGTAGTTCAAAAGAATCCTTCTGCAATTCCAAGAGCACAGCAACTCCAATGTTATCTTTTGTCATAACTCTGTTCAACATAGCTTCTGAACCATCAGAGTTTGCCATGGCCAACTGATTGAATTCAACAGTGTGATTCTGAATCAGACAAAATCTATAACAGAAAAATTTTAAAAAGGGCTGGTTACTTTTTATTATGTAAACATGCAACTCTACCAAGTTCATGCAAAAAATAAGTTTCATTAGCATTGTTAGAACTCCTGGATTCAATTAGAGTTGAATGAAGTACAGAACAGCAAGGAGGAAGCAAATACCAGATACCTGAAAATAAACGGCAAAATGCTAGAAATATCTAGAAGCCAGATTACCTCTACAAACATTTAAAAACAAGTTAATGTTGTCTATGCCTACATGAAATGTTAACCTGACACTTTTCCTTCACCTGCTGACAGATCTGTCGTGCATTTTTAAGATACCAAAGTTTAATATAGTTTGAATAAATTAACTATTTCTACCCTTATGAAAATTGTCCTATCGACATTCAACCACAAATGCTAGTTCATGCATATCTAAAATGTCTAATGTTTACTGTAAAATGCCAATCTACAGCTGCTGTTAATATAATATTCTCGCTTTGCAGCCCATGCCATTTTGCTAGAAATATGCAGCAGTAAATTATCGGCAACTGCACTTAATGACTCATTCAAAAAGCTATAAGGTCCCAGCTATAAACTTGTCACGGCTGTCATCGTACATAATGTGAAATAGGGGATGCATTCAGATGCAGGCTCACAATCTTGCCAGTCCCATGTACCTTATCATTAAAAGTGCACCATCTTACTTCCCGGACGTAAACTGGAATTTGTCCATGGGTGGAATCAGCAACCCAAGTGATCATTTGAAACAAAAACAAATACACTGGAACGTGTATGATGCAACAATGCATATTTAGGAATGTAGCAGAAAATTAACCAACTTTAACGAAAATAAAATAAGTGCAAAAGGTTAATCAAATTTGAACAAGTTACACATTCTTAAAGGACAAATCACTTGAGAAGCTGAGTTAGATATTTTAATGAGCCAAATGAAGTGAATGTGTCACATGGAAATAATTCATACCTTACTTTCCTCAATGTTCATAAGAATGTCATGTCAAACAAAATCTTATTGCTTACGTGTAGCCTTGTACCATTAATGTTATAAAGTCTATATTTTGTAGAGTGACCTCTACAGTTGAGCCAAAACTTTTAAATCAGACACCTAGGTTAGAGATAAATACTCAGATGATCCTCTCAACAAGTACATGATGAGAAGTTAATTGCTTTTTACTGAACACTGGGAAAGCTAAAGCCTCTGACATCAATTCCAGTACAACGTTTGTTTTCCTACCTACTGATTCTATTCCTCTCCCTGGCAACAATCTGATGACAAGACAGACTGATCCCAAATTCAAGGGCAGGTTTCCAGCCATATATGACAGAAATTCATTTTAGTATAATGTTTAATATAGTGAAAAAGCCAGGAAACATTTTCATAAATTGATAAATGTACATCAGTGGGGACAAATGAATTTGCGCCATTTGCAATTATCTTTTAGTTCTGAATGATGACAGGTAACAGACAGATTGTCCCAAAGAATTTACTTCAGCAGCAACATTATGTAAGTGCACATATATTACTTGCTGCTTTTACAGTACTTGTTTGTAATGTATCTCAACTCCTTCAGTGTGATAACTAAATTACACAACTTTCGTCAGTTGCATCACATAGAAACCACAACACTCGGATCTATTTGGTAACATATAGAAGCGGTCTGCCCATGACCAACAGCTATTGAATGGGGTTAAAAAAAAGTTCTCTCCCCCCTTCACTTCTGGCATCTCAATGGTGCAAAAAAATCCCAACTGTTAAGTCATCCCTTCTAAAAATACATCGGGTTTTCCAACAAGTCATTTTTCCCAATTTCAATGACATTGGACAACTCTCTGTTTCCACTTTGGGCACAACCAGCTATTTGGATGCAAATAGTTCTAGTTCAGCATTTGTTTGTTTCAAGTTACTTCTCATTCTCACCTGCATTTTGCATCTAAAATCTTTTGCGAATCAACACAACCTAGCAGTGTTTTAGAGCATTTTTTTTTAAAAAGAAAAGTTGCTAAACATTAACTTGTGGAGCTTTATTAATACAGGTTTAAAAAAACCTCAAATAAAGTTTTTAATAATCATTCAGTCAATAATATGCAACTAACACAATTATTAATAATTGAAAATAGCTTTAAAACCTATACAAAGCCACTTGCTAGGTGTACAATATTCAGTTTCTTCACAAATGTTAAAAAGCATTTAAAATGTGGTCATTAGTGACCTCATACATTCTAATTTTACTTAAAGATCTTCTTGAAGAAACAGTGGAGGGCAATAAGCAGAAATTCCTACTGGTGATTAAAAATATCTGAAAGTGTGATACATGTCAGGACTGGCACTGCACTGTAATGCAACGTTTTGTTTCACGTCTGCACAAAAGGTTGCAGAAATTTGATTAGAACATGACATGATCACATTTTAAAAACTTGCAATCTTTTTCACAGGATCAGTTGAGCAGCATTAAAAAAATTAGGGCAACCTAGGAGAAATTCCTGGCCCCTTGTAGTCATGAGCCATGGAAAAGACAGTGAAGGTTCAAGAGAAAACAAGTATGAGACCGTAGTCATGAAAAAAACATACAAAGGTATCCCTCCACTTTCCATTAGTACAGAAAAAAGTGAAATGTTATGTTTTCAAATTAATGAACGGTTTGTACATAGAATGACAGGAAGAAAAAATTTAAACTGGTTAGTAGATTGCAACAAAAAGGGAAATAAATTCAATTATAAACTAGAAAATTGAAAGAAAACATTAGCAAATATCTTTAAACTGAGACAATAACAACAAAAATTTCAATGCAAGAATGCATTTGAAAAGACTGCAACATTATTTCAGAAAGAAATACCATTATATATTAGGAAAGAAAACAGAACATTAAATAGCTTTAGGAACACAGGAATAGGGTCAAGAACTGTAGTTGGAGAGCATTAAAACTAATGGCTCTATGCATTAACTTCAAAGACTAATCCCCTCTCCCAAAAAGTATAACAGTCCTCAATAGTTCATCGAAACTAGGTTGCTTCAAAAAAAAAGACAACAGGCTACCATATCAATTTTCCGTGTTACAAACGTACTTGTCAGTCTTATAGAATATTGCACAGCCATCTACATGCTTCCGATCAGATTCAGACATCGTCCTGGCTCTGGACTTGGGGCTGAAGAAACCATCATATCCATGTTCTTTAAGTTCAACCAGGAAAAAAGCGAAGTACTGTTCAGTTTCAACTTCCTGCACCAAGAAGGAAAACTATAACTGAGCAGACAAAGCGACTAGAATTGTTGGTAATCTTAGCATCACCGTGACCAGCACAGGATGGGAACCATATATTATAATTACAACTCCACAATAAACATCCTTGGATATAGTACAATTGCAAACATTTATTTCTTGCTGGCACTTGGTTTCAATATATTTGAAAATTTAGCACAGCTGCAACATGAATGGTAAAAATCCAAAAAATGAGAATCAGTGTATTTTTGTTTTAAAAGGCAAGCATGAAATCACATTGGCTAGTCAATAATTATGAATTAAAAGTATCTGCAAAGTGCTCCTTTAGCAAAAAGAATCTGAATGACAGAAAAACTCTACCTGAAGACTTATGATATCCGCATTGCAGTTCAAGATTTCTTGCATAATAGATTTTTTCCTATATTCCCAGTTCAGTGCCCATGATGGGCAGTACCCATACAGCTGTCGTGTGGCATACTTGTCACATAGTACGTTGTAGCACATGACCGAGAACAATGCTGTAAAACAATACTTTGGTTTTTAAAAAGAATTTTTAAAAAAAGCCAAGAATGGATCAGTAACCAATAAATGAATACCCAAAATTTAGACTAATGCTCAAAGTGCACACATAAATCTGAGCATTTGTAGGTAGTAGATGCTGCTTGTCAGCTCATACTAATCTAGAACAAAGACCTACTTCCAATATAAGATCAGCTACTTGCATTCCTAATGAAAGTATAGCACTGAAAAATCATATTTGCATTCCATTACAATACAAACTGAACTACAGATATAAAAACTCCCATTCTATGGCTCAAGTTGTCCTGTTTGGATGAGAAAATTTGCGAATATTTTTGTAACAAGTATTTTATATTTGTTCAAATCAATTCCAGGAGGATTAGATTGCTTGACCATGTTTACTTCCAGAAAGAACAAAGCAAAGGTGTAGGAATGGGCTGTATCACCCTTCACACTTGCTCCAAAAGACTGTATCTGACCTCAACCTCAATTCAATTTTTCTGCCCAGTTCCCACATACCTTGATCCCAAGTCCAAAAATCTTTTCATCTTAACTTTGAATATACCCAATGGTTGACCATCCAAACTCCTAAGTACAGGATGCCAATAATTCTCAATTATTGTTATAATGAGTGAAGAAACTTATCTCAGACTTGTTAAATGATTATTCCCATATCCCAAGAATGTTTCTTAGTACCAATGAAGCTCCGATCAGAAGAAATAGCCTTTCAGCATTTACCCCAACAGAATCTTCATGTTTCAACAAAATCACTTCTCTCATTCTGTATTGTTACCTCAGGGCAACATTCTCATTCCAAGAATCTCTTAAGATCCTTCCCCATAATCCCTCTTTGTCTAGGGATGAATAAACTTGTCTGAGACCAAAACTGTGTGGAAGTGTAGTCTCACCAAACTCCTATTCAATTGCAGAAAAATCTTCCTCTCTTTTGTATTCATATGCCATTTACCTTCCTAATTGCAGGATTGTACCTTCTTGTTAATTTTATGCGTTTCTTGTACAATGGCAATCAAATCCCTTAGGACCACAACATTTAATAGCTTCTCACCAACTAAAAAATATACTTTCTTCCCTCCCATTTTTCTTAAAGTGAATTCATTCAGTTTCCCACATTACACTGCATCTAACATCATCTTGCCCATTTAAACTATCGAGATCCCTTTGTAGACGCCTCACAGTTAACCAATGGATTAGATCTAAGCTCCACAGTCCTGCCACATCCAGTTGTGAATGGTGGCAGACAATTAAACAACTCACTGGAGGAGAAGGTGCCTTAAATATCCCCATTCTCAATGATAGAAGAGCCCAGCACATTAGTGCAAAAGATAAGGCTGAAGCATTCACAGCAACCATCAACCAGAAATGCCAAGGGGTGATCTATCTCCGCCTCCTCCAGTGGTCCCCAGCATCGCAGTTTTCAGCCAATTTGATTCACTCCATGCGATATCGAGGTACAGTTGGAGGCAAAGTGCTAAGGCTTTGGGCCTTGACAATGCTCCCTTAATAGTACAGAAGACTTGTGCTCCAGAACTAGCCAAGTTCTTCCAGTACAGTTACAACATGGGCATCTATTCAACAATGTAGAAAATTTCCAATACCCTGTACATAAGCAACACAACAAATCCAACTTGGCCATTCACTGCCCCAGTCGACTTTGATTATCAGCAAAGAGATGGAAGGTGTCATCAACAGTCCTAACAAGCAGCACCTGCTCAGCATAACCTGTTCAGTGACATTCAGTTTGGGTTCTGCTAGGGCCACTTAGCGTCTGACCTCATTGCAAACTTGGTTCAAATATGGACAAAGCAGCTGAGTTCCAGTGATAAGCTGACAGTGACTGCCCTTGACATCAAGGCCACATTTGAACAAGTGCTGCATCTAGCAAAACTGGAATCAATGGGTATTATGAGTAAACTCTCCACTGGTTGGAGGCATATGGGACAGAGGAAGATGGTGTGGTTACTGGAGGCTGGCCATCTCAGCTCTAGGACATCTCTGATGGAGTTCCTCAGGGTAGCATCCGGGGCCCAACTATCTTCAGATGTTTTAATGAACTTCCCTCCATGTTCAGTACCATTTGCAACTCCTCAGATTCTTAAGCAGTCCATGTTCAAATGCAATAAAACCTGGACAATATCCAAGCTTGCACTGACAACAGGCAAGTAACATCTACACCACACAATGCCAGGCAATGACCTTCACCAAGAGACAAACAACTGTCCCCTGACATTCAATGGGATCACCATCATTGAATCCCCAACTACCAACATCCTTGGGGTTACCATTGATCAGAAACTCAACTGGACTCACCACAAACAGTGGCTACAAGAGCAGGTCAAAGGCTAGGAATACTGGGATGAGTAACTCACCTCCTGACTCCCCAAAGCCACTTCAGCAGCTTGACATCATCTTGGATAAAGCAGCCTGCTTGGTTGGCACCACATCCTCAAGTGTCCACTCCGTCTACCACTGACGCTCAGTCACATCATCTAAGATGAACTGCAGAAATTCTGACACAACATCTTCCAAACCTATGACCACTTCTAGATGGAAAGAACGGTAGCAGATAAACAGGGACACCACCACTTGCAGGTTCCCCTCCAAGCCACTCACCATCCTAACTTGGAAATGTATCGGTACTCCTTGGATTATTGCTGAGTCAAGATCCTGGAATTCCCTGCCTAAGGGCTTTGTGGGTCAACCTACAGCACAGCACGTAC
Organism: Ginglymostoma cirratum; assembly: GCA_024137785.1. Taxonomy (NCBI): domain Eukaryota; kingdom Metazoa; phylum Chordata; class Chondrichthyes; order Orectolobiformes; family Ginglymostomatidae; genus Ginglymostoma; species Ginglymostoma cirratum. Next base: position 16,409,420 of record JAHRHZ010000289.1, read on the forward strand.
AGTGCAGAGATTCAAGGCAGCTGCTCACTGCTACCTTCTCAGTGGCAACCAGGGATAGGAAATTAATGCTGGCGAGTCAGTGCCACGACATCCCACAACTGAATTTTTAAAGAACTCTCACCTAGCTTGGTATGTCATAAATAGGTATATAGTGTCCTCATCCAAGTCATAAATATGGAATAAATAGCTGAAACCCCAGCACTCTAGCAGTAAAAACCTGTCAGCCTACAAGGCTGAGTTTATTCCCTTTTTTTTGTTCTTTAACTAATCCTTCAGCCATGCCTATATTACCTCCCTAGTTCATGACTGCTTACCTGTGCAACAACTCTTACGGTATTTCAATTGAATGCCTTTCAAAAAAAAAAATCAAAATATACTACATTCACTTATTTCCATCCATCTTGCTTGACAAATATACCTACAAAAGCTCTAATAGATTTGTGAAACATGACTTACATTTTAAATTATGTTGACTCTCTGTAATCACACTATCCTCTAAATAGCCTACTCCCATTTCCTTATTAATGGATTTCAGCACTTTCGTGGTATGTCTTGTCAGGCTAACAGATCTGTAGTCCCCCATTTCCTTTTACCACTTTTCACAAATAAGGTTGTGTTTATTATCTACCAATCCAACGGGACAGTTGGAAAAATTAGGGAATTTTGAGGAATCACAACTATTGCATCCACCATTGCTGCAGTGACCATTTTACAACTGTAATATAGGAGCTGTCAGGTCTAGGTGTTTCTGATTTTTCAGTCCTATTAACTTTTTAATAAATGAATTATTTTAGCTTCTACTCTCTGATTAGCCCCTTGGTTCACCATTATTTCACACGTGTTTTGTGTCTTCTATATACTCCCCAATTTCGCTTCTCTTGTCGCAACCTCCAAAAAGGATCCAGATTTGCTTTTACAATTTTTTTTTCTAAAAGGTCTTCTAAGTCTTCTTACAATTTGCTTGTGTTTTTCTGGTAATCTTGTCCCCACACTATTTTTGCACCACACGCATTATTAAAAATCAATTAACCATTACTCTACCATGTCTCAGCTGTCCATACATTTACTGCCCTTTGACCAACATAGTTCAAGTTTAGTAAAATGCTACTGTGAAGTTTTACAGCATACACACACACACACACTTCTCTGCCTATTACACTGAACATCATAGCCAACTTTTATCAAACAGGTACTTTCCACAGAGCTCCTCAAAACGAGGAAACAGGGGTAGATGAAGGAGGTATGATTGCCAGTAGATGAGATCAAAGCTTTTGGGGTGTGTGCGCACATGTCTCTATCTGCACACAAGAGATGAGAACTGTAGGAATGCTGACATCACCAAAACTTAAGGCAAGGAGAGATTATAGGGGTATGGTTGTGGAAGAGCAAGGCCAAGAAAGTATGTGAAAACAAGGATGAGAATTCAAGATTAAGGCACTGCTTAAATGTGACGAGCGCAATGAATTGAAGGGAGATACACTAATGTCACTTTGTGGATTGTGGATCTTACTTTACCATAGGGTCTCTTTTCCAGTTTCATTTTAAATCCAATTTCGTTAGCTACTGAGGAGCTGAAACTTTCATTCTACTTCCTTTACCTCTCATAAGAAGGCATTTAATGTGTACCTGGTACCCTCCCCTCTTTGAGGCCTATCATTGTTCATTCCTCCTTTTCCAACCTACCAATTTTTGTTTCTAATCAATCAGGGCCTGATTCTTTTCAATCTCACTGGAAGTAATCCACTTCCAATTTTCAAATTTGTTTGTTCCTTTTGCATAATAACTCTTAATGATATGATGTTGATAACTATTTGCAACATTCTCCCACTGAAACATGCTCCACTTAGCCTACCTCATTTTCCAGAATTACACCCAATACCACTGTCTTCAGTACACTGAAAACATAATCATTGAGAAAGCTTTGCTGCATCCATTGCAGAAATTCCTCACCTTTTGCTGTTACACTTTTTTCCCAGTTTATGTCATATAATTAAAACACCTCCCATTATGGAACTTTTGTTTTCACAATATGTTTAAAAAATGTGTTTGTAGGTTTGCTCCTTCACCTTATTCCCCCTATTTGTGGTCAATAATGGTAAGTTAGTGGTGAACACCTTAACACAAAGCAATATGCTCCTGTTTATATAATAACAATGTACATACACTAATTATCCCTATTGTTTTGATCCCAGCTGATGATGTTATAGAGTTAGTCAGATCCCAGACTGAAATCTGGCTTGATAGATCATAGTTTGTTTTTTATTTCCCATTTTTAACAAGGTGGTTTACACCGAAACACAAACCTGCAAGACTGTAGATTTGGGTTTAACTAAAAAAAAACCCAACAGAAAATGTATTATCCAAAAGAAGCAGAGATAAATTAGAATAAACCCAACTACTTACATATAACACCAATTTTTAAAGACTTTGAAACACATAGTAAAATACAATTTCATTCATTCCAAAAGCTCACCCTTACAGTACTCACACCAGAAAGAATTCTCTCCTCTTTCACATCTGTAGGGCTTCATTCAACTGTACCTTCAATTCCCTATCATGAGAATCTGCTGGCCTCTTCCAAGAACCTTCATATAAAGGAGCTTAAATTTTCTCACTTCAAGAGAACCTCTTCAAGGTTTTAGCCAAAAAAAAAACGTGATTTGAAACTTTTAAACTGAACTCCTCATACTGAGGCAACTTTCTTAACAGTCCTAAAAATCTCCCTTGCCAAGAATTTGGCAATTGCTAAGCTAAAACTAAGATGCTTCCCCTCCATTCCCACCCCCTGCAGCCATGGTGTTTCCCCTTATCAAAAAGGAGAAAAAATCCTGCTTACTAAATTGAAAAGCGAATGCAAAACACTTTACGCTGCTCGCTAGTAAAACCTCCCAAAGTCAACAAATTCTCATTAGTCTCTTGAACTCTCTCACTTGGACTGACTTTTTTAATAAAGACCATTATACATAGAGGCACTTACAAGCTGATAATGAATCCATTTCAACATGGAAAAACCATGCAACTAATAAAAATTTAAAAGCCCAAATAAACCAAATTTAAATACATAAATGATATTTTATCAAATTACACACCTTGCATCACAGTACAAATGCACAAGCTTTGACAAAATGTTGCAAACAATTCACCTAACTAAATTAAACCAGTGAAATCAGGTGAGACACTAAGATGATGCACACCACAAAATTCATGTTTGTACATATTCGTACTTTAGACCATTCACTTACCATCTGAAAGTTGGAATTACTGGTTAATCTCAACTTAAAACTTAACACAGCTTCAAGAAAATAAAATTAACTTCACCTGAGGGATGTGTCCGTTCTGGTTCTTGTAAAACAATCCATGACCTTGGTGGAGGCTGTTCTGGCTGAACTATTGAAGATCAAATTAGATATTAATTTGATAAAAGTTGTATCTAAAAATTAAATAGAAATAAAATGTGGTTTTATTTACTTACTTCTTTTTGAAGTACCTGCCAAATTATCAAGCAAGTAATTCAGTAACCTACGAGTCCCATCTGGTTCCTGATAGAGGCTAAGAATTTCTTGCGCCAAAGGATTTCCTACAAATCATATGGAAGCTTATCAGCCAAACTGGTCTACAAATCTATTCTACTGAAAACAAACAACATTGCTATCTATCGATGGAACCAATATTAAGCTATTTAAGTAGCTTCTTAAAAAAAAGCTTTTTATTAATTCATTCATTTTCTTCCTTTAATCAAATGCAGACTTTACTACTGAAGACAATTAAATAATAATGCTCAAGTCAAAATTCTTGATTTGAGTTCAGGAGACCACAACTGGTTTCATTTCAAGAATTACATCCATGAACAGAAGTCACTTGGGCATGGGAAGTATCCTTGAATTATTTTTACTTTCAGGAAGGCACTCTACCATCAGTGGATTGATTCTGCAATTTAAAGCTGAAGCTACTGGAGCTGTCTTTTATTTTATCGAGATAGCACAGCTCAAACCAACAGTTTTCATTTGGAATTACAAGTGGCACTGCAAGGCTGAAAACAGCAGCTAAATATCAGGGTTATTATGTGAGAGTTTGAGTATCTTGACCAAAAGTACATCAGGTGAAAGGCTGAATCCACAGCGTGAAACATCGCTGGAAAATATAATGCATCAAAGGGGTTCTCCACCAGTTTCTTGAGAAGGCTTCAAAAAGGGTCCACCATAAAACTCAAGGGACGTTTAAAAAAAACGCTATTGTGGTGGACGGAATCAAGCCACTGTTTTGTAGGCTTTTCTTTCAGTTTCCAATTATTTCTTATCTCTTTCGAGGGCTATGGCTATCTATTTTGACAATTTTCCTATAAAATAGTCCTGTATCTCAAATTGTTTTTCATACAGGTCCGGTGTAACTTCACCCATTAACAGAGTTGGCTAGAGTCTCTGTTTCATCCACTGAAATCATCCTTATCTAATAGAAACAGTACTGAGGCAGTGTTTAATAATGAAGCTGATTGGTTCTCAGCTAACAGAGCAGGTTGGAGCAAGAAACAGGTGAAAGAGACACAGTGGGTGAAAGGCAGTACAGCTGTTCTCCCCAAAATAATATGCCTGCTCTTTGCAGTTTGTAAACTCAGTTTAAACTTAAAGCAAAGCAGTCACATTTCCTGTTGCAGTTATGGTGAATTATGACTTTTGAACGAAAAATCAGAAGCATTTTCCAAGCAAATCAGTCACTCTGTACTTCTTACAAACCAATGGAAACTTCAAGGGAAAGACAACGGAACACCAAGGATGTGGCTAGCTAAAACATCATCAAACATCTCAATCAGGAAACAAAGATCACGGTATTTACTTTGCAGGTGTTTTTTCCTTTATCTGTCAATAATTTATTTCATGGATCACACGTGCCTGTGCTTATACACTTGTTCAGTACAGAAACCCGAGAGTCCGTGCTTTCTATCAGATATCATGAGGTTATCCACTTTGGTAGCAAAACCAAAAAAATGCAAATTATCTGAATGCCTATAAATTGTGAGAGGGGAATGTGCTATGAGACTTGGGTATCCTTGTACACCAGTCTCTGAAGGTGAAAAAAGCAAAACAGCATGTTGGCCTTACAGGCGACAGTACAGGAGCAGCAATATCTTGCTGCAATTATACAGGGATCCGGAAGTTATCCAATTCTGGTCTCCTTCTCGGAGGAAGGATGATCTTCCTACAGCAGGGGTACAGCAAAAGGTTTATCATACCAGTTCCTGGGATGGTGGGACTGGCATGCGTGGAAAGGTTAAACAGGTTAAAATTATTCTTCTGAATTCCAGTGGAGTATGATTGGGTTAGAAAACGGTACAATTCTAAACTGGTCTAGACAAGGTTGATGCAGGAAGGACGTTCCTGATGGCAGGGGAGTCCAGAACCTAGGGTCACAATATAAAGGATACAGGGTAAACAATTTAGGATTGTAATGAGGAGCTATTTCTTCACCCAGAGTGTGGTACACCTGTAGAATTCACTACAACAGAATGCAGTTGAGGCCAAAATATTTTGTGATTTCATAAAGTTAGAGATAGCACTTGGGGCTAAAAGGATCAACAGGATTTAGGGGAAAAGCAGGAAGAAGCTGGGGAGATGGATGGATGGCCAGACAGATAGATGAATGAACAAACGACTGACAGAGCAGGCATGAAGGGCCAAATGGCCAACTCTTATTTTCTATGTTTCTATCAACCAAAGCCAAGTGTAAATTGGGGTACTGTGTACATCCTGGTATGACTCCATTAAAAGCAGTGTGTAGTGTATGCTGTGCTACCCTGGGGAAGGCAATGGCTACTGGTACATTCACTAGGATATTCATCTAGAGACCCAGGAAATATTCTGGGGACCTAGGTTTAAATTCTACCATGGCTAATGGTGGAATAGGAATTGAATAAAAACCAGAATCTGATCATGAAACCATTTCCAACTGTCAGACAAATCCATCTGGCTCATTAAATATCCTTTAGGGAAGAAAACATTTGTCCTTCGGGAGAGTGGGGCTGGTAGGGGGGGGGGGGAAGTGGTAGGAGAGGGAGACAGGTGGATAGCGGGGGTGGGGGCACGTGTGTAAGGAAGTGAGGGAAGTGGGGAAAGAGTATGTGTGAGCAGGAGAGTGACGGGGGTAACAGAGGCATATGCAACATGTGGGAGGGAGAACAGGTGCATGAGTGAATCAGGGGGAAGGGGCAGCACGCATGCAAGTGAGGGGGGAACATACACAAGTTGGGCGTGTTAGAGGGGATGTTGAGGGCACCACAAAGACAAAGGCAAAATACAAAGGCAGTCAAAAGGAATACATTAGCAGAAAACAAACTAAAGATTGGAGGTTGATAGCATCACACCAAAACAAGAAGATAGCTTATCTATTTAGAGCAAAGATAAGCAGAAAATAGTAGATATGATGCCAAAAGTCAGGAGGAAATAGTTGGAATTTTGTGAACGTGAAAACGTGTGATAACAAGAAAACTCTAGCCGGAAATAAGAAAACAAAAGCTCCGAAGATTCCACGTGATTTACCTTAAGTATGCATCAGAACTGTGGACAATAAAGAAAGATCAGGGGAAGAATATAAAGGCCTTTGAATTGTGGATACCAAAATGAGTGATTGTATATTAATCTATTATTAAATTGGAGAGCTTTCAGAAAAGATTTATCACAATGTTACAGAGACTGGAGGGTTTGCGTTTTAGGGAGGCGCTGCGACTTTTTTCACTGGCGCGTGGGAGGTTAAGCAGTAACCTTACTGGTGTTTATAAAATCATGAGGGGTATAGATAAGGTGAACAGCAAAAGGTCTTTTACCTAGGGTGGGGGAGTTCAAAACTAGGGGGCACATCTTTCAGGTGAGAGGAGAAAGATTAGTGGCAACTTATTCAAACAGAGGGTGGCTCATATCTGGAATGAACTACCAAAGGAAGTGATAGGCACTGGTACAGTTACAACATTCAAAAGACGTTCGGGCAGATACGTGAATACGAAAGGTCTAGAGGGTAATGAGCCAAATGCATGCAATGGGACTATGTAGTTTTGGAAACTTGGTTGGCATGGACGAGTTAGACCAAAAGGGTCCATTTTTACGCTATATGACTATTTACTACAGAAATGAGAGGGGCTCAAAATCAGCAAAAACAGCTGAAAAGAACAGTGACATCCAGTAGAGTAGAAAATCAATATTTTAGCCATAGAAGGTAGCAAAAAGAGGGGTAGTGCTTGAGATGTAGGAGGAGCTCTTCACAGATTGCAGTGATACCTAACACAAAGAACAGTGGCTGCAGATGCTACAGGCCTCTCACCACAATATTAGGACATTGCTAGAAGGTGGTGTCCTAGGCATAACTATCTTCTGCAATTTCATCAAATGAACCTCCCACCATTAACTTAAAATTAGGGCATTCGTTGTCCAGCACCATTCTCAATTTCTCAAACACTGAATACTTTGCAAAACCTTGCATGTCTATTAATCGGCAAACATCATCAGTTTCACACCAGCACCAGATAATGACCAATTCTAACAAAAAAAAGTCTCCTTCTTTCCATTTTACTATATCATTTTTTCAATGTCACAACATCCTTCCCTAAAAAACAATCTTTGGATGTACCTACAACACATGGCCTTTGGGTCATTACCAGATTTTCAAGGGCAACAAAAACGTTGGCCTTGACACAATGCTTACATTCGCTACATAAGAATTTTGATTTTTTTTTAAAACCTCATCAACATTATTTGACCATCCTTGGAATCCATGCAGAGCTCATGAGCAAGTTGGCAATACAACAACAAATTTTATAAAACTTATTAGCTGTTGACTGATTCAACACAACAAATTTCATTGAAATGCAAGCGACCACATGGCAACTACAGAATATTTCTGCACAAAAGATCCAGAGTGATAGAAGGTGAAATGAAATAAAATCAGGGGCAAGTATTTACTACATCTATCAATGGAATTATAAACAGATTTAAGTTAGAATTTTAAAAAAAATCAATACATGGACCAAATGTTTCTACTTACCTTTTAAACCCAGGGTCTGTAATTGAAACAATTTTCCAAGCTCAAATGGTAGAACCCGTAACAGGTTATTGTTCAAAAGCAGTTCCCTTAAAGATAAAGAAATCTTTCAAAAAGTGCATCACCTAAAGCTCAAGGGGTTACAATATTACTTTTATTCTTTACAATATAAAAGAGATTCAGAATAGGTTTAGAAAATGTCTTCTCTTTCACATCATAACGGAAGTCAAGGAAAATGACTTGTGCTTCTGTTAGTGCGTGGAATTGTGCAGAACAAGTACAAAACATTATACATATGCTGAACACAAAACGGTAGTGAGTGGTGAACATATACAGTTATGGATACGCAAATCAGTCAGCAAGTTTCGAGAACTTGCTAAATCTGTGGTCTGCTCTTTACTCCACACAACAGCAACTGAGTTGCCACTATTTTTAAATAACTTATTAGGTTATCACACTAATTATCTGTGAAACTCAAGCAGAAAGTTAGGGCTGGTAATTATCAAAAGAATACTTGCGCCTTTAATGTGCCAATTGTTAATGTATTGCCAAATCAAACTCACTGGCCCAGAAAGGCAACCAAATAACACTGTTCTGGTCTCATTTCTGAATGCACTTTCAAATATTTAGATTTTAAAAAAAATTCCTTTCCATATCGACCATTCTTTTTCTGCACCTACTTTGGCTAATTCATCCTCTCTCAGATCCTCCTCTCTCAATCCTTAAATTTAGCATCTTTAAAATTGAATAATTAAGCAAATAGGCTACTGGCCATCAACCTCCACACAATGCTTTAGGCTTGCAGGCTGGAGACGTGACAGTAAGAAATGTCAAATGGCACATGTGTCTAATACCAATAAGATTTTGCCTGTTGTCCCAGCATACACAATCATCAGTATTCATGGGAAACAGCCAGACAGACAACAGCTAAACATATTTGCAATTCACCAAAATTAGTTAACCAATTACTGTCTCAATCAGCCCACACACAAGGCAAACTGAACAGCTAAGTGACTAAAATGAAAAGTAAATTCCACATCAAAATCTATTATCTTTTAAAAATTGAGTAGTTTTGTGAAGTTCTTCTCAAGAAAAAGCTCAGATTTTGATCTATTTTCTCACTAAAGTGGCATCTTAAAAGAAAATGTGTCAGCATTTCATTGCTTTGTTACAATTTTAGATGCCATAGTGAGTTTAAAATACTTCATGCTACCATGTATTATTAAGGATATACCATCAGTTATGGTCAACCATTTTCCCTCTGTCAGCATGCAATCCCCACAAGAGTTGGTAAATACCATAGAACTACACTGTTCACAGCACAGAAATCAACTATTTACTTTGAAAATCAATTTCATTATTAACATTGCCATTGGTTATTTGACAGGATATTTTGGATTCCAGTGGATCTTAGTTTTCATCGTTTGATCAAACATCACGAAATCTTAAAATCATTGTAAACATGTTAGAATTCGATCAGATGTAGAAGCAGAAGCAAGCCATTCAGCCCATCAAGTCTACTCCGCCACTGAGACCATGGATGATCTGCTTATCTTCAATTCCACTTTCCTGCCTTACTCCCATAATCATCAACTCCCTTAAGTAAAAATCAATATCTCAGCCTGGAACATACTTAAACGACAGCCTCTACGGTCAGAGTTCCACAGATTCGCTACGATTAGTGAAGAAATTACCCCTCATCTCAGTTTTAAATGGTTGAGGCCTATCTTTGAGATTATGCCCTCTGGTTCGAGAATCAACGGAAACAAATCTCTCAATATCTACCTTGTCATGTTCCTAAAAGTCTTGTATATTTTAATAAGGCTACCTCTCATTCTTCTTCAAACTGCGTTTATTTCAATGCAAGAGGCCTGACAAATAAGGCAGATGAGCTTAGGGCATAGTTGGGAACATGGGATTGGGATATCATAGCTATTACAGAAACATAGATCAGGAATGGACAGGACTGGCAGCTTAATGTTCTGGGGTATACATTCTATAGAAGGGATAGAAAGGGATGCAAGAGGGGAGCAGGGAGCGACATTTTTGGTTAAGGAAACATTACGGCTGTACTTAGGGATGATATTCCTGGCAGATCATACTGTGAAGTTCTGTGGGTGTTACTGTGGGGTAAGAAAGGAATGATCACTTTGTTGGGACTGCATCATAAACACACCCTCAACAGCCTGCAAAAAGTTGAGAAGCAAATATGTAAGGAGATCTCAGCTATCTAAGAATAATAGGGCTGTAATGGCAAGAGATTTTAACTTTCCAAATATTGACTGGGACTGTCATAGTACTAAGAGCTTAGATCGTGAGGAATTTGTTAAGTGTGTACAAGAAAGCTCTCATTCAAAATGTGGATGCACCTACCAGAGAAGGAGCAAAACTTGACTTACTTGAGAAATATAAAGCAGGGCAAGTAACTGAGGTGTCAGTGGGGGAACACTTTGGGGCAAGTGATCATATTCTATTAGCATTAAAGTAGTTACAGAAAAGAATAGAATGTTTTTGATCAGTTCTAAATTGGAGGAAGGCCAATTTTGATAACTTTTGAAGGTTCCCATCTAATACTGATTAGGGGAGGCAATTCACAAGTAAAGAAGAGTTGGTAGGGAAGTCCATGGCCTTTAAAAATGAGGTAACAAGAATTCATAGACAGTACGCTCCTGTTAGTGTGAAGGACAAGGCTGATAGATGCAGGGAATGCTTGATGACTAGAGAAATTGAGGATCTGGTTAAGAAACAGGAGGAGGGATTTATCAGGTCTTGTCAGCTGGAATTGAGGGAATCCCTGGAGGAGAATAAGGGCAGTATACTCAAGAGGGAAGTCTGGACAGCAAAATGGGGACATCAGATAGCTTTGGCAAATAGGGTTAAAGGAAAATCCAAAGAGATTCTATAAATATGTTTAGGGCAAAACAGTGACTAGGGAAAGAATGCGGCCCTTAAAGATCAACAAATCCATCTACACGTGGAACCACAGGAGTTGGGTGTGATATCAAATGAGTATTTTGCATTAGTATTGACTGTGGAGAAGGATATAGAAGCTAGGGTACTTGGGGAAATAAATAGTGATATCTTGAAAACAGTTCATTACAGAAGAGGCGGTATTGGAGGTCTTAAAAAACAAAGGTAGATAAATCCCTGAGACCTGATCAGATGATTTCCAGAACTTTGTGGAAAGCTAGGGAAGTGATTGCTGGGCCCCTTTTGAGATATTTGTATCATCAACAGCCAGAAGAGGTTGTGCGAGGTGCCGGAAGGCTGGAGGTTGGCTAATGTAGTGGCATTATTTAAGAAAAGCTGTAAGGAAAAGCCAGGGAAACATAGACCAGTGAGCCTGATGTCAGTGGTGGCTAAGTTGTTGGAGGGGATTCTGAGGGACAGAATTTACATGCATTTGGAAAGGCAAAGACTGATATAATCAACATGGCTTTGTGCATGGGAAATCATGTTTTGCTAACTTAATTGAGTTTTTTTGGAGGAGGTGACAGAGAAGATTGAAGGCAGAGCAGTAGATGTTGTATGGACTTCAGCAAAACATTCAACAAAGTTCCACAAAGTACACTGGTTAGTAGGGTTAGATCACAGAATACAGGGAGAACTAGTCATGAGGATACAAAATTGGCTCAAAAGGTAGGAGACAAGACAGTGGTGGTAGAGGGCTGCTTTTCAGACTCGAGCCCTGTGACCAGCTGTGTGCCACAAGAATCAGTGCTGGGTCCTATGTTTTTCGTCATTTACATAAGTGACTTGGATGTGAATATAGGAGATATGTTTTGTAAGATTGCAGATGACACCAAAATAGGTGGTATAGTGGACAGTGAACAAGGTTATCTCAGAGTACAGAGTACATAGGCCGAGAAGTGGTAGCTGGAGTTTATTTTCGATCAAATATGACACGTTGCATTTTCGTAAAGCAAATCAGGGCAGGACTTATACAGTTAATGGTAGGGCCCTGGGGAGTGTTGCCAAACAAAGAAACCTGGGGGTGCAGGTGCATAGTTCCTTGAAAATGAAGTTGTAGGTAGATACAACGTGCCTTCAATGGTCATAACTGTGTATAGGAGTTGGGAAGACATGCTGTGGCTGCACAGGACATTGGTGAAGCCACTTTTAGAATACGGTGTACAATTCTAGTTGCCCTTGTATAAGAAGGATGTTGTTCAACTTGAGAGGTTGGAGAAAAGATTTACAAGGCTGCTGCCAGGACTGCAGGGTTTAACTTATAGGGAGAGACTGAATAGGTTGGAAATTGTATCCCCCTGGAGCATTGGAGGCTGTGTGGTTGCCATATAAAGGTTTATAAAATCATAAGGGGCATGGATAGGGTGAATGGACATGGTCTTTTACCGAGCATGGGGGAGTCCAAAACTAGAGATACAGGAGAGGGGAAAGATTTAAAAAGGTCCTGAGGGGTTACATTTTCACGCAGAGGGTGGCGTGGTGTGTGTATGGAACAAGCTGCCAGAAGAAGTGGAGGAGTAAGGTACAGTTACAGCATTTAAAAAGCATCTGGATAAGTACATGAATAGGAAGGGTTTAGAAGGACTTAGGCCAAATGCTGGCAGATGGGACTAGGTCAGAATGGGATGTCTGGTCGAAGTGGACAAGTTGGACCAAAGCGTCCGTTTCCATGCTGTATGACTATGACTAAACACCCAATCTACTCAACTCTTAAATAAGAAAATCCTTCCATACCCAGGATCAATCTACTGAACCTTGTCTGGACCATCTCCAATGCCAGTATATCTTTTCTTGGACAAGGGAATTGGTCATTCCAAAATTTATTAAAATAAAGAGAAGCCAGAAATCCTCACAGAAAATATTTTTCTTAAAAAATAATGAGATTTTTATTTATGTTTCTTTTCTTAAAACAAAGTTGTCTAAACAATTTCAGATTATTTTGTACAACGCAGATGAGAAGTAATACCATGCATGACAGGAACCAAATAGCTGTAAAATGAAACATTCTATTATTCTGAAGTACAACGGTGGACCCTAAAGGCAATGACAGTCAAGCATAATTTCATGAAGACCAATTAACAGTGTGCTGCTGTTCAATAAATAATAAACAAGTTCATAGAAGAACTTCTTGCATGCACACAGTGAAATGGCCAATCAGAAAACATACAAAAAAATCAAGAATTAGCAGTATTACACCAGACGTTTACAGACGTCAAATTGTGCTGTGTGAAAATAACAAGTTGATGCAATAAAACAACAAAACTCATTTGGCCAAATAAATCTGTAGCATCTCCTTTCATCACTGCCTGAATTTTCTTCGGAATTCAAATTTTTGACTGCTAGCGTAGTCAATACTTGGAGCATTCTTTGAATAAATGAGTTTGTATTTATATTGAGCCTTTAACAATATATAACATATGGCGCTTTACTAAGCGTCAACAAAATTTGGCGCCAAGGAATAAAGGATATGTTACGACAGATTACCAAAAAAGTGTAGATGAGTAATTAAATATTAAGGAGACCCTTAAATGAGGAAAAAGGGATAAAGAGCTGCAAAGTTTTATAAAGGAACTAAACAGGGCAATCAATAGTGAAGCAATTTAAAAAGAAATCCAAGAATGTGCAAGGAACCACACTGATGGAACTTATTCTCAACTCTACTTTCCTGGACTATCCCCAGTGCGGGAATTGTTAGGGACAGGGAAAAATGAAAGCATGGAAACATTTGAAAAAAAAACTTCAAGAATGTTAAAACCATAATGTTGCAGGAACAACAAGCAGAGGGATGAAGTATGAACAGCTTGAGCTAGATTAGGGGCAGATGTGTTTTGGATGAAGCAAGGTTCTTGACTAATGATCGGTCCTGAATTTGCTTTTTAATCACTTTATACACTTCTTGGTTGTGTTTCACTGCATGTGGAATCCATTTGTCTATAGACATGTCCAACAATGGGGCTTATAGTCCCGTTTAAAAGAACGGGATGGCAACTTAATTGATTTCTCAAATTCAAAAAGTTCCAGAGTCTCCTTCAATCACCTCTTTATTTGCAAGTCAATGTAATTTGAGATTTCACCACACGTGCTACACCTCAAATAGGACAGTTGTGAAGAACTCTCAACACCAAGAAATATCCACCTTTATTACAATGCTAATCACAACATTCATTGGTTAGAACTTAGACAGAAAAACAGATTGCAAAATAGTGAAAACAGGTGAAAATGTGACCAACGATAACCTAATTTTCAACAGGAGATAACACGGTGAATTACAGGAAGATTTCTGGACACTGATTTGACCCGGGTTCAATTCCACCCTCGGGCCACTGTCTGTGTGGAGTTTGTACATTCTCAGTGCCTGTGTGGGTTTCCTCCAGGTGCTCCAGTTTCCTCCCACAGACCAAAGATGTGCAAGTTAGGTGGACTGGGCATGCTAAATTGCCTCTAGTGCCTGGAGTGAGAGAGTTCAGTGGACTAGCCACGGGAAACACAAGATGACAGGGAGAGGGTGGGAGGATGTGACTGGGTGGGGTGCTCTTTGGAGGGGCAGTGTGGACTTGTTGGGCCGAACGGCCTGTTCCTGCACTGTAGGAATTCTACGATCTAAGATGTATCACGGTGGACAGTGAAGGTCTACACAAATAAATTATGGAATATTGACTTAATTATGGAGCTTAATGCACACTATAAAATGAAACCAGGAACTCATATCTATCTATGCCTAGCAGAGATTATGACGCAGCTTTCTATCACCAGCCAAGCAGAACTGTTGGGATTATTTAAGGAGGATTTGGACTTTACCCTCGCAATTCAAAAGGCTGAAAACACTCAAGTCAGGAAGCATTCATGGACTGAACAAACAGTACACTGTACTTCTGGATTTCTCCAATTCTTGGCAAGATATTATCAGCAGGTATACAAAACAAAAAAAATCAAAAAAAGATGGAAGAGAAGAGGGGAAAAAGCAAAAATACATTAGAATACAACTCTATATATAAATACGATAAAAAAGTCAAACTACCGTAAAGCAAAAGGAACCACACTCCACATAAATAACAAATGGACATAGGTAAATGGAAGAACAACATGAAAAACTGCTAATATTTTGATTCAATGGGTAGGCTTCCCACCCTAAAAGTCTGCACAATGAGGCAGTAAATACCGTGAAATCAGTTTAAATATTTATCTAACAGGAAACATACACAAACCAACAAACGAAAAACGAAGATTTTAAGTGGATTGTGCAATGTTTCCTTGTCCTCTTGGCATACTTGTACCTTCCCATCTTACAATATGCTGCCTCAAGATAAATATTGTGGTAACATTTTCAGTAAAAACTAGGAAAATAAAAGGAAATAAGCAAGAGTTTCCAACCTGAAAGCCACTACTGAAAACAGTTCCAATGAGATTAGTATTAAACTCACAAAGCTCAATTCTAAACTACACAGTATAAAAATAACAGGGCTTTATTTTACCCTCCGTGTCAAAACAATTGAAACTCATTTAGTAGATACAAGTGCCAAAATTAGTGGGACAAATGTCATTAGAGTTTAAGGTAAAAATATCAATTTCTATAGATGCAAATAGATTAATTTTCAGATCATTCATGTATCTAATTCAATTCTATTTCCCAACAAATCAATGCTTCAACCCATTCAGTTTTAATTAAAACTTAAATCCTCATAGGAAATTGGAAACAAATGGAAAATTGACGCTTGAAATCTGGTCTAAAAATCTACAGCAACTTGCAACAATTGTACAAGTCTGAACATATTCTGCAAGTTGTTATAGGAATATTTGGCAATTCATTAACTTTACTTCTGGTTTGCACATGACACTGAATCTGATATATAACTGAAGTTATAAACTTCCTTCAGTGCCAAACTAGATAGTTGTTTAGCACACAAAGTCAAAAGGTTCAAAGTAGATTTGTAGCTCGGGTTGTGGATGCTGTGGTAGGTTCGCTCACCAAGCTGGTTCGTTTGTTCGCAGACGTTTCATTACCCTGCTGGGTAACATCATCAGTGCAGCCTCTGATGAAGTGCTGTTGTGTTTTCCCGCCTGGTATTTAAACTCGAGTCCATTGGAATCGATTACCTCATTTCTGTTTTGTTCTTCGAAGTGGTGTATATATAGGGTCCAATTCTACACGTTTATTGATGGCCTTCTTGGAGGAAAACCAGGCCTCTAGAAATTGCTATGCTTGACTCTGTTTAGCTTGTCCTAGCATCCTGATGTTGTCCCAATCGAACTAGTGGTTCTCCCTATCCTTGTGAATGGAGATGAGGGAGTGCTGGTCACGTCTCTTTGTCGCTACTCGATGTTCATGTGTTCTTGTGGCCAGTTTTCTTCCTGTCTGTCCAATGTAATGTTTGTCACCGTCCTTGCATGGGATTTTGTATATCACTTTGATTCGAGTTAGCAGTTGGCATAGGATCGACATAAGTTTGTGTGCGACTCTGATGTCCAATGGTTGTAGGAGTCCTGTGGTCGGTTTGGATATGTTCTTGATGTATGGTAATGTGACCAGTGTGTCAGGGCGTACTATATCTTCCCGTTGCTGTTTGCGTGATAGGCATCATTGGACCCAGTTGTTTGGGTATCCGTTGTCCTTCAATACTTGGTAGAGGTATTCTTCTTCATTTTGGCACAGTTCCGGGTTGCTGCAGTGGGTTGTTGCTCGTTTAAGTTGCGTTTTTACGCAACTCAGTTTATGGGTGTTGGGTCAGTTGCTGTTGAAATTCAGGATTTGATCTGTGTGTGTGGCCTTTCTGTGTACCTTTGTCAGAAAGTCCCCATTGGCCCTGCATTCTAGCACAACGTCCAGGAATGGGAGCTGTTTGTTCTTTTCTCCTTCCCTGGTGAATTTGATGCCGGTGAGAGTGTTGTTTATTAGGTTGGTGCGTCTCCTCTAGTCTGTTTGATGATGACAAAAGTGTTATCCACAAATCGAATCCATAGTTTAGGGTGGATCTGCGGAAAGGCCACGCTCTCAAGTTTCTGCATCACCGCTTCTGTTATTAGTCCGGACAGAGATGAGTCCATGGGTGTCCCATTGAATTGTTCATAGATTTGGCCATTAAAAGGTAAAGTGGGTGACGAGGCATGGGTGCAATAAATTCAGCATGTTGCCTGTGGGCATAGTGTCAGTCGGGTCTCATTCTTTTAGTAGTGTTGTTAGTGTTTCTCTTGCCAGTGGTATGTCAATTGATGGGAATAGGGCAGTAACGTCAAAGGTCACCATGGTCTCATTATCGTCTATCCTTATGTCTTTGAGGGATCTGAGGAACTCCTGGGCTGAATGGATTGAGTGGGGTGACTTGCTGACGAGGTGCTTTGGTCTTCGTTGTAATTCCTTGGCTAACCTGTGTGTTGCTGTGCCTGGGAGGGAGCTATGGGTCTGAGGGGTACTTCCAGTTCGGGGGTTTGGGGGGTGGAAACGACTTGTTCCTCAGGTTTCATTTTTAGGTAGTCTGCTTTGTTGATTTGTCTGGTCTATTTGAGTCTCTTTAGTGTGTTGATTATTTTATTACCCAGGTGCAGTGTCGGGTCTATTTGCACTTGCTGGTACGTATTTGTGTCTGGTAGTAGTGTCTGTGCTTTAGTGAGATAGGCCCATTGTTTCGTATTACTGTCACATACTCTTTGTCCATGAATAGGATTATGATGTTTTTGTCCTTTCTCAGTCCTCGTAGGGCCTTTTTTTTCCTCATGTGTCGAGTGTGTTAAGTTTGTTCCTTCTGGTCAGTGTCGGGACCACTGCCTGTCTTATGGCTTGTTGTGCTTCCTCATTGATGCCATTGCTCTTCAGTGTGGATTCTAGTGTGGCTAGGAACTCTGTTCTGTTATCATCTCTGTGGTTGTAGTTGAGTCCATGTATGAGAACAGCCGTGTGTGTGTCTGGTAATTAGTTAAACGTTAGAGCAAACCAACCTCAGCACACAAAGTCAAATGCAGCTTTTAGGCATTTTAGCATCTTTATCAGTCGAACCAAAGCTAAACACCACTTAAATCCCTTTCTTATAGAAGGTGCAAATAGCAAATATAAATCATGTCTTTTACAATTTTAAGATGTCCTAAAAGAACTTCACAGTGACCACACTTAAAGAATCTTAATTGGCTGTAATGTAGCAAACAGCAGCCAATTTGCACACAAACTTCCACACATGGTTATGTAACGTTGATCAAATAATGCTTATGATAATGCTGAAGGTTAAATATTGACCAGGGGACAGGAGGGAAAAATTGCGCAGTTCTTCAGAATACTTCCACGGGATCTTTGATTTCCATTTCTTAGGAAGAATGGCCCTCGGTTTAGCAGCTCACTCAAAACAGCATTATCGCTTTAGTGCTGTGCTGAAGTATTAGCTTTGGTTCTTGAGTCTGAACCAGGCTTCAGCACGGAATCCTTCTGACTGTGGCAAAACATCCTTTCTCCTACTTTTTCCAATACCTTGCACTTCATTTTAGCTTTTATATTCCATACTATATTAGATGTTACAAAACAGACTTCATGTAAACAACGTGCAAGTGATTAAAAGGGGAAGAAATGGCTACCATAAAGTAATCATAACACAAATTTACCTATATCGCGTGCCAGAACTGAGAACATAAATTTAAGTCACTCACCCTATCAAAGACTTTTTTGAAAAATAAATCCTACTTTACTGAAATAACTACACCAGTGGCTAGTATTTTACTAGTAGGTAGTACCACTGGCTGTGGCCAGCCAGCTCAGAGTCAGTCACCTGAACTGAGGAGATTCTCAGTTTGAGGGCATATCCTGAGCGGAGGGACCCAGGCTAGCCCACAACAGAGCTGAGCCTCGGCCAAGTGGCTTAAATGTTCTTCAGGATCTGGGTCGGTAAGCCATTATAGTTGCTGTCCGGTATGTGGACTCTAGTAAAGGAGTCCTACAAGTTTGGACTTGAGTAAGAAAACTTGTAGGCTGATACCAGGGACAGTATGCATCCTGGGAAGCCCCTTGCACGTGGATTGGAACAATTAAATTGTTTAGTGATATCCAAATCAGAATAAATTTAAAATTATTAGTCAGCCAGGGCTTTCCTGATTGATTGGGGTTGTTAACCCAGACCAAAACCTTGTAGTTAACAAGGTCAACCTGGTTCCAATCACTACATGCAATTCCAACACCTCCCCAACCACCCCAAAAAAAATTGTTCTCAATAGTAGGTGTAAGGGTGCCAAGATGACCCAAAGAAAGACCTAAGCTCCAGTACAGATGTGGTGAGCTGGGGCTCCCTTGATCGCCCTCACTTTCTCTTCCAATGAGTGTACATCAGTTTTGCCAAATCTGTGACTTAAGTTGGTCACTTGGGGTGCCTGTAACATACATTTTTCCCTAAGGCATACATCGCCTGGGAGAAATGTTTAACACCACGTCCAAGTTCTCTAAGTGCTCTTTACTGGCATTCCCCGTTGTTAGTACTTCATCCAGATAAATGGCCACCTGGGGTAACCCTTGCAAAATGTTCTCCCTAGTCTGTTGGAAAAGGACGCAGGCTGATGATATCCCAAATGGCAGTCTAGCATATGGATATAAACCGTTATGGGTACTAACTGTAGCATACTTCCAGGACTCCTCATCCAGTCACAATTGCAGGTAGGCATGGCTCATGTCCAGCTTTGTAAAGTACAGTGACTCTACCCCACAACACGTATAAGTCCTCTATGCGAGGGATTGGGTATTTATCCAGCTATGAGAAGCGGTTTACCATTTGCTTAAAATCCTCAAAGGTGAACTGAGCCAAAAGGCTTCACAAGTTGTATGACTGGTGCTGCCTAAACAGCACCGGCGAGGCCTTGCAAGATCTCGGAATTGCTTCCTGCTCAACATATAAAAAGTGGCTTTTGTCCACTTGATAGTCCCAAGCCCTACCTGAAATACACTCGGGGCATATCACCAGGACTTTGCTGATGCAGGCACTTTCTAATCGAAAAATGTTGAACCAATCCAGGCAAATCCTTCTCAACCAATTCCGCCCCAACAGGAT
This sequence comes from Ginglymostoma cirratum, assembly GCA_024137785.1. Lineage (NCBI taxonomy): Eukaryota > Metazoa > Chordata > Chondrichthyes > Orectolobiformes > Ginglymostomatidae > Ginglymostoma > Ginglymostoma cirratum. The sequence goes on from JAHRHZ010000289.1 coordinate 16,429,423, forward strand.
TGGGCATGAACCTTTTACTACCATCAGTGGTAACTAAACCAACTGCTTCTCATAGGAGAGCAGAACCAAAGTCATGCTCTTAATCTGCAATGGTTCTCCAGTGTATGTTCTCAATCTAGCTGAGACCCTGTGCAAACTTAAGTGTTGGAGTCTCCAGTGAATCTTGTTAAAAGAATGATTTTGCAACCACAGATACAGCTGCGCCAATGTTGGCCTCCATAAGAACTGGGTGACAATTTAACCAAACATTAATTTTAGTGACATCCAAATCAGAATAAATTTAAACAATTTAATTGTTCCAATCCACATGCAAGGGGCTTCCCAGGGTGCACACTCTCCCTGGTATCAGCCTACAAGTTTTCTTACTCAAGTCCGAACTTGTAGGACTCCTTTACTAGAGTCCACATACCGGACAGCAACTATAATGGCTTACCGACCCAGATCCTGAAGAACATTTAAGCCACTTGGCCGAGGCTCAGCTCTGTTGTGGGCTAGCCTGGGTCCCTCCGCTCAGGATATGCCCTCAAACGGTGTTCCCCAAGCTTAGTCAGAGGGATGAGGGAGTCCACTTCCACTGGGAAACCCTGTAGCTCCCATACTCCACCTATAGCTTTTTTTAAGGACAACACCAATTGTACTGCCTGTTTGAAGTCCAGTTGGACTTCCGCTAGCAGGCACTTCTGCACGGTTACGTCATTTATTCCACATATCAAAACAGTCTCTCAGCATCTTATTCAGCGTTAACCCAAAATCACACACCTCTGCCAGTCATTTCAACCTCGTCAAAAATCCCAACATGGATTCACCCAGTTCTCTAACAGCTGAGTAAAACTGATATTGTATCAAAATTAGATGTTTAGCATCGTAATATTCCTTAGCCAAATCAGTCAACTCTTAGAAAGTTTTAGATCTTGGGAACTTTGCGTCTGTGAAAGTTAAGCCCCTTATAACAGAGAATGCTGCGGGTCTGCAAGCAGTCAAAAGGATCACTTGTTGCTTTTCACCTGCCTGGAAAAAATATTACATCTTTTCCGCATACTGGGCCCAGTCTCCAGCAGCAGGGTCAAGTGAGTGAAGCTTCCCAAACAAAGGCACAATGCCAGAAATGCTTACCTCAACTCCAAGATAACTGTAGCAATTGAACGCTCAGGCACATCCTATCCCACTCTCGTCAAGTATCCTGTCAGCAAGTCACCCTTTATTTGTGCACAACACACCAACTGTGGCCAGCCAGCTCAGAGTCAGTGACTGAACCAAGATTCTAATCTCCTGGTTTATTCCTCCCAACATTCCATCCGTACCACCCCCAACCACTTCCCCAGTCATACGTTTTTATTCCTTCCTCTTGCAAAAATCATAAGTCTTTTCACAAAATACAAGGAATTATGACATTATTGACATTGCATCACTAGTTGAATGAAGTTTACTTGCATTCCCTGCATAGGAACTTCAGCCCGGGGCCGACATGCTGAGCTTTTACTGAAACAACGACACAGAGGCCCGGCCCCATCACCAAGTCACTTTTTGTTTACTTGTGCACAATACACTAACTGTGGCCTGCCAGCTTGGAGTCAGTCACCTGAACTGATGAGATTCTAATCACCTGGTTATATTGGTCAGCCAGGGCTTTCCTGATTGGAACCAGGTTGACCACATTGATTGAAGTTGTTGATTGGCCCAGGTTAACAACCCAATCACTACATTTACCTCCACAAGTACCACAATCTCAGACAAAGACAAGACCCTCATCAGTCACATGAGCCTGAGAAACAATTTTTCTACGTCTGTTTGAGATTTTAAAATCACCCTAATCATATAATACAGAAGAAGCCCACTGTGGGTATTTAAACAACCTATTTAGTCCCACATCTTGCTCTTTACCCATTGCTCTGTACATTTTCCAAATATTTATGTTTAGTTTTCTGTTGAAAGTCTATTGAATCTGTTTCCATCACCCTTTCAAGCATTGCATTCCATATCATATGCATTTTCTGTGTAAACATTTTCTTGTGTCACCTCTGATTCTTTAGCTAAGGCCTTTAAATAGTTGTCCTCAGGTTACCAAATTTTCAGTTACTTGGAATTAAATATTTCTGCTTACAGGCTATAAATCTTCCCTTACACTTCTCTACTCTTACAGCAAACCACCTCACCCCCTCTACTCCTGTTACATAATTGAATTTAGCAATTCTGGTACCAAGTGCTAATAAGTCTTTTCTCTGTCTACTCAAAAGCTTAAAAAAAGTGTGCAGCCCAAAATTAATAATAATCGAAGTGAAGGCCAAGCAATGTTTTTATAAAAAGGTTTAGCACTCCATCACTATTTACAGAGCCAAGAGTCACACCTACAGACACCCTTCTCAATTTGCACTGCCACCTTCAGTTCTCACATAGTGCATCACCATAAAAATTGACCAATTTTCTTACATTGGTAGAAAGATGAGAGGCAAAATACGCGACTTCATTCTCATTGGCAATAATTGTTCTCCTAATTCACTAGTTTGTCCATAACTGACCATTGCCTGATACCACTGTTCACTTCCCGTCAGTCTGGAAGAAAAGTCTTTATTCTGTCCTGTAGCCAATAATGAATAAATACTTTGAATAAAGAGAATTCCCTTTACATTTATGAATATGGTGCAAGCAGTCCAAAAACAATAAAAGTTCTGAAAATGAGACAGCAAGAACTGCCGATGCTGGAGTCAGAGATAAAGTGTGGAGCTGAAGGAACAGAGCAGGCCAGGCAGCAGAGGAGCAGGAAAGCTGTTGTTTCAGATCGGGACTCTTCTTGTCCTAACCCAAAATGTCAGCTTTCCTGTTCCTGATGCTGCCTGTCCTGCTGTGTTCCTCCAGCTCCACGCTTTGTTATCAAAGTTCTGAAATTGTTACTTTTCTGCCAGAATTTTATAACCTTACTTTTCTTCCGTACTCTTGCCTCTTTAGATGCTCTTTCTAATCCACAGAGTTTTAAAGAATCATTTCTTTTTAAACCATTTCAGCATTTCACCATCCATACCAAGGCTGAAACCAACAGCCTTCAATTAGCTGAAAAGGCATACTTTCAGCCAATTGGATGCCAGAACACTTAAGTTTAATCCATTGCACAGGAGTGGCAAGGTCAAAACTTTCACATTTCAAAAATCTAACATCAAGTATTCTAAGCGCTACCAATGAATTATTAATGGACCAATGATTTACCGAAACAAAATAGCTAGACAGCAGTGGTCAACAACAGGCAACAGTTACCCTCAAAATAAATGAATGGGAGTGCTGAAATTCAATATACAGCATAGTAAAAAAAATTCACATTTCTGTAGAAACAATTCATTCAATATATTGCAAAAAGTGTTTATAAACAATCTTTGAAATAAAATAAATCATAAATATAAACAGTTTCCTTTGGTTAACGAATTTACCTGAGTGACACCATGTTTCCAAGCTCAGATGGTAAACTCCGTATCTTGTTGCACGATAGGTCCAAATAAACCAGATTATGCAATTTGGCAATATCAGGAGGAATACGCGAAAGGGAGTTGTCACCAAGATGCAATGCAGTCAAATGTGTCAATGACCACAATGACGAACTCAAACTTCTAACTCTCCCTACACAACAGATAAATGAAAAAGTTACAAATTCCTTCCGTTTTGTCCCAATTCTCTTCAGATAAACAGGCAATGAGTGGACTCTAGTTATACGTATACACTAACATTCATAACTTAGCCAGTTACCATGCTGCCGATGCATGTAAAACAATTTAAAAGATAATAAAATATGTATAACAATAAATCACCTTGTTTAAGTGACACAGATTTAAGGTTATGGACAAGAGATGCAGAGGATTGAGGGTAAAAACCTGTGTTTTAAAATTATGAGATAACAAGGTGTAGAGCTCGATGAACACAGCAGGCCAAGCAGCGTCATAGGAGCAGGAGAGCTTGACGTTTTGGGCCTAGACCCTTCTCAGAAATGGGGGAGGGGAAGAGGGTTC
>JAHRHZ010000289.1:16433811-16482332 GCA_024137785.1 Ginglymostoma cirratum
TGAGGAAGGGTCTAGGCCCGAAACGTCAAGCTCTCCTGCTCCTATGACGCTGCTTGGCCTGCTGTGTTCATCGAGCTCTACACCTTGTTATCTCAGATTCTCCAGCATCTGCAGTTCCTATTATCTCTGTTCTAAAATTATGCTGTCCACCAGGGTGGTGGAAGCTGACATGATTTCAAAAATAAATGAGGCAGTTCCAGGGATAGAAAGGGAAAATGGGACTAAACTGGACTGCTCCAAGGGCAGTTGGCATAGACTTAATGGTCCATCCAGGAACTTTCTGTCTAGATATAAACACTAGCTTGAAAAAGAACAGAGCTCATCTGAAACAAAATTAGGCAATTCACACTTAGTTGTGTTAGTTAACTTTTTGTAAAACTAGAGCCACAGAAGTTGAGCAGGCAAAAGCACTGCAAAGCACAATTAAGTAATGTCCACTAGTGGGCAGTAGAAGTGCCTAACCATTTGTGAAATGACAGACAACGTCAGTGACTCTGCCATCAAGCCACACTTCCTAGCAGGAACTTGTTCTTTCAGGATCAGTTTCAGTTCTGTCAAGGGCAGTCAGCTCCAGATCTCATTACAGCCTTGGCCCAAATATGATCTAAAAAAAGGCTGAATTGCAGAGATGAATTAAGAATAACTGTCTTAGAGATCAAGCAGCATATGGTAGACTATGGCATTAAGAAGCAAAGCAAAACAGAAATCAATGACAATCAGGGGAATTAATTCCACGGGTTGGAGTCAAATCGTATCCCAAAGGAAGATGGTTGCTGTTGGAGGTCATTCACCTCAGTTCAAGGACATCAATAAAGAAGTTCTTCAGGGTGGAGTCCTAGACACAAGCATCTTCAGTCACTTCAATGACCTCTCTATCATAAGGTTAGAACTAGGAATGTTTGCTGATGATTGCTAGGTGATCCATACCATTCAAGCCGCCTCAGAATGTGAAGTAGTCTGTGCCTGCATGTCCACGTGGACAACATTCAAGGCTTAGAAGTGAAAAGTGGCAACTAACATTCATGTCACAAGTATCAGGCAACAGCCTCCACCAACAAGACAGAATCTAACCATTGCCCTGGCTAGTCAAAAACATCAATGTCACTGAATTCAGTGAGACTGACATCCTGGTGGGTTACCAAACAGAAAGTTCTCAACCGGTCACATAAATGTAGCAAAACAACAGGAAGAAATTAGTTGTTGTGTAGTTTCCAGATTCTCTGAAGCCGTGACATCACGTAAGAGGCATGAGTAAGAAGCATGATAGAAGGGAATGACTCAGATTATCACCAGCATCTAAAGGAGCAGGAGAGTTTGTGGACAGTAGACAAAACAGTGCAAGCAGAGGCGGGAGAAAAAAAAAAGAGTCTAACATGACATCACAGGGAAGTCAGGAGTTTACTGGTTGTTGAGGAGTAGTTGATAGGGACAGTGTTTCAACTCTAGTAATATTGAAAAAATGTAAAGTTTCTAAACTAGCCCACAAAATGATAGGCATTGGAGAGACGACAGATTTGTAAGTCAGGTTGAATAATTTCTACTTTCTACTGATCTCCAGCTTTTAGGTAATCGTACAAAAGTAACTAAACGCACTGTATTTAAAGTTACTTCACCTATAAACTAAGATATACCTGGCATCTCAGCTCAGCCAAATAGAAAGCCCATTCTGTAGAACGTGGGGAGTTGCGGACACTTCCTGTGACATGGATGAGCCCATCTACAGGAAGTATCATTGGCCGCACAAGCTTAGCTCCAGGTTTCAGGGCCCAAGTAGCAGCTAGAGTCACTGAGGTGCATCCACAAAGCAGAGGACTATGTGGTAACACGTTCAGAGATGTGGTCAAAGTTAGTACAAGTTAGGGGCAACCAGGTAGATATGGAATCAAAGACTACCAGATTGTCTAAGAAAAAAGGATTGGTAGTACTGGAGTCTGCTGGAGGTTAACCAGTTCTTCAATGGATACTGTTGCAACTAATGGATCCTTGGATGAGTACCTTAACGATCCATGGTACCAAAGGTGACCCAGCTATAAAGTAGGGGAAGAGGAGGAATGGAAGGATAGTACTGATACAAGGATTATTTAATTTGGGAAACAGATAGGCAATTCTGCAGCAGTCAATGCTGCTCTGGGATGCTTGTTGCATTCCTGGTGCCAGGCTCCAGGATGTTAGAGAATGACTGCAGGACATTCTTCTAATGAGGGTGAACAGCCAGAGGTCATGGTCCACATTGGGACTTATAACAAGTAGCAAGGAGGACGCAGTCCTGCAGTTGGAATTTAGTGAGCCAGACAGACAAGTAGTAAGCAGGACCTCTAAAGTAATTCCAAGTTAGTCCTTGTGCCACATGCAAGCGCATCTAGGAATATAGAGATCATGCAGATGAATGAGTAGCTGGAAAGATGACGCAGAAGGGAAGCCTTTAGATTCTTGGAAAATTTGGACTGGCTCGTGAGGAGATGACACCTGTACAAGCTGGATGGTTTGCATTTTAATAAAGTTGGGACTGAATTCCTTGTAGCCAATTTTACTGGTGTTGTTGGAGACGGTTTAAACTAAATTAGCAGGAATGAGGGAACCAGGAAAGATTATTAGAAAGTAATATGTCACACAAGCACGTAGCACTAGAATAGAGAACAGTACATTGATATGTGGAGGCAGATTAAGGGAGCAAGTAAAAAAGTCTAAACAGGAGTTATACTACACGCATGTGAACACACACAATGAGTTCATAAAGGCTGGGGAATTAAAAGGCACCAGTTACCACTTGGGATGTTGTCGCACTATCACAAACCTGGCACAAAGAGGGCAGCTGTGGGAGTCAGTGGGCTATCGAAACTGATATCTATTTCAAGCCTACCGACTCCCACAGCTAACTAGACTACACCTCCTCTCACCCACCTTCCTGCAAGAATGCGATCCCCTGATCCCAATTCCTCCGCCATATCTGCTCCCAAGATAAGGCATTCCTCTCCCAAACATCCTAAATGTCCTCGTATTTCCAGGACCGCAACTTCCCCCCTTTAGTGGTCGAAAACGCTCTTGACCGCATCTCTTGCGTTTCCCACACCTCAGCCCTCACAACCCCTCCCCGCAATAAAAACAAAGACAGAATCCCCCTTGTCCTCACGTATCACCCCACTAACCTCCGGATTCAACGCATCATTCTCCGCCACCTGCAATCTGACCCCACAACCAAGGATATATTTCCCTCCCCATCCCTATCTGCCTTCCAAAGGGATTGCTCCCTCCGCAACTCCCTCGTCCGCTCCACACTCCCCACTAGTCCCACCACCTTTCCCTGCAACCGCAGGAAGTGCTACACCTGCCCCTCTACCTTCCCCCTCACCTCCATACAAAGCCTCAAAAAAACCTTCTACATCAGACAGGTGTTCACCTGCACATCCGCTAATGTGGTCCACTGCATCCGCTGCTCCCAATGTGGCCTCCTCTACAACTGTGAGACCAAGCGGAGGCTCGGAGGCCGCTTTGTAGAGCACCTGCACTCGGTTTGCGACAAACGACAACATTTTCCAGTCACGAACCACTTCACCTCCCTCTCCCATTCCCTGGATGACATATCTGTCCTGGGCCTCATCCAGTGCCACAACAACGCCACCCAGAAACTGGAGGAGCAGCCCCTCACATTCCACCTTGGGAGCCAACAACCCAATGGTCTCAATGTGAACTTTACTAGCTTCAAAATCTCCCCACCCCCGACCTCATCCCATGACCAAACCTCCCTCTCATCCCTGCCTCCTTGACCTGTCCGTCTTGTCTCCCACCTATCCGCTCCTCCCACCTCAGTGACGAACCCCCACCTTTGCCTATCTGCACTCACCATCACCACCCCACCTACCTTCCCCAGCCCCACCCCTCTTTTCTCTATTTATTTCAGAGCCCCCTACCCCTCCCCCATTTCTGAAGAAGGGACGAGGGACGAGACCAGAAATGTCAGCTTTCCTGTTCCTCTGATACTGACTATTCTAATCCCATTTCCCAGCACTTGGCCTGTAGCCTTGTATGTCTTGTTGCAATGTAGGAAACAGCAGCCAATCTGTATACAAGACTCTCCAATCCAAAATGACACAGCATAGGAGAGCATTCAACATATTGTACCTGAGCTACCTCATTGGAGAATCTTTATTTTAATAATGTCACAAGATCTAAGTGCATTTAGTAAGGCATACAAAGTTTGTGATGAACTTCAAGCCAACAGATCAATTTCTGATTGCTTTGCAGAACACCTATGTTCTGTCTGCAAAAAAGACCCTGAGCTTCCAGTTGCCTGCCACTTTAACATACCACTGTCTCTGAGATAACAAGGTGTGGAGCTGGATGAACACAGCAGGCCAGGCAGCATCAGAGGAGCAGGAAAGCTGACATTTTGGGTCTGGACCCTTCTTCAGAAATCTGTCTCTGGTTTGTTGCAGCGCAGCTCAGCACAAGCTGGAAGAACAGCATCTTCAGCAGGATCTTGACAGGTTGGGTGAGTGGGCAAATCAACAGCAGATGCAGTATAATTTGGATAAATGTGAGGTTATTCACTTCGGAAGCAAAAATAAGAAAGCAGATTACTACTTGAAAGGCTGTAAATTGGGAGAAGGGAGTGTGCAGCAAGACCTGGGTGTCCTTGTGCACCAGTCACTGAAGGGAGGCATGCAGGTGCAGCAGGCAGTAAAGAAGGCAAATGGCATGTTGACCTTCATTGTGAGAAATTTCAATACATGAGCAGGGATCTGTTGTTGCGTTTGTACAGGGCCTTGATGAGACCACATACTGAATACTGTATACAATTTTGGTCTCCTTTCCTGAGGAAGGATGCTCTTCCTAGCAAGTGAGTACAGCGAAGGTTTACCAGGCTGATTCTGGCGATGGTGGGTCTGACAAATGAGGAGAGATTGACTAAATCGGGATTATTTTCGCTAGAGTGCAGGTGAATGGTGGTGGTGGTGAGGAGGGTGGGGGGGGAACCTCAGAGACTCAAAATTCTATCAGGACTGGACAGGGTAGATGCAGGGAGGATGTTCTCGATGGTGGGTCTGTCCAGAACCAAGGGTCACAGTATAAGGATTTGGGGTCGACGATTTAGGACGGAGATGAGGAGACAATTTCTTCACCCAAAAAGTGGTGAGCCTGTGAAATTCATTACCACAAGAAGTAGTTAATGCTAAAACACTGAATGCATTCAAGAGGCGACTAGATAGAGCGCTTCGAGCGAATGGGATCAAAGGTTATGGAGAGAAAGCAGGATTAGGCTATTGAGTTGGACGATCAGCCATGATCACGAAGAATGGCAGAGCAGGCTCAAAGGACCAAATGGCTTCCTCCTGTTCCTTCCTCTGTTTTACCTCATTTTCCACTTGGGAACGCTGCAGCCTTCTGGACTTAGAGTTCAACAATTTTAGGGCTTGAGGCTATGTCCTTACCCAACCCCCACAACCCAGGCCTTGGAATCTCATGGACTGGCGCCACACACAACCCAGTAGAATCACAGAATCCCTACAGTGTGGAAACAGGCCCTTCGACCCAACAAGCCCACACCGCCCCATACAGCATCCCACCCAGACCCATCCCCCATAAACCCACCTAATCTACACATTCTTGAACACTATGGGCAATTTAGCATAGCCAATTCACCTAGCCTGCACATCTCTGGACTGTGGGAGGAAACCCGAGCACCCGGAGGAAACCCACGCAGACACGGGGAAAACATGCAAACTCCACACAGGCAGTCACCAGAGGATGAAATTGAACCCAGGTCCCTGGTGCTGTGAGGCAGCAGTGCTAACTGCTGAGTCACCGTGCTGCCCCTTTGTAATAGCCCCCAGTAGCAGCTATTCATTTCCCCCAGACTGACCTTTATGCACTCCTTTGTCTAACTTTTTTCTCCCTGAGCTCCATTTCCACCTATTGTTTACTCTTCCCACTCCCTTTAGCTCATCTTCTGGATAAATATCAACCCTTTTCCTAGCTACCACCGGTTCTGAAGAAGGTACGCTAGACCCAAAACATTAACTCCGATTTCTCTCCACAGATGCTCTCACAGATTTTTCAGCAATTTCTGTTTTTGTTTAAGACCAACTTCTGACTAGTGTTCTTTTGAGTTTGGAACTGAAGTCCTGAATACAACAGACCAGGAAGGAACTGAAGGGCTCCCTTCCCTGCAGAATATTAATGAACCTCAGGTTTTTAAACTTACGGTCCGGTAGCTTGCCCTGTTTTGTTTTAGCAGTTGCCTACAAATGACTAGATTCAATTTCACAAAATGCAATAGTGAAATTTGAATACTGAACCCTGTTGATGCACTTTGCAGATTGCATTCAAATCTAGTCCAACATAAAATGATGGAAGTACCCAAATGATTTTCATATTGGATTCTTGCAGTCTAGATCACAGCACAAAATTGCCTATTGTGCAGTTTAAGAATAAGAATAAACAATGCCACTGCTTCAGTTACTGAAAATCAAACATTATATTTCATGTGACTGCAGGATTTTAATTGCATTCCAAATCTGCAATATCATTGTAAACAATCAGCATCACTGGCTTATAGTAACAAGACACCTCAAACAAGATGGTATGGGACTTTTGCCATGTCCAGCAGAGTACGACAGTGCACAAATAAACAGCCCTGTTGTATGTGTAACAAGTAATTGATAAAAGGAAAATTCATGCTATGGCAGAGAATTCAACAGATAACTTTAATGTCTGATAATCAGATGCTGGAACACAGTATTAGGGGAATTTATACATATCTAGATGTGCTGCACAGCAAACAGTGACTAAAACTGAGAAACTATATTCCATTGTGCAGAACACAGCCTTGAGTCAGGGCAAGTAAAACCTTTCTACAAATGTCAAACCATGAATACTGGTCAGAAGTATGCAATGGCTTTTAAAATTAAATTTTTAAAAATTGCTTAAAGTACGTAGATGAATGTATGTACTGTACTCACCACTGATTTCCAACTCTGCCCAGTATGATTTTTTCCCATTTGCTGCTTCTTCTGAAGACATAATTGTATACATTCTCCGGGGATCAGGTGGATCATATTTTTCTTTGGGCATTCCGGTTACACTGAAATGGCAACACAAATTAAATTTAATATGTTCACATTTGCAGACATGAAAATCAACTTTATTATGAATACACTGCATACTTGAGAAGATTGTGATCAAAGAAATTATAGTCTCAAATGAAGTTTAGGGTGACTGAAGCCATCCAAAACTACACTTCTTTGTCATCACTTAAACTTTCACTCAGTGTACTAAGACTGAACCAGACCATTCAAAACAGTGCTGTTTCAAGCCACACATCCTTCTTGCCAGAACTAGTTACCTTAATTTCAACCATTACACTGTTGAAATGCTGATTCACGTTTCAACAACCTCAGGTGAGGAACTTTAAAATTTCCTTTGTGCTAGCCCCATATCCTCCATGCTCCAAGTGTATATTTATAAATACAAAGTTCTACACACAACCAAGTTTACCCATCTTAGTTAACCCAACATCCTGAACTTCCATGCTATTCTTCCTGATGCATTAGGTCCTAGTCTCTCAACTAATTTACATTTAAGTTGTCATTTCCAGTTCAGCACTCCATAGTCTTCGAACTCTCCTCTTTCACTATTGACTCGAGGTTCCTTAGACCGTTGCTGCTAATAGAATCAGACTCTCCCTAAACATTGAAGCATCTCTTTTCCTCTGATTAATCTTCCAAAAAGGTATCTTTTCAACCATTAAATTGACCCTCCGAGTCTCTTCACTCCATAGTGTTCATTTATTTGGTTATCTATTCTAACCTGTCTCCTATGCACCAAATACCGCTGTGCAATTTCTATTATCAAATTAACATGATAGATTTTGGAGAAGTAGAGCAAAAAAAAAAAAAAAAATTTGGATTATGGTTTAAAAAAAAAATCAGTCCCATTGCACTGCAAAGAAATTTTTTTAAACTCTAGATTTAACTTGAATCCACCCATTACTTGTATGTCTCCTTTCTACAGAGGAGTTTCATTCAGTAACCACATCTGTTCCTAAAACACTTTGCAGATGTGTGTTTATACATTTTTAAAAAAAAATTTAACAAATACCCCTCATTAAGATCTCCAATGATGTGGAAGAATGCAACAGAATTGAAATTTCATTTTGCTTTGTATGCCAAAAACCTTCATTCTCTATGGCTTTTACCATTTCTTTAATATGCCTCCCCTAAAGTGAGAGCTTATGCAATAATTTCCTTTCTTCCAAAATAAGAACTAGTATTCAACCTGATTGATGCAGTTCATTTATTGGAGGTCAAATCAACCTCCATACAAACAATTTCTTGACAGTTCACCTCCTCAAATAATTCTAATAATTTATAATGAACAGTTTTAACAGCCTCAAATAGGAACTGATTTTAGACCTAAGTGACATATAATACCAATCAGGATCAGTTGATACTTCATTCTTTTTCATTTTTTTTTGTGGTGTCCATTTCTTCAATCGGTAGCAATTTAGGATAAGTGTTAAATGTAAGTAATTCTACCTTCAACTATCACAGTGATTTACCAAAATGTACGCATCTACCAGAGGGGACACAACTGACAGTAATGACTTATGACCACATTCAGAATTTACAGTAGTCATTTACAGTATTTTACATGCTATTTCTAATGTAGTTACATTACAAAGGCATGCTACAAATTAAATCAAAAGGAAAGTCAGAAAACTGAAAATAACAGACAGCAGAAGATACTGAAATAATCAGTTTAGCTAATGCAATATTTTTCCACAGACGTAAAACATCAAAACTACACGTCGCTTTATCAACGTGTGTAAGTTACATCAAATCAAAGGCCCACACCCACACACAAATACAAAATTTTCACCTAATGCGATTTCATGCAAATAAAATCTGCATAGAATTTTCAAAGTTCATGTTTAAACATTCTTGTACTTCTCCTGGGCAAACAGCAATTCTTCAGCTGTGAGGCAAATGGGACTAGTAATTTAGAGAATTCAATTTTAAGTCACAAACCAGCAGCTAGAGAAATTAAAAAAGGAGCTCTTAAAAAATTCTGCAGAGAAAAAAAAATATAATCCGAGAACTGGAGTGTCCTAAAAATCTGCTGGATTCCCTGAATCTCTTATAGAAAGGACACTTGCCATATTTAGAACCATAAGAATGTGTTTGACTGTTAATTGCAAGCCACTTAGTCTATCAAACCTTTACTGTTATTTAAGGCAACCTCACTTGTTTGTTATCTATTCTAACCTGTCTCCTACGCCTCAACACGCCATTGTGCAATTTCTCAGAGCAACAAATGCCAGCCTTGCCAGTGACACCAAATCCAAAGGAAGTTTTTGCTTAAAGACTGAAGCAGGTAACCTGCTTTTTAAGAAACTACAGCCCTGGCTTTTATCATAACTATTGGTGCAAGTAGCAACAGGATAGAGACTATCTATTAAAGAAAACAGTTTTTTTAAGCCTTCATGAATATATTTCCAAAGCACAAAGTGATTCATATTGCAGAACACTCCAGTTGATTTTCATGGTATTAGGTTAATACTTGAGAAAAATAAGAGGTGCCAAAAGACCTTTCAAGCCTTCAAATAAACCATATGAACATATGTTTAATGACTAGTACACTTCAAAAAGAAAATGCAAATAATTTTCAAAACTCAAATTAATAATAGCATGTATTTCCCCTGTACTACTCAGACTTTCACATTTTTCAGCACCCCCCAGCATTAATATACCAGTTTGTCAGAGGTGAATTCTTCAGTGCAAAACATAAAAGAAAAAACAAAGATATTTGTTTATGTTTTAATATTAAATATTAATCAACTAATTAATAGAACTATTAATTAGTTTTTGAGTTAGCCACTAGTGAGTTTTCTTGTGTGCCTTAAGTTGTTACATGAGAAGACCAGATGCTTGGGATCTAGACATTGGGGGTTTTGCTGGTGTTAGCAACTGGAAGGCAATAAATGGTTCAGATGCTTTAAAGTTAATTCAAGATTTACTTTACCAGTAAAGACAGGATGACCTACTGCAGCCAGGTATACATTGATTTCTTTAAAAACACGTTTTGGAGACTGCCTTTAGAATTATGGGTTTGTGTACATTGGTTGAGTTTTATAATTGAACAAGATAAACAAGTTCTAGTTTTGTTTTAACTTCATTCACAGGCATTGCTGGCTAGGCCAGCATTTATGGCTCAGAGGGCAGTAAGTCAAACACACTGCTGTGGATCTGGAGTCACATGTAAAGCAGAGCAGAGTCAATAAATGTGGAGCTGGAAAAGCACAGCAGGTCAGACAGCAGAAAAGCAGGGAAGTCAACATTTCAGGCTGAAAATCTTCATCAGGACTGGGGAGGGCAGCTGGAATGGAGAAAGGTGGATGCAGGTAGGGGCTTATTGTGGTTGGTCAGTGGGAAGGGTGAAGTGGATAGGTGAGTCAGAAGATGGACAAGTTGGGGTTGGAGAAATTTTGAAGTTGGTGAAGTCAATATTCAGACCATTGGGCTGTAAGCTCCCAAGGCGAAATATGAGGTGTTGTTCTTCCAGTTTACGTTTGGCCTCACTCTAACCGCAGAGGAAGCCAAGGGTGGACATGTCACCAGGGGAGTGGGGGGGAATTAAAATTGATGGCAACTGAGAGGTCTGGTTAATTGGTGTGTGCACAGTACATGTGCTTGCGAACTGGTCTCCAAGTCTGCATTTGGTCTGCCTGCTACCTGCAATCAGAACCCCACCAAAAAGATATTTCCCTCCGCCACCCCCATCTGCTTTCCACAGGGACCATTCACTCCGCCACTCCCTCGTCAGCTCCACACTCCCAACCAACCTCCCCACCACACCCAGTACCTTTCCTTGTAAATGCAGGTGGTGCTAAACCTGCCATAAACCTCCCTTCATGCCTCCGTCCAAGACCCCAAACAATCCTTCCAAATCTGGCAGAGATTCACCTGCACTTCATTTAAACTGATACACTGTATCTGTTGCTCCCGATGGACTCACCTCTATATTGGGCAGACCAAACGCAGACTTGGGGACCGGTTCACGGAACACCGGCACTCTGCACGCACCAACCAGCCCAACCTTCCAGTTGCCGTCCAATTTAACTACCCCTCCAACTCCCACTCCCCTGGTGATATGTCCATCCTTGGCCTCCTCCACTGTCAGAGTGAGGCCAAACGTGAACTAGAGGAACAACACCTGATATTTCGCCTTGGGAGTTTACAGCCCAATGGCCTCAACATTGACTTCATCAGCTTCAAAATCTCTTCTGACTCACCTATCCACTCCATCCTTCCCACTGACCAACCATACTAATCCCCTACCTGCATCCAACCATCTCCATCCCACCTATCCTCCCCCTGCCCCAGCCCCACTCCCCTCCGTTTATTTCTGGGCTCTCCTCCCCAGTTCTGATGGAGGGTTTCGGCCCAAGCATTGACTTCCCTGCTTCTCGCATGCTATCCGACCTGCTGTGCTTTTCCAGCTCCACATTTATTGACTCTAGCTTCCAGGATCTGCAGTCCTTACTGTCTCTAAGGCTGACCAGTATGGATGGCGATTTCTTTCTCTAAAGGATATTAGTGAACCAGGTGGGTTTTTTCCAACAATCAACAACAGATTCATGGGTCTTCATTAGAGTCTTAATCCCAATTGTCATGGCAGGATTCAAACCCGAAGTCCCCGGGAGAACCATTGCCCAGGTCTCTGGATTAACAGTCCAGGGTTAATCCACTTGGCCATTCCCTCCCCTATAGTTTAGAAGGTCAGGAGAGGTTTGTTAATCTTAAGGGAAATACCCACAGCTTAGAGAGAGAGGTTTGTTGAAAAGTTCAGAGTTTTGGAGGAGTCCTTTGAAGTCTCTGAAATAGGACAGTTATAGGAAGCAATGCTCCTGCGAAAGGAAGGATATGTAAAGAGCGAGGTTACTTTAGACTGAAGAGCTACTGTTGTCCCTGACCAGAAGTTCTGGGATTAAAGCTTGAAGAGGTTTCTTAAAAGTGAAATATATTAAAGCAGTTGTATAATAGCTCCAGAAAGGAGCTATCTGCAGTTGCAGTCTTGAAGTTACATGTAACAAACCTACTGAAGTGGTAGTTAAAGGGATTCTGGTGTGAATACTGTACAAGTGGTGTTTCTGGGTGCTATACAAAAGCTATATAGTTTCTTTTCGATATATGTAAAGAACTGTTCTGGGATCAATGGGAGTACACTTTACCGTACATTTAAAAAATCTGTATTTGTATTACAAGTGAATGATTTGGTTTATTCTATTTTATATTAATTTGCTTCACATGTTTCATTGTCCACGAAAACTCTGCAGCATCACACATTTATATTTTAGCAGAGAACGCTTCGTTAAAACTCAAACAAATTAAAAATATGATCTGTCAAGCTAGGTTTCTGACATCTGACATAGCCAGTAACTCCCATTCAAGGTTGCTTTGTGTTTAAAAACATTTGTTCAATTACAGCACTAAACACAATGCACAATAAAACAGAAGTAAATTCAATGTTTTAGAAAAATGTAATTAAAATGTACTTTTAACTAAGTGGACTGAAAAAAAAAAACAACTTGCAGGAAAAGTTGGAGAAACTTAGCAAGTCTGGCAGCATTTGTGGGTAGAGAGTTAAAAAATTTCAACTCAAAATTACTCTTCTTTGGAAGACCTGCTAAGTTTCACTGCCACTTCTTATTTTTAGTTCAGATTTCCAGTACCTGTAGTATTTTGAGTTCATTGTAAACTTTCTGGTAACTTTGTACAGCCCAGTACACTCCTCTCCAATTTGGTCAGAAGTGGTTAAAATGGCTCACTCCCCAACACAGCTTGAGATAATTGATACAACACTGAACTACTTGAGGGAACAGATTTTGGCAATGACCTCAAATCTCCTTCTTCCGCTATTCTTTTGGTCCAAGGCAGAAATGTCACCTTTGCCAGCTCCTCAAAATGTTAAAAGTTGCATTGATAAGACTATTTCTTCAGTTCCAAGAAACCCTACACAAATGGGTGAAACTAGCAATAGTGGAAATTGACATGGGAAGATATGCAGCAACATCAGCGATCCCTTGAAACAAAGTTTTAAATCACTAGCGTAAGTCAAAAAGGCAATAAGTCACCTAAAGTAAAAGGGACAAGGTGCTAAAAGTGGCGAGTGATAGTTAAAGCGTTGGTTTTAATTTTCAAAAGCTTACTAGATTCAGGAAAGGTCCCACAGGATTGGAGGATAGCAAACACAACTCACTTGTTCAAGAAGAATAGGAGACAAATTTAACTTTCTCAAGTATAAACCACTCACATCGAGATCACACCTTTAATACTATATAAAAAACATGCCAAGCATTGAAATCAAATGAATAGTTATACCAAGCAAAAGGCAGCAAAATGAAGCCATGGCCAAAGCTTAGTCAAAGAGGTATGTTTTAAAAGGAGCATCTTAAAACAAAGTCAGTTAGAGAACTTTCAGGAGGGAATTGCAGAGCTTTGGACCTCTGGTGGGACAAAGAAAGCAGTGATGCACAAAAGGCCAAGTTTGGAAGTATGCAGAATTCTGAGGGTTGTCGGACTGGAGGGTGAAGTCACAAAAGGGATTTGAACCAGTGAATGGGCATTTTAAAATTGAAATGCTAGTGGATCAGAAACCAACGTAAGTCTGTGATTACTGGAATGACGCTCACTTTCATACTTGTAAGTACATAGAATGTTCACACTCCAAGGCAGAAACATTTCAAAATACGAAAAGACCTTCACTTGTAAAATTTATGGTGTCCAAGTCCTTGACACACAAGAATACTCAAATGAATAAACAAACACGCAAAACACAAACTATTTAATGTAAAATAATTTAGTGACAGTTACATTTCAAACATCTTATGCACCTGACTTTCAACAGCACTGATGTAATCAGACTGTTCAGAAGAGTGGCAAGGTTAATTCCAGGATTTGCATATCAATTATCATGGGCAAAGTCCAATCTCATCAATTGACAATTTTCCAACATTAAAAGTCTCAGCTGAAGGACAGCAAATGAACTTCAGCTTGTCTAGACAATTATTCACTCTTGCTTTGTTTGTTGGGGCAAGGGTAAAAAGGAAGAAAGTAAAAGAACACCAATACAGAGCAAAATGAGTTAAATGAAGTACAGTATTGAAAAGTTCCAGGCATTTAAGATCTGTATTATACGCCAAAAACTGCAATAATTATGTGTAGATCATGGAATCAAAAATGAATATGCTGCAGTTTCAAGTTTTTTGATGAGGACACTTCTAATAAAGTTGGATTAGACTGAAAGCATTCACTTTGCTTCTTGCTGTCAGGCCTGCTGAGTATTTCCATTATTTTTCTGTTTTTATTATCGTGATGATATTTTGTACTTTATTTTTCCATAATTTCCCTGGGACTGTTACTTAATAAACTGCAGTCCAGTAGTATTCGTTCAAATTGTTTTAAAAATGTTGAGAATAAATTGCAACCTTTCTAATTACTGCTAAAAGAAGCCTGATCTGGTTTCTAAAGTGAAAATGCCTGTAGAGGATAAAGAGGTAGAAGACATTCAGTTTTAAAGTACAGCAAGTTAGGACAAGAGACAGTGCAACAAGTTTCAATTTCAACCAACTGGATTTCTATAAACCCTTTAACGTTTCACACATCACACTGCTCGTCACAGAAATATGAGAAGTCAAACTCAGCAATGACCACTGGTCAGAGAATGTTACTGCCTAGGAGGTAATTAATCATTTGGTTCACTGTTGCTGTGCTGTTTCTTTAATGGCACAATCCAAAATTAACCCACTTCACATAATAAGTTTTACCTACTTTGACTTCGTTTTTAAAAAACGGTTTTTCCCTAAAAGATGCAATAGCCCCTAGCCTCTGGCGGAGAATTCCATGCTGCTGCTACCCTCTGTTTCAGGAAATTTTTGCTTGCTTCTCTAAGTCTCCTCAGTTTTTACTGCTTCAGTATAATCATTAGGATTTGTTTCCCCTTCTAATTTCTCAGCCCTGGAGCATCTTTGTGAATGAGAATCATGCTTTGCTATGGCTTTAATGTTCCATTCTTATAAAAAAACAAATAAAATTGAAACTAAAAAAAAAACCAAACTGTAGATGCTGAAAATCAGAAATAGCAGCAGAAACTGCTGGAAAAGCTCAGCAGGTCTGGCAGCATCTGTGGAGAAAAAAACAGATTTAACGTTTCTGGTTTAGAGACGCTTCCCCAGAATGTTCTGGCCTGAAACATCTCTGGATCCAACACATTAACTCTGATTTCTCTCCACAGATGCTACCAGACTTGCAGAGCTTTTCCAACTAAAATCTACACTTTAGCATTGTGGTTTACTAATTTGGTAAAATCATTCTCTCAATAACATTTATAAAATCTCAAATATTGGTGTTCTTATAAAGATTTTATCGATCAACAATTGGCCTTTGAGTTATGTTTTATAATAAGCCTCTCCATACATCCACCATCTCAAATTCTTTCCATTGGCCTATTCACAGCCCTGTTTTTCTCCCAAGACGTACTACAATAATGCACAGTAAGTCAGAGTAAGGTGATGGTCAGAGTGAGGGAAACTTTGCCAGAGTGAACAGCTGAGAATTTGGGTCAAAGTGGAAACGTGAGCGTTGTGTGTGGAAGAAGTGCTTTAACAAAGGTCAACAGGAAGAAAAAAAATCTCCAGAGCAATAGGTGAGCATGAAAGGAAATAAGGTGCAAATCAAGAAGTCCTCCTGCGCAGAAACCAACAGCAGCATGACGTCACGAGTGGAGGGAAAGCAACTGATGGGTAAACAGCTTTTAAATTAGTATTCTGTGTGTGTTTAGGTCTATAGACCTTATTCTTTCTGAACAAAGTGTGTTGTGTTATGTTTTCATAGTAAGTTCATAATTATTCTAACAGAAATAAATAATTTAACAGAGTTATGAGATAGCAGGTCGGAAGAACTGGGGTGAAGTATACATCTGTAGTACATGTAAAGTCACAGACACACATCACATATCAGACAAACATCTGCTGGAAGTGTCAACACCTGCACAAGCTTGAGCTCCAGGTTTTGGAACTCAAGCAGTGGCCAGAGTCATGTTGAACATCCACAAGACAGAGGACTACTTCATCAACACAGTCACGCTGCCGGTGAAAACATATTGGCAGAGAGGGAATCGGTGACTCAGGTGGGTAGTGCAGAGGTCTACTGACTCTCTTTCTTGGCAAATAGCATTCAATTTTGAAGGCTATAGTTCCTCAGGAGAGTACAACCAGACAAAAACCTATGGCACAATGGGTGCCTCAGCTGTACAGGGGAGAGGGAGGAGGAAAAAAAAAAATGGAAGAGCAATAAGTGACAGGGGATTCTAGGATGGTGTGCGGCCTGCCTGATGCCAGAAACAAGGATAACAGAACAGCTGTATAACATTCTTCTGTGGGAGCAGATCAGCCAGCAGTAGTAATCCACCATGCTACCAATGATACAGGTAGGAAGGAGGATGAGGTCCTGAAGGCAGATTTCAGAAGTTAGGAAGGATTACTTCTTGTGCCGTGTACTAGTCAGTAGAATAACAGGGGGACCGATCATTTGACCAGAGAACTGGTGCAGGAGTGAGACCTTCAGGATTTTGAGGAATTGGGACCAGTAATGGGACAGACGAGACCTGTACAAGCTAAACTGGGACTATATCCTCAGGGTGAAGAGTAACCCCAATTGGAAGGAAATAAAGTTAGTAGCCGGAAGTTGAATACTAGGGAGAGGAGAAGATAGGTAAAACAAATCCAAGCATCAAGTATGGTTTGAAAGCGGAATGATGTCAAAAGACAAAATTAACGGCACTCTTCCCGAATGCACACAGCATTCTACCACTGTAATTGATCGAAAGGCATAAAAAGAAATATCTGGGTATAACCTAATTGCCATTACGGAATCATGATGATCAGGACTGGCAATTCAATATTCAAAGGTATTTGTCATTTTAGGGCAGACAAGGACAGGAAGCTGCAGTTGTGCTGATAAGGGATGTGATCGGCACATTAGTAAGGAAAGATCCTGGATGAGAAGAATGCTGTATGGAATCTGCTTAGGTACAGCTAAGAAACAGCAAGGGGCAGCAGAGTTATTTATAGGCCACCAAATAGTGGCAGCATGGGGCACAGTATTAAATCAGGAAATGAATGAAGCATAGGCAGAGTTATTATGGGTCACTTCAATCTGCATATAGACTGGGCAAACTAAATGAGCACTAAAACTATGGAGGGCAATTTTCTGGAATGTGTTAGAATTGGTTTTCAAACAGTATTTTGAGGAGCCAACTAGTAAAATGCTATTTTAAAATCTAGTATTATGCAATGAAAAAGGGTAATCTTGTTGTAAAATTATCTTTAGGGTTGATTCACCACCCTATGTTAGAATTTTACATGATGTTTTAAAGTGAGGTAGTTCAATCTAAAGCAAGGGTGTTAAATTGGAAGGGAAATGATTACTGTAAATAGTCTTTAAAGAATTATTAAATGACTTACAGCAAGTATATGTTCCTTCAAAGTGCAAAAACTCAGTCAACTCCAACTGACAAAAGGAAGTTCAATATTCTAGAAGATCAAAAAAGGCTCAAAGCAGCCAGTAATTGCACTAAAGCTGAGGATTTTTTGAAATATAATAAATGAGAACCAAGAAACTCCCCTTATGAGAAGGGAGAATAGAATGTGAATGTAATCTAACAGAAAAAAAACAAAAATAGACTCTAAAACCTTCTATAGGTATGTAAAAAAGAAGCACTCAGCTAAAACCTATGAAGTCTCATTACAGGCAGTCAGGAGAATTTATATAAAAGCATTAAATTGTTACTTTCTGTCTGTCTTCAAAGAAGATAGAAGAAATCTCAAACAATTTGAGATCTAAATGGAAAGACTTAGCATCAGTTAAGACAATTTTACTGGAGAAATTAGTGGGCCTGAAAGTTCATAAATCCTCAGGACCTGATCATCTCCATCCCAAAGTATTGCAAGAGGTGGCTTTAAAGATAGTTGAAGCATTGGGGATTACAGTCCAAAATTCTACTGGTTCTAGAATGATTCCTGTGGATTGGAAGGTAGCAAATGTATCCCATTATTTAAGAAGGGAGCAAGAGAGATAGGAGAGCACCACTGACCTTTTAGCCTTACATCAATGATAGGGAAATGGTGTAATCTAATACAAAAGGATAGAACAAACAGAAACTTAGAGTTGGAGGTAAACAACAGGAAACAGGTCCTTCAGCCCAACTCATCCATGCCAACCAGGTTTCCCAAACTGAACTAGTTCTATTTGTGTGCGTTTGGCCTATATCCCTCAATTTTTCTTATCCATGTAGCTGTCCAAATTTATTTTAAATATTGTAACTGTACCCACCTCTACAACGACCTCTGGCTTGCATGATAATTATCTGATCGGGCATAGTCAACATGGATTTGCAAATGGGAAATCATGTTTGATGAACTTGCAGTTTTTTTTTTTTGCAAATGTTACTAACAAAATTGACAAAGGAAAGTGGACAGACATAGTATTCTTTATCAGAAGACTTTTGATAAAAGACCCTCACAGGAGATTGGTTAGAAAAATGAAAGCACATGGCATAAAAGGTAATGTACTGCCATGGATTAAATGATTGGCTAACAGACTGAAATCAGGAAGTAGGAATAAATTGGTCATTCTGACGTTGTCAGGCTGCATCTAGGATATACTGCATAGATCAGTACTTAGGACCCACTGTTCACATTATATATCAACGATTTGAGGTGGACACCAAATACAACACATCCAGATTTGCAGATGAAACAAAACTAAATGGGAATGTATTGTGAGGAAGATCTAAAGCATCTTCAGGAGGAACGGAACATGCTCACCAAATGGGCAAGAACATGGTACATGAATATAATTTGGGAAAAAATGTGAAGTTATCTATTTTGAGATGAGAAACGGATGTGCTGAGTAATTCTTATTAAAGAAGAATTTGGAAAGTGTTGACATATGTAAAGGACCTAGCGTCCTTGTTGATAAGGCACTGAGGATTATCATCAATGATAAACTTATTAAATACATAACTGAAGTAGTGTGTGGGGTTTTGCTTTCCTTATCTCAGGGATGACATTATTACCATACAGGAAGTGCAACAAAGGTTTACCTGGCTTGTTCTCGGGATGGCAGGACTGTCCTATAAAGAGTTATTGGACAAAATGGACATCATCCCTCCACAGTGTGAAAAATGACAAGCAATCTCATTAAAAGTTACGAAGACCTTGGAAGATATAGACAAGGCAAATTAGGTAAGATACTCCCCCTTGCTCGGCATCGAGTACCAGGGGACACAATTTAAAAATGAGGATGCCACTTGGGTCTAAGGGTAGAAGCATGGTGAAACTTTAGCATTCTCTGCCATAAGACCAATGGATGCTGAGTCATCAACGGTGCTTAAGGTAGAGATTGTTAGATTTCTGATTATCAAGGTGTACATGGTCAGAGGGATAAGGTGGGTAAAGAGATTGAAAGTAATGGGTTAGTCATGATTGCACTGAATTGCAGGGCCGGCTCACTGGGACCTACTGTATTCCTGTTCTTAAAATTCATTTGTCAAAATCCAGTCTCTTCCATCAGTGATGTCAGAAAACAATTAGAGCAAAAGGTGGCTTCAGGGAGTGGAACTAAAATCACATCAGAAAGCACAGAAAGTTGATTTTTGCTAAATGATTTAGTGAGGGAGTAAGTGCAGAACTGAATTTTGACACTTCTAAAGTGGCTGCAATGAGAAAATATGAAAGTTAGAAAGAATTAGCAAGCATGGAATACATGCTAATTATCTGCAGTGTTAAAACCATGTCTTTACATAAAGAAACTCACATTTTATTCAATAGTTCACTCAGTAAGAAGTTTGTTAAATGCCTAACTGGAATGCTCAAGTTACAAACAAGTAACAAGCCCAACGCTTGAAACACAAGTTAATTCCAAAATGAAGCTCAAAAGAATCTGTGCCAATACCTAAACCTTTCAATCCCTTGACTACTTTACATCACATTCAAGTCAATCAATTACATGGCAGCTCGTTGTAACTAGTTAAACTTAACTATCAAAACCAATTTTGGTTCCTAGACAACTGAAAAATCTACCTGGAAGAAGCAAGATTGTATGTGGACCTTATATTGGAGGACATTTCAAAGTCAGGAATGAATAACTATATTTTCGATTTAAAAAAAGCAACATGAATGGTTGTGGTTAGGACGTGGTGGGTGCAAGTTCATAAAGGATCACTCACCAAACAAGTTATTTCCTGAATCTTGGCCAGTATTGCAAATTAGGTTTCTCAGCAATATTTCATCAGTCAAACAAACAATCTTGTACCGACTGTGCATAACGTCGTTAAATTTTTTTGGAAAAGATTAGTTTTTGGCAATGAATGAGAAGATCAAGGTCCTTAGAGGCAGCCCTAAACAACGTAATCATGGGAGCTGCACTCAGTAAAGTTAAATTTGTAAACGCTTATTAGTGGGAATAAAAGATATCGTATTCCAACAGTCGCTTGAATATTAGAATAACGAAGAAACTATACCTTGAAAGGCCAAGACTATTGCTGGAAAGACCATGGAGAAAAATCACGATACCACATGCATGAGAAGTTGAGCATAGCAAGGCTATGTTATTTGAAAAAGGCTGATGAAATGCACAGTAGTTTCAATCACCAACTGGATTTCATAGCAGACTACACAAAGAATTAGAATGGAAAATACATAACTTCCTGGGAAATGTTAAGTCAGTAAAGAAAGTCACAGGAAGATACAGAAACTAGTGAAAACAAAGCAATTCAAAAGATTTTCCATAAAATGCAATTGTCAAAACATTAAACTTTACTCTCAATACCAGCACCCATTATAAAAGTGAACCATATCAAAACTTTGAAGGCAAATGTGTGCACGCAGTGTAAAAATGTACCATTCTGAACCTTTTGCACTGAAGAATTGATCTAGTTTTCTATAACATAAATGACAAAACATGATACACAAAATGATTAATGCCATTGCATATATCGATACCATGTCTTTACTAGCAGCAGGGAGCTTGTACAACAAAACGATGCAAAAAGAATTTCCTCTCATTGGCAAACTAAAATCAAGATATTGCAATTTGAAATATTTTGCCTAACAAGGGTTGTTAAATTGTAATACTGGGCACTGGCACATTTAGGTTGTACAATCATGGTGAAAACATGTCCATGTTACAGAACAGGTGGTGCTGGATGGCTTAAAACTCATAAACGGTGGATAAATCCCCGGGACCTGATCAGGTGTACCTTCTGTGGGAAGCTAGGGAGATGACTGCTGGGCCCCTTGCTGAGGTATTTGTACCTTCAATAGCCATAAGTGAGGTACCAGAAGACTGGAGATTGGCTAACAGGGTGCCACTATTTAACGGTGGTAAGGAAAAGTCAGGGAACTATAGACCAGTGAGCCTGACATCAGTGGTGGGAGAGTTGTTGGAGGGAATCCTGAGGGACAGGATTTAGATCTATTTGGAAAGGCAAGGACTGACTAGGGATAGTCAACATGCGTGCGTGTGGAAGAAATCATGTCTCACTAACTTGACTGTTACTTTTCTTAAAAAAAAAACTCAGAGGACTGATGAGGGCAGAGCAGTGGACGTGATCTGTACGGACTCCAGTAAGGTGTTTGACAAGATTCTTCATGGTACACTGGTTAGATCACATAGAATACAGGGGGAACTAGCCATTTGAAGACAGAAGGTGGTGGTGGAGGGTTGCTTTTCAGACTGGAACCCTGTGGCCAGCTGTGTGCCACAAGGATCGGCATTGCTTTCACTGCTTTTCATCATTTATATAACTGATTTGGATGTGAACATAAGAGCAATGGCTAGTAAGATTGAAGATGACACCAAAACTGGCAGTATAGTCAACAGCAAAGAAGGTTACCTCAGAGTACAATGAGGGACCTTGATCAGATGAGCCAAGTAGTGGCAGAAGGTGTTTAATTGAGATAAATGTGAGGTGCTGCAGTTTGGAAAGGCAAATCACAACAGGACTTGTACACTTAATGGGAAGGCCCTGGGGAGTGTTGCTGAACAAAGTGATTTTGGAGTGCAGGTGCACTGTTCTTTGACTGTGGAGTCATAGATAGACAGGATAACGAAGGTGGCCTTTGGCAGGCTTGCCTTTATTAATCAGTGCGTCGAGTACAGGAGTTGGGAGATCATGTTGCAGCCGTACAGGACATCAGTTAGGCCACTTTTGGAATACTGCATTCAATTCTGGTCTCCTATATGTTGCGAAACTTGAAAAGGTTCAGAAGAGATTTACAAGCATGTTGCCAGGGTAGGAGGGTCTGTGCTGTAGTGACAGGACAAATAGGCTAGGGCTATTTTCCTTAGAGTGGCAGAGGCCAAGGAGTAACCTTAGAGGTTTATAAAACCATGACAGGCATGGATAGGGCAAATAGCTAAGTTTTTTTATCCCACCAGGATAGGTGAGTCCCAAACGCTAAGGCATAGGTTTATGGCGAGAGATATAAAAAGGGGCCTAAGGGATAACTTTTTTCACAGAAGGTGGTACAGGTATGGGATGAACTGCCAGTAGAAATGGAGGAGGCTGGTACAATTACAAGATTCGAAAGGCATCTATATGGGTAAATGAATAACGGTTTAAGAGGGCTGTGGGCCAAAACACACACAACTGGGACCAGATTAATTGAGGATATCTGGTCAGCATGGATGAATTAAACCAAAGGGTCTGTTTCCACACTGTGGAACTCTGACTCATGGTTGCAGATAAGAATAACAAGTCTTGCTAATTTACCATGAGCAGAATGGGTCTTCTGAAGTCCAAGAAAGATGTTACATAGGAGGTTATAAACAGCTGTACCATACATTGTTATAGGCTTAAAAAGATGAAAGGGAGTGGAGGTCAAGAATAGCTGCCAATTGGAAAGAGGGCAGAAGGAGCCACTTTTGAGATCAAGGTATAAGCTTGCCTACAAAATCAATTAATATCACAGATCATTCAGGGTACTCAGAATGAAAAGGCTATTTGACTTTAAAGTTACCACAGCCAAACACAGGATAGAGATCCTGCAGAATCCATCTAAGGATCTGGGAAAAATATGCCTTAGGCTGGCCAGCTATGGAGAATATATTGAACATTGCTGGTGGTGGATTTAAGAAATCCTCAAAACTGAGGAAAACATTTGCAGTTGTCACAGGCACTTGAAATAACTAGTCAGTGAAACAGGATAAGGAAATCCATTGGAAGCTGACAGCAACTGAAAGGACTAAAATTCCATGGCAATTGCTGTGGGTTAAGGATTAAAAAAGGGGAAGTGTCACTTTCTAGACTGGAGTATATTTTTGTCTACAGAAGTAGTGTTGAGTCAAGTGGTTCAGTTATTTTTATTGGCTTGAAATATTGACATTCAGCTAACAGGCAAAAGCTTGAATATTCCCCCCCACTCAAGTTATTAGTCTCTTCAGAAATCAAAGTGCCACATGCCTCCTTATCCTCATTCAAACACAAGTTACCTTCATTGCTACATAGTTGCATGTAAGAACAATTACAATATTATTAAACACTGAAAAAAAAACTTTCATAGAAGCTTAGATTATACTGAAGAAAAATGCCTGTTCAAAAGGAAGTGCTTTTTAAAACCATAAACTAAAATTGCTTACAGCTAAAATTTGAACAGCTTACTTAAGTGTCCTTATGTGGCTTCATCCATCTACATATTTATTAAAGCCTCAAAAAATTACAAGTCTAAGCAAGTTGCAAATAACATTTGTACAGTTTTTAAACCTTATCAGGTCAAGTCTGTCACAAACGGATTTGTTCAATTCCTGTGGAAGTTTGGCAGAACGCATCAGATTCTTGCTTGGGAGTAATACACAATTGAAGGAATCTTCCATAGCTTGTTGTGGTGTAAAGTCATATTACTTAGTTCCAGCAGATATACAGATGGCAGAGAATAAACTTTACAGGTCAAGTGGTCATTTTTACCTCAACATAGGCTAATAATATGAAGAGAACAGATAATACAGTCTGATGATTTTGGCTGTCACCAAATAAAGGGAGCTGCGCTGTTAGTGTCACTTAATCCAGAAATCCAGGCTAACTCTCCAGTGCTATACAATCTTACCATATTATCTGATAGTTAATAAATCTAGAATGGAATTGTTCTGTAAGTTAGCCAATATAACAACGAGTCACTTATCAATTGTCACAAACTCATCTTAGTGTACTAATATTCTTTAGGAAAGGAGATATGCCATTTTTAACTGTATGGCCTAAGTGTGGCTACAAACCATTGCAAACTGGTCGCTTCATAATTGCCTTCTGAAATGTGTGAGTAAGCCACTGAATTCAAGAGCAATTTAGACATGGACAACAAATGCTGGCCTTACCATCAATGCCAATATTCCATTAAAGTAAAAAACACAGCATTTTGAATACTGTCTTAGACATTATTCTTAAGCTACTGCCATTGGAAGATAGATATTGATGATATGAAAGCAGATTTAAGCCATGAAACAAAATGGAAATTGTTCTGGAACAGAAGAGTACAGGACAGTTTAAAACTGAAATCAAGGCACCCTGGCAAAAAAAAAAAAAGAGGAGAAAAAAAATCATGATATCATTGTGAATTGATGGGAAAGTCTCTCCTAGTTAGAGTCACATCTTGCATAAAAGGAATATGGTAATGCATGCTGGATGTCAATCATCTCAGTTCCCAGAAACTGCTGTAAGAGTTCCTCCAGGCCTAGCTAACTGCAGCCACTTCAGTGCTTCCATTATAAGGTTAGAACTGGGGATGATTGGTGAGTATTGTAATCACCAATCATTTGGAACTCATTAGAAACTGAATACATCTGTGTAAATATGCAGCACAACCTGAACAACATTCAAGTTTATGTTCAAGTATCAAACAATGACTATATCTGGTCTATGAATGGCATTACTATTGCTGAATCCCTCACTAACATCCTGCTAGTTACCAGTGTCCAGAAACTGAAGTGGACAAC
Source organism: Ginglymostoma cirratum (assembly GCA_024137785.1). NCBI lineage: Eukaryota > Metazoa > Chordata > Chondrichthyes > Orectolobiformes > Ginglymostomatidae > Ginglymostoma > Ginglymostoma cirratum. Next base: position 16,458,858 of record JAHRHZ010000289.1, read on the forward strand.
CAATCTTAAAATTATGGCTCCAAGAGCAAATCCAAGGCTGGGAAGGAGAGTGTGTCCACCATCTGTAAAGGCACAAGGCAGGATGTTGACAGAACCCTCTCCATTGCCTGAATGGATAGCTCCATTCATGGTGCTCAACAGCATTATTTAAAAGTTACATTTAAAACAATAGTCCATTTAATCAAAACCTCTTTCACAACAAATGCGAAGTGGCAGCATCACGTTGTAGAGAATATGGGTAGCAGCAACTCAAGCCTCCAACAGTACCTTCCAAATCCACTACCTCTAACACCTACAAGGGCAAGGGCAATGGGTGCATAGAAGTGCTGCCAGCTGCAAGTTCCTCTAAGTCAAACAAACATCTGACTTAAACTACAATCACAGTTCCTTCACAACCGCAGAACCAAGTCCTGGAACTCCTTTCCTAGGAACAGTTTGGGTGTACTGGCATAAGTCTTTTCAGTGGATGGTCACAACCACCTTCATGCCACCAACATGCAGGGATGGGTGACAAATGCTGGCCTTACTGGTGATACCCACACAGAAAAATGCTGGAACTGGAGGGCAAAAAGCATGGAATGAATGCATCCTTTGCATGCACAATATTTAAAATCAAAGAAAGATTTAGTCAAACCCAACACTTATTTCCTACACATATGCAGCTGAATTTTTTTTTTCCAAGCAATTGTTGCACTGTATTTTCAACCATTAGTTTTCTGTTCAAAGTTGAACAGGAGTGTGAATTAGGTATGTAAGACAGATCTTGATAAAAAGTAGATAAACAATAACTAAAAAGAATTAAGATTTTTAAAATACAGGATGTAAGCAGTCAGACCAGACATACTGATGGCAAGAAATTCTTAATCATTAACCTCAATGGAAGACGGTCAGAAAAACATAGCAAAAGTGTTTAAGGGTGCATATACAAAAAAGGATTCGGAATGTAGGAGAGCTGGCACATGTGCAATGGCTGTACAGCCTGCTTGCTGTTAAATCCTATGATTCCAGTTATGACTTGAAAGCATTTTACCCAAATGCTGAGGCAATACAGAAGAATTAGGAAATAAGAGACGGAAGAGCAGTCCCTGCACTTTACATTTCTTCAGGGAAAATACTTCTTGTATACTACAGCCCTTAATGTTGAAGTTGTTTTCACCTTTCCCCCCCGCCGCCACTCTACAGGGTGCCTTCAAAAGGACACTCAATCGCAGCAGCATCACGTGGAAAAGATTAGTTATTGGGGTTTTTGCAATCGACGTTATCGCTTGAATTGCAATTAAAAACGTAGTGTTTTGTCCTCGTTATCCACTTTAGTAACGAATTTTATTCCAAGTTCACGTCTATGATCTAAACACGTAGTTTCAAAAACTTCAGCGATTGTTCAGGCCATCCGAAAATGGGTAACGACAAAGTGTTTTTTAAGTTGATATACCTGAATTATGATTTCAAAACTAGTACATTTAGGGGAAGTATCAGTTCAATTATTTGTTTTCCAGATGCTGTACCTATAGTCACTTACCAACCGAACTGGTGAAACATTATAGCATACAAAGTGAGTACGTGTACCCTGTAGTAATTTGTATAGCAATTAAGCGCCCCCAAATCATACATCACTAGTATTTACCATTATCATACTGGGGCGCAAAGAACTACGTTCTAAAATCAACCTACCTTCATCACGGATGTCCCGCCCCTACACTGCATCCATTGGTCGGTAAAAACCCGCCGTGCGCCACATTGGTGAATGGTTTGTGTTTGAGTGGCGCGTTCAGTTGTCAATCAAACCACACACGCACACTTCCGCCACAAAGCTAGGTCGCTCCGTCGTTCAAATAAAAGCTCCCCCTACCACTAACGTGTAGGCCTCGCGTTGACTACATAAAAGAAGCGACTTAGTTTTCCGTTCAACCGAGACTCAAATGACTTTTTAGGGAAAGAGGAGACTCAAATAAAACGAACGAAGCCGACAAAGTCGAACAAATTAGCTAAGTCTTTTTTTTAAAAACAAACTTGAGCTGGAAGTTCTAAATTTAAATACTAAAAAAACCTCGCAAGGTTCAGAAGCTCGTATGTTTACACGTTACAAATAAATACCTTTAATTCCCTGCTTTGCTCAGGTAAAGTGAAACCTTAAACCGTGAGGTTTGAAGTGAGAAAACATATATTTTTATACCTGCGAACACATAACAAAAGTTCTAGACCTTTCTTCCCTTCGCCTATAAACCCAGCGAGCCCGTTCTAAAAGCAAACAATCATCATGGCGCCCGCTTTCCATTATTTCCCGGAGAGTTTTCCCCTCCTTTGCGGCTCGCTGATTGGCTGCAGCGTGGACCGTACCACTCGGCCTCGCGTGAAGCAAAACAAACGGAGTCGGAACGAGCGGCTCGCGTCGGAGGGGGTGGGGAGTTGCGGCTGTTGAGGAGAGCGCGAGTCTCCCGGCCGGAATTTCCCGCTGTGCACCGATTCCCGTTCAAACCGCAGAGACTGCAACGGTGAGGACGACCGAAGGCCCTAATCATCTCCTTGACCGAGCAAAATCGATTTGTTCATATTAAGGTGTGCATGTCCGTCGGATAGCTATGCGCACTCGGCAGGTTATGTTCTAAATATTACAAACTACCTCGGCTATTCCCCCTCCCTGTGTGGAACTTATTTATGTTGAAAGCGTCGTCTTGGGCGGGGTGGGGAAATACTCGTAAATTTGATTGGCTTAATTATATCGAACGCAGGTTGTCGTTTACCTTGTTTCTTGAGTTTCGTTAAAGGAAGCAATTAGGAGCCGCATGGCAAGGTATCAAAATACTAGTCCAATGGAAGTTCAGCAACGTGTCATGAGTTTATCAGAAGATGAGGGTTAACATGTAATCTTGGCCCCGCTTAAAGCTATTAATGAGTGCGGACTTTAAAGGAATATCTGTAACGGAAGATTTGATCCGTTTTTATTGCTTGTAACTTGTTAGAGCTAATTTAATACCTCGTAACTTGAATTAGATCGCACTTCCAGGCATTGCGCTAGATCCCCACCAGCCAGCTGGACGTGGAATGATATTGACTGCTCTGTCGTTTCCCTTCAGTAGATTTTCAATTTACTAATATCTGAACTTCGGCCAAGCATCCACCACTTTCCTAACCCCATGTTTACCCTTTCCATCTTTCACTTTCCACGCTGCTTTGTTTATTCTTAATAAGTCCCAGCTTCTTCCATAATACTGCAGCTTCCCTTTTTATTTGTTACATACTGCCCCACTCAATTAACACCTTTACAACCTGTAACCCCCGTTACAACCTGTCCGAAAAACACTGCTGCCTCTTTCATCAAGTTTATCATTTTCTAACTTCACCATTCACTGTGATCACTACTGCACAACCATCTTATCTATGTCATTTGTGGGCTCCTGTTGCACCTCAACTGTCTCACTTCCCAGGGACGTCCTTTTAGAATGTAAATCCTATTCTCACCACTTCTAAAATCGTATAGAAAATACTGGAAATACTCAACTAGTCAGGTCAGACCTATTGAGACAGAAACTACTAACACTTCAGGTCAACGATTTTACTGAATTCCCACTCCCTTGGACTGCCTTGAGCAAAGTTGCCCACAAGTTTGTGAAATCTGTGGCCAATCTTCATTGTGTCCTGGAAATTGTTTTGCTCACTTGCAGATTATTCTGCAATAATGTTTCTGACATGCTGAGCAAAACTGGCATCAGTGGCATCAGGAGAAAACTATCCACTGGTTAGGGTCATCGTGGCTGATCTAATTTGGTCTTAACTCAATTTTTCAGCCTGATCCCCACCACCATCCTTAACTTTTAACTCCTTTGGTAATCAACACACTGTGTAACTGAGATTTGAATCTGTTCAATTACCCAGCCTCCACTGCTATTTGGGGAAGTTTTCCACTCAGGCGAGGAGTTGAGTGTCCCTGCTAGAACCCAAACTCAATACAGCTTTAGTCTAAACTTGGACAAAACTTATAAAACGAAGATGTAAGGTGAAAGTAACTGCTGTTGGCATCAAAACAGCATTTGACCATGCCTGGAATCAAGGAGCTGAAGGAAAACTAATGTCAATGGGAATCAATGGGCGGAACTCCATTGGTTGGAGACATATCAAACACAAACTAAGATGGTTGTCATTGTTAAAGGCCAATCAAATAAATCACAGATCGTGTTTACAGAAATTTTGAGGGTAGATATTTTCTAACCAATCTGTTCAGAGATGTTACCACACATCTCTGGAGCAGGTGCGACTTGAACTCACCTTCTGTCTCAGAGATAGAAACACTACCACTGCATTACAAGAGCCATAATTTGTTATTGTTTTAGGCCCAAACACCTTCAGCTTCTTGCATCAATGACCTTCCCATCAACATTAGGTCAGAAGAGACCATAAGATGTATGGGCAGAATTAGGCCATTCGAACATTGAGTTTGCTCCACCATTCAATCACGGTTGATACGATTCTGAAGCCCATCCATCTGCCTTCTCCCCTAATCCTTGACCCCCTTGTGCATCAAGAATCTATCTATCTATTTACCTCTGTAAGCCACTCAATGATTTGACCTCCACAGCCTTCCGTGGTAATGAGTTCCACAGATTCACCCACTGGCTGATGAAACTTCTCCTCATATCAATTCTAAATGGTTGTCCCTTCATTCTGAGGCTGGACCCTCAGATCCTGTTCCCTTCTGCTAGTGGAATCATCTCCACATCCACTCTATCCAGGCCTCTCAGTATTCAATGAGATCCTTCTTCATTCTTCAGAGTCCTCAACCACTTTGCATATGACAAGCCTTTCATTCCTGGGATCATTCTTGTGGACCTCCTCCCAATGCCAGCAGATCCATCCCTAGATATGGGCCTGAAAACTGTTCACAATATTCCAAATGCAGTCTGACCTGAACCTTATACAGCCTCAGCAGTACATCCTTGCTCTTGTATGCTAATGCTCTCAAAATTAATGCTAATATTGCATTTAGAATTATAGTTGGATTTTATGGTCATGTGTACTCAAGTACAGAAGTACATGAGTACAGTGAAAAGTATACAATGTCGCCATTCCCAGCAGCATCTTAGGTACAAAATCTTAGCTACAAAGTAGAAAAATAAAGAAACAAAATTAAAAATTAAACCTTACAGCCCTTCTTAGTATTAAGTAGAAAAATAAAGAAATAGTTAAAAGTTCAACAATCTTAAGTGCTTAGCCATGCTGAGCTCGCACTCCCTTCAAAGGCTCAATCTCCTCCACTTTGGCCATCTCTCCGGGAGATCTTGGGCTGCCTCCTCTCGCCACCACCGCTGATGCCAGAGGAGATCTCTTATCGCTGCATTGGGCTCACTTTTCCTGCTTCGGGCTCAATTTCCAACCGTCAAAGCTCTCATCTAGGCTCCCAGCTGCTGCTCTGTTTCAAACCTCAATGAGCTGCGCTACTACTGACTGCCAAAGTCCCTGCTCCGATCCCCCAGCCACTGCCATGCTCCGGGCCCAGCAAAGCCACAATGCCATTGCCACCACTGCCTTGACTAAGCTCCCTCCAGAAGTTAAGTTCGATCTTCCCCATGCTCACTGCCATCGCAGATGCCAGGCGACCTGGGGTACCTGCATTCAGCGTTACCACTGATGCTAAAGGACTTCTCTCACAGCCATGTTGGGCTTGCTGTCCCCGCAATGGCTCGATTTCCCATGCACTGGGCTTGCTTCCCTCCATGCTGCACAAACTTGCTCTCAACAGAAGATAAGTTTGATCAAAGTAGGAAAAGAAAACTGTGGAAGTGGAAAAAACAGTAAAAGCAAGTGGAGCAGATGAGCTTCGGGCAGGAGTCCTTACGCTGCGCTGCTACTCTGCTGTTGTCTTGGCTTTCCTAACTGCCAACTGAATCAGCGTGTTAACCTTAAGAGAGTCCTGTACGAGCACTCTCAGGTCCCTTTGTGCTTCAGATTTCTGAAGCCTTTACCCATTTGGAAAATAGTCTACGCTTCTATTATTCTTATCAAAGTGTATAACCTCATGCTTTCCCATATTGTATTCTATCCCCCACTTCTTTGCCCACTCTTCCAGTCTGTTCAAGTCCTTCTACAGCCTACCTCGCTGTCCACCTATCTTTGTGTCATCTGAAAATATGGCAACAATGTGCTCAGTTTTATCCAGATCGTTAAATTATAACATGAGTAATTGTGGTCCCAACATGGACCCCTGTGGAACTCCACTAGTCACCTTGCTGACATCCTGTCAAAGAACCTTTTTCCCCAATTCTGACCTTCTGCCAGTTAGCCAATCTTTTATCCATGCCTGTTCCTTGCCCACAACACCATGGGCTGTTATTTAGCAGCCTCCTGTGCAGCACCTTGTCAAGACCTTGTGGAAATCCAAATAGATTGTGTCCACTTGCTGTCCTTTGTCTAACTTGTTCACTGCCTCCTCAAAGAATTCTAACAGATTCATTCGACACGACCTCCCCTTGACAAAGCTGTGCTGAGTCAATCCTACTTTACCAAGTACTCCGAAGTACACTGCAGTCTCATCCTTAATAATGAGGTTTGAATTCTTACTAACAACTGAAGTCAGGCTAACCAGCTTATAGTTTCCTGTCTTCTGTTTCCCTCCCTTCTTAAGGTGTTACATTAGCCATTTTCCAGTTCTCTGGGACCCTTCCTGACTCCAGTGATGCCTGAAAGATCACCATTAATGCCTCCACAATCTCCTCAGCTATCTCCTTCAGAAACCTGGTTCTGGGTGAACCATCCAGTCTGGCTATTTTATCCCCTCTTCAGCCCTTTCAACTTGCCCAGTACCATCTCCTTAGTAATGGCCACTACTGTCACTTCTTGAAGTTCTAGTATGCCGCTAGTGTCTTCCACTGTGAAGACTGATGCAAAGTATGTATTAAGTTCTTCTATCATATCTTTGTTCCCCATTACTACTTCTCCAGCCTCATTTTCCAGTGGTCCAATGTCCACTCTTGCCTTTCTTCTCTTACCTATATCTCAAAAAAATTCTTATCATCTTCTTTTATATTATTAGCTAGGTTACCTTTGTATTTCATCTGCTCCCCACCCCCCTTGATTTTTTAGTCGTCCTTTGCTGGTTATTAAAGACTTCCCACTAATCTTCACCACTTAATATGCATTTTCTTTTGCTTTTATGTTGTTCCTGACTTCCCTTGTCCTGGTTGCCCTGTTGTCCCCTCAGTAGATTTCTTTGTCCTGGGATGAATTTCTGCTGTGCCTCTCAAATTATCCCCAGAAACTCTTGCCATTGCTTCTCCACTGTATTCCTTGCTAGGCTCCCCTTCCAAACAACTCTGGCCAGCTCCTCCCTCATGTTTTTGTAGTTACCTTTACTCAACTGTAATACTGTTATCTGATTCCAGTTTCTCCCTCTCGGATTGCAGTGTGAAATCTATAATATGGTCGCTGCCCCCTAGGGATTCCATCACCTTAAGCTCCCTAATCAAGTCTGCATCATTAGACATCACCACGTCCAGAATTGCCCGTTCCCTAATGGACTCTGCCATGAGCTGCTCCAAAAATTAATTGTAGACATTCCACAAATTCCTTTTCTAGGTATCCACTACCAAACTAATTTCCCCAGTTCACCTGCACATTAAAGACCCCCGTGATATTGTAATTGTGCCTTTGTTGCATGCCTTTTCTGCCTGGTGATTTATTTTCTGCCCCACATCCTGACTACTGCTAGGGGGTCTATACATATCTTCCACGAAGGTCTATTTTTCCTTTGCACTTCCTTCACACAACCTACACAGATTCTATGTCTTCCAACACTATATTGCTTCTTGCTACTGACTTAATTCAATTTCTTACTCAGAAGGCAACTTCACCCCCTCTGCCCATCTGCCAGTCCTTTCAATAGGACACATATCCTTGGACATAAACATGCCTACAACTTTGTACTTAGCGATTTCAATCTGCACTACAAGCTCATCTACCTTGTTTTGTATACTGCGCACATTTAAGTACAACACCCTCAATCCTTTATTGAATGTCTCCTTTCTCATAGTTGTTACCTTATCTCCTGTACCTGAAGTTAGAGTATGGAAAGGGAGAGGAATCTATGTCCTATAATGTATTCTAGAAACTTTAATAACCTTTCTTGAGCCCTCCCCCACTTTAACTCATTTAAAGTCCTGTGACCACCTTAGTTAGCTTTTCTGCTGGTCCCAACAGTACAGTTCCTTCCTGTCCCATAACTGATAAGTGGCAGCAAGGATTTTTGTCAACGATTGAATAACATTCAGTACTATTCATGATTCCTAAGATAGTTTTTTTAATTCATTGATTGGATATGAGCATTGCCGGTTGGGCCAGCGTTTATTGCTCACCTCAAATTGATACATTTATGTCATATTATTCACAACATTAGTATCATTTTTGACCAAAGGATGAGCTACTGACCACACATCCATGCCATCACTGAGAGTACATAATTCCACCTCATTATCTTTGCCTGACTCTTCCAGTGTATCAGTTCATCTGCTCAAACCTTTGTTCATGTCTTGACTATTTCAAAACACTTCTGGGTGAGACCAAACATTCCCTTTGAGTTCGTAATGCACAGACAATTCGTTTAAGTGTGTTAGCCCCTTAAATTTTTTGGCCCAGCTGTGGACTCATATTGCAGCTGTTATGTGTAAGTCCTTCAACCCTGAAGTGACCTAGTAAGGAATAGGATATCCATCTTCATAGTCTAAATGGGAGACTCTTGTTGAGTAAACAGTTTGAAGCTTATTGCATTGGTGCAGTTATTCACAGGTTACGTGAACGTGATCTAAATTATTACAGAGACTATTAGGAGCACTCTAGCCCCTGATTTGTCTTGTAAAACTCCTGCTTTACTTTGACATATTAACATTCGATAGTGCTTCCTGCATGCAGTCAAGTATTAATCCTTCAATAAATAACAATAGCTTACAGAGGTCATTTTGTCCTTGGTCTGCATGTTTAATCACAGATTGCTGCATGGTCCTATATTGCAGCCTCCAATGTTATACTTCCAAAAAAATTGAGCTTGTTAAAAACTGCTGCATGTGTCCTAACTTGCACAGATTCCTGTCCTATCATTACCTTTGCGGTCACTGATCTACATTGGTTCCTAGTTATAAGCAAGGTTTCACCTTTAATATTTAAAAAACCGAAAGAACTGCGGAAGCTGCAAATCGGAAACAAAAACGGAAGTTTCTGGAAAAGCTCAGCAGGTGTTGTGGCAGTTGTGGAGAGAAATTAGAGTTAACACTTTGGGTTGAGTGACCTTTCCTCAGAACTGTTGGGAGCTAAGAAAACAAAAACAGAATTTGCTGGAAAAGCTTAGCAGGTCTGGCAGCATTTGTGAAGAGAAATCTGAGCTAATGTTTCAGTTCCGGTGACCCTTCCTCAGAACACTGAGGTGTTAGCTAGGAAAATGTCGGTTTATACACAGAAGGTAGGGTAGGGGGAGGGAGTAAGGAGTAATCGATAGGTGGGGATACAGCCCAAAGAGAGAGAAGAACAGTCGGATAGACAAAGGAGTGGATAACTTTAGGGCGGCACAGTGGCTCAGTGGTTAGCGCTGCTGCCTCACAGCGCCGGGAACCCAGGTTCAGTTCCACCCTCAGGTGACCGTGTGTGTGTAGTTTGCATGTCCTCCCCGTGTTTGCATGGGTTTTCTCAGAGTGCTCCAATTTCCTCCTACAGTTCAAAGATGTGCAGCCTTGGTGGATTGGCCATGCTAAATTGCCCATAGTGGTTAGGGATGTGTGGGTTAAAGGGGGATGGGTCTGGGTGGGATGCTGTGAACATGGGTGTGGACTTGTTCGAACAAAGGGCCTGTTTCCACACTGTAGGGATTTTATGATTCATGATTGTATGATAACAAACTGGCTAAGAGGGTGAACAGCTATTAATTGTGTCTGTTAGTGGCTAACAATGGATTATGTGTAATAGCAGAAGAACAGTTGGACGAACGAGTCGATAATAATCTGGCTAGAAGGGTGAATAGCTATTAATGGTGACTGTTAGTGGCTAACAATGGATTATGTGTAATAGCAGACTATGTGATGACAAGGCATGGTGTGTGGGGATTGGCGTATGGACATGGGATAGCTCAGGCCCTAAAGATGTTGAACTCGATATAGAGTCCAGAAGCCTGCAGGGTCCCACCTTCAAATAAAGCAGTGCTTTACCAGCACTTCACACATTCTATTCTACTGCATTCACTGCTCACAATGTGGTCTCCTCTACATTGGGGAAACAAAGTGTAGACTGGGCGACCACTTCACAGAACACCTATGTTCTGTCTGCAGAAAAGACCTTGAGCTTCCAGTTGCCTGCCACTTCAACATCAACCTGTTCCCTGGCTAACCTCTGTCTCAGTCTTGCTGAAGTGCTCCTGTGAAGCTCAGTGTAAGCTGGAAGAACAGCACCTAATTTTCCTCTTGGGAGCCCTGCAGCCTTCTGGACTCAATCTCAAGTTCGACAGCTTTAGACATGAACTCTCTCATGTCCTTACCCAACCCCACACACCAGGCCTTGTTATCACGTAATCTGCTATTACACACAACCCACTGTTAGCCACTAACAGTCACCATTAATAGCTATTCACCCTTCTAGCCAGATTATTATCGACTCGTTCGTCCAACTGTTCTTCTGTCTGGGCTTCATCCCCATCTAGCGATTACTCCTTACCCCCTCCGCACACCGTGTCTTCTGCACGTAAACCAACATTTTCCTGGCTACCATCAGTTCTGAGGAAGGGTTATTCAACCCGAAACATTAACTACAATTTCTCTCCACAGATGCTGCCAGATCTGCTGAGCTTTTCCAGCAACATCTGTTTTATTTCACTTTTAATATTCACACCATTGCCTTCAAATTCTTCTGTAACCTGGCCCCTCCCCTCTCTCCAGTCTCCTCTAGTCCTACATCTCTGAGATACCTTTGCTGCACTAAGTTCCACCTCTTGTGTTTTTATTCTCTCCATGTTCTTCCTACAAAAATGGAACACTACACGTTTCACCTCATTGAATTTACCTGCACCTGTCCTCCCATTCCAGCAATTTTTCGATGTCCCTTTGATGTTCTACATTACCCTCCTCACAGTTCACAATGCTTCTGAGTTTAGTATTGTTCACAAATTTTGAAATTATGCCCTTTACACCAAGTTTTAGGTAATTGATGTCTAGCAGGAAGAGCGTGGGTCTCAACAACACCAACTCCTGAGTAGCTCCTTCCTCCAGCCCGAAAAATACCTGTCAACTATTACTCTCAGTTTCCTGCCTCTTAGCCAGTTCGATACACACGTCTCTATTGTTTCTTTTATTCTGATATCCATGTTCAAAAGCTTGATGTATTACACAGCAACTGCTTTGCTAATCAACTGTCTCTGTTTCCTCTTCAAAAACTCAGAAAGTTGGTTAGACACGATCTCCCTTTAGGAACTCAGTGCTGGCTTTCTTTAATTAACACATGTTTGTCAAAATTGTGCTTCCTTTGCCAACACCACAGGTTCCATATAAAAATATTAAAGTATGGACTGTTTTCTAATAGGAGAGGAGTCCTTTGTGTTTTGATGCACCCTCTGGCAATTTTATAACTCTGGTTTAAAGTGGCAAGAAGAACAGAGTGACTATCTTGGGTCTGAGTCCTGGATAACATGCAACATACTGCTGAAATTATTTCCTCAGAACTTCAGTAATGCCATCCTTGAGGCAGGCTGCTACTTGCAATTGCTCAAAAATGATATAAAATTCCTCTCTGCCACTAAGTGATGGTGTTTGCAGCATAAAAAGCCTACAGTCAATTTGACAAACTGGTCAGTTAAGTAAGTCAATCTGTGACAGTCAGTTGGTTAATCAATGAATTACTTCAATGTATCTCATTGGTGTCCATACTTAGGTGTTAATAAACTTGCAGATACCTGTCTCAGTAAAAACCAAGTCTGTTACAAGGCTAATATATAGAAAGCAGTCACTTCATGGTGGCAGCAAGCAGACACCAGACGCCAGTCACAGCACTTTAGTACAGAAGTCCAAAATGGAGATAGCAACAGCTGTTATGAAAAGTTCCTTCCTTAACAGTCACTCGTCATTCATTTGTGTTCAAAGTTGAAAGTCACATTTAACAACCAAGACTAAAGGTTATGATTTCTACTAAAGCACCACAGCTACAACCAAGGAACTCTCTCTCAAGAAATAAACAGATCATGTATCTGACTCAAAAAAAAGGCAGCTTACAAGAGGCCCAGGACAGCTCTAATTTGGCAAAATGATCCTAGAATGAAGTACCCTCCAAATCGCCTGAAAAAAATTCTATATATTGTTCACCATGTGCACAGCTGTCAGTTGATTCTGCCATTTTGCCGTCTTTGTAAATCACACAAAAACAGAAAAAGGAGTGCATTGCAGATTTCCAATACACTTGGCATGAATGCCTCATACTCTGTTATGCACTGCTGTGCTATTTCTTTAAAAGCAAAAAATATATTTTTTAAAAAAGCAGCAGTCTTTTCAAGGAACACCAAAGAGAAACAACATCAAAAAAAGAAAGGCACAAGTTTCAATATGGATTCTTTGCATACTGACAATTTTAAAGAGCATAAAGCCAAAAAGTAGGGGTAGAAAGCAAACATCTGAGTATAGATTGGCTCCAAGAACATTCTGTCAGAATTTCAATTATTCAGGAAAGAGTGAACCTTCACTAAGCAGATCAGAATTTTTGGAAAAAAATGAAGAAAATAAGATCCTCCAGTACTTCTAGTGATTACGAGAGTGAACCTGATAAAAGTTTCCAATTATTGAGTTCATGTCATACCATCAACAGCCAGCTGAAAAAAACATTCAATTCATAGGCAGATGTTGAAACCAAGTTTTGGGAAGTGTTTCCACCAAAGGTAACCTAGCTGAAAGGCTTATGGAACTGATCACTACATCTACATCTATCAAAACTTTCTAAAAAGCACTTCTGGACAAACATAAAGATTCTACCATGATACACTGCTAGAAGTATGCGAGACTAAAGCAATAGTAGCAGGACTGCAGTATCTACAGCTGCTTGAGTCTGTAACAACTATTGCCGTTATCAACAGGGTCGGTAAAACAGCACGATCTTGAATGGGAAGTGAATTGTCTTGTCCACAGAAACATCTGATCGTATTAAAGCAATGTTCTATAACAGGATATTGGCTAAAATATTCAGGAAGTCCAAGCACTGAAAGAAATCGAAACTGCAGTGCTCCACAGTGGCACAGGAGGAAGGGCTATCCAAGAAATAACGTCAAAGATATTTCCAAATGTTCAGGCAGTTTTGTCATTTTGTGTCTTTAATTCAATGCCAAGAGAAAGGCGCTTCTATGATTTCATAGAGAGCTGAGATAACATTTTGAGCCCAGTGTAGAATGGTCACTGGACCCGAAACATTAACTCTGTTTTCTCTCCACAGATGCTGCCAGACCTGCTGAGGTTTTCCAGCAGTTTCTGTTTTTGTTTCTGATTTCCAGCATTTGCAGTTCTTAAATGTTTTTGCTACAACTGCTTATTTGGTGTAAATGCCATCTAGTGGTGAAAATCTGCTCTAACAGAGCTTTATTTCTTAAAGAAGTACAGTAAACATTTTATTAGGAGTGTACCAGTTGATCAAATATTCAGGTTGATCAAGAGGTCCACATGTAATGTAAAAACACACATGAATAATTACACATAATGCAGGGTGTATACACATCAGCATTAGTCTTTATTTATGACATAAATCACTTATAATAATACAACTTTGCCTTAAATAAAACTTCCTGGCAGAAAGCCTTCTCACTTACACTCTCCACTGACCACACATACATCGCGGAGATCACCATAATACAGTAAATGTCTGGTATTTCAGGTACATAATTTTTGCCAGTCTATCGAGAGTGCCACTTCATGAGGTGCCAGTTAAAACAAGTTTGCTGTAGCCCCAAAGGCATCAATACACTGAAAAAAAAGTAATATAGAAACAAAAGAAGGAAAAATAAAAGGACAGAACTGCAACTAAGTAAAAGCAAAGAAACAAGATCTGCACTCGACTTCAATAAAAAGATACTTGACAAGAAAGTGAAGGCAAACATTTAAGTATGGGTTGTGCAGCAAATGACAGAAACATATGCACCTTCATTTTTCAGATTAAGCAATAAATAATCCCAAGAAGAGACATCTGAAAATTTTAGTTGCTATTTGCAAGGAAGAGTTTTGCAGCATCAATACATCTGGACTCTGAGAATGATAGAAATTATCCACAGCAGAATCTGTACAGCACTGGAAGACCAGCTCACATACAAGTTAGCTTCCAGCCAAGCATACAGAAGAGTGTACTGATGACTGTTGCCCTATGCTGCAACAACAGGCATGAGTGTAAATTCTCCAAAGAAGTCTCAAAGAGGCTAATCAAATTGATAATTGCTTCTACTTCAATAACACTTTGAGGAAATATCCTCTGAGCAAGAAATTATTGTTGTAGTTCAACATCAAAAATGTGCTAGGTGCAGCCAACACTATTACTATGTCACCAAGGTGCACCAGATCAAAAGATCTGACACAGATCTAGTTTATTGCACCTATCCAAAGGTTGTCCAGCTTTTCTTTACATCTGCAAACCATGCGGCACCAAAGGGCATTGAGCACAAATGTGCAGAAAATTTGGTTTCAACAGCTAACCAGACCCCAGAACAAGACACAGGTCACCAGCAAGTTGGTACAACACCACAACAGTGTAATCACAATTGATTAGATTCAAACACCACCCACAGTGGTAGAATATTAAAAGGCATGATGTGATCAAAACAATTTGAAACAGCTCTATCCAGATTGGCAATTTTAAGGGTCATGCAATGTGGCATCTTGGGGATAGTGCAACCGCATACATCAATCTTCCATACATGAATACATATTCATGAGAAGAACAAAATGGAGACACGACCACTGTTTCATGCAAAACCTATGGTCAGAAGGCATATGCTAGTGATCCTTCCTACCATCCAAATATCCAATCATTCTGAGAGACAGGGTATTTTTCTTCAGTTGCAGAGAAGAATGAACAATGAACAGGTAGAAAACTATCACAATCATGCACAGGACAGAGAGTGCGATTCCAACATCCAGTCATAAATACATGAAAACAATAAAAGATTTCTAAAATATGCGACCAGCCCAGATGTATAAAGTCATTGCTAATCATGGTGCTTTATTTTGAGGGAAGAGGAGCCAGTTCTGACCAATATTCAACACACCAATCACACAAATGGAGAATGAGGAAGAAAACGATGATGATGAAATAACTCTGAATGATGGCAACCATGCAAGATAACCAAGTGGTCAGACAACAACAGACAAGAATAATATATACCTCTTCAGATAGGTGTACAATCACCAAATCAAGACAAGTTGATAAGTTTCCAATAATACTGAAGTTTGAATTATTAACCTTGTTAACTCTATGTAATCGTCAAATTGATAACATGTGCCTGTTGCTATGATCCTAGTTGATGTTAAGACAGGACGAGTCAGATTCCAGGCTGACATTTGGTTTGTTAGATTATGTTTTACTTTTTTT
This sequence comes from Ginglymostoma cirratum, assembly GCA_024137785.1. NCBI lineage: Eukaryota > Metazoa > Chordata > Chondrichthyes > Orectolobiformes > Ginglymostomatidae > Ginglymostoma > Ginglymostoma cirratum. The sequence goes on from JAHRHZ010000289.1 coordinate 16,474,428, forward strand.
TACATTAATTTAACAATGTGATCATTCACCAAAATATAAACATGCTTGGGTACAGATTTGTTTTGAACATTAAACAGAACTGACAAATGCAGTGACGACTGAACTCTGTGCATGTCCAGCCACTTTGAGTGGTCATCCACAATGACTAAGAACGTTGAGCCCATCAAAGGACTTGCATAGTCAGTGTGTAATTGAGTCCATGGTACATGCAGCCATTCCCATGAATGAAGGAGAGCTGTTAGTGATCATTTTTGACCTTGTTGGCACTCTGGGCACTGCCTCACCAACACAGCTGTGTCTACATCCAATCCTGGCCACCAGACATAACTTCTCACCACCATCTTCACTTTGGATGACCCTGGTGGAGTTCAGCCAGTATCTGGTGGCGACCTTTGTTTGGGATAATTACTCTTGCTCCCCATAATAATATGCCATTCTCTACTGTGACCTGGTTTCTTGAGGTCCAAAAAGGGTTCAATTCCGGTTGTGATGGCCCTTTGGTTTCCCCCATTATCACCAGCTGTTTCAGTTTTGCCAGGACCAAATCTTCCTATATCCAAAGTCTGATATTGTCGGCTGTGACTGGAAATATATCCAGAAAATTTAAAATCATTACGGACTCTTCCAGTGGTGGTGCAACCAGCGGTGTGTCTGCATTTGCTACTTGGCCTCCCAGATGGTGTTCCAACTTGTTATTATACACACTTAGTATTAGAGCCCATTGCTGAATTCGGTCTGAAGCATTGGGTGGCACTGCCTTGTCCTCTTTAAGCAGGCCTATCAGGGGTTTGTGGTCTGTTATTATTACAAATTTAAATCCATAAAGGTATTGGTGGAACTTCCTGAATTCAAATATGACCGCAAAACCTTCTTTCTCTTTCTGGGCATATTTACACTCTGCCTTAGTCTTCGATGCAAACGCTATTGTGCGTTTCTCTCCATTTGGCCACCTATGAGCTGATACTACCCCAATGCCATATGGGGAAGCATCATATGTTAACACCTGATCTTGCTTGGAATTGTTTCTTCACGTCCCTGAAAGCTATGGCTTGGCTATGCAACCATTTGCAAGGCTGAACCCTTTTTGAGAGTTGATGCAAACTGCCAGTGGAGGCTAGGTTACATATGAATTTTCCACAATAATTCACCAAGTGAAGGAAAGACCTAAGCTGCAGTACAGATATGGGAGTGGGGCACCTTTGATTGCCCTCACTTTATCTTCCGACGGGTTAACCCTGTAGTCCAAGTAGGTCAGTTGGGGTGCCTGGAACACACGATTTTTCTCTCTTGAGGTATTCACGAAACTTGGAGAAACATTTAAGCACTATGTTCAAATTCTGTATATACTCTTTAATATGCTTCCTAGTTATTAGCACATCATCCAGATAAATGGTGACCTGGGGTAGACCACTGGAATGGCACAGACTGATGATACCCCAAAAGGCAAACTCATATATTCTTACAAAGCATTATGCGTATTAATTGTAGCATTCTTGGGAATCCTCATCAAATCACAATTGCAAGTGTGCTGAAAGACAGCCCCCGCCCTGCCAGCTTTGCATACATGTCCTCTTTGCAAGGGTTTGGGTATTTATCCAGCTGTGAAAAATGGTTTACTGTTTGTTTAAAATCCCCACAAAGGCAAACTGAGCAGTCAGGCTTCACAATCAGTACGACTGGTCTGCCCATTCTGCAAACTGGACTGGTTTGATGATTCCTTCGATTTCCACCCTTCAGATTTCTGCCTCTACTTTTGCCTTTAAGGCAAAAGACACTAGGCAGGCCGTGTATAGTAGTAGAATTGCTTCCTGGTCAACATGCAAGGTGGCATTAGCTCCTTTGATAGTCCCTCGACCTTCCTGAAAACCTTCCAGGTATTTAATTAAGACTTCACTCAGACAGCCATTTTCTAACTGATAAAATTTGGAACCAAATTAGGTGAATCTTTGTCAATCATTTTCACGCCATCAGGCTTGGGCCTGAGCCTCTTACTACAATTGGTGGTAACTGAACCAGCTCTTAAGAGACCAGAACCGAACTTAATCTGTGAAAGTTATCCAGCACAGGTTCACAGTCTAGCCGAAGTCTTGCGGAAACTTAAGAGTTAGGGTCCAGAGCAAATTTTGTTAAATTCTGGTTCCGCGATCACTGAAATTGCAGCGCCAGTATCAACCTCCATTACAACTGGGTGACCATTTAACCAGATGTTTATTTTGATTGGTTTTGACTTAGATGTTGCTAAACAATTTCTCTGTTCCAAACCAGATGTACGTGGACTTTTCAGGGTGTGCACTCTCCCGCATACCAGCCTATGAGTTCTCTTCCTCAGTTTAGGTCTAGTGGGACTCTTTTGCTGTCTCGAGTCTGCATACCAGCACCAACTACGGTGGCTGGCCGGCCCGGATTCTGAAGAAAATTTTAACCGTTTAGCCAAAGCTTGCCTTTGTTTTGGAGTTTTGTTGTGGGCTGACCTAGGGTCCCTCTGTTCAGGATATGTCCTGAGTGAGGCAATGCAATTGCCTTCACTCAAGTGGTGTTCCCCAAGCTCAGTCAGACTGGAAAGGGTATCCATTTCAATCAGTACGCCCTGAAATTCATATGCTCCACTTGCTGCATTTATTAATGCCAAAGCCAGTTGTAGTGCCTGTTTGAAGTCCAGTTGGACTTCAACTGGCAGGTGCTTTTGCATGGTTATGCCATTAATCCCACATACCAAACGGTCTCTCAGCATCTCATTAAGAGTTAAATCAAAGTGCCTCTGCCAGTCATTTTAACCTAGTCAAAAATCCTGATACGAATTCCACGATCCTCAAATTGCTGAGTAAAACCAATAGCGTCTCAGAACTAGAGGAGGCTTTTGGGGTTAACATTCCTTCACACAAGCCATCAACTCTTGAAAGATTTTAGTATGTGGTGCCTCAGGAAAAGTTAGACTCCTAATAACAAGCTGTCAGGAGAATTACTCGTTCTTTTTCAGCTTCCCCAATGTCATTTGCCTGGAAAAAATAACACAGTCTTTCCACATACTGTGCCCAGGCTGCGATGGCAGGATCGAATGAGTCAAGCTTCCCAAATAATGGCATGTTGCCAGAAATGCTTACCCATCTCAAGGATGACTGATGCGAGAGAATTTCTTCAGGACCAAGGTTTTCCCTCGTCACCACTGAAATAGTTCCACAGAGGTCGGTTTCCCATCACCAAGTCACCCCAATACATGGAGAGTCCTTGGCACAGTTACAGCTCCCTCAGAGCCAGCTCTCAGAGCGAACAGGATGTCTGATACTCCCTATCTTTCTGCCAGGGCTCCCTGATTGCACCAGATTAACAGCTGTAATCAGGGAACTCATTATCTGCCAGGTCCATCTGATTGACTTTGTTGCAATCACTGTAGTAACATAACAGAAAATGTTCTGCTTTAGTTTCGGTTTGAGCCAATTGTGCTCCTTAACCCTGGATTGGCTTTCTGAGCCTCAATCAGAGACAACGTATTGAACATTACTGCAGATTGTCCAAATCCTCAAAGAAAGTTTCATGGAACCAAGTATCTGCCTGTGGTGCCAATTCTGCCTCCAACAATAGAACTTAAGGCATTGCTCAGATCACTAAACATGATGGGAAAATTCCTGGAATACTTCCCTCTAACTGCTCTATTTCCTTGGTCTTTGGTGACTAAAGAAACCACTACTTTCATTCTGGCCAAATTATTTCCAAAGAAATGGTTGACTCCCTCCACAGGTCAACTAATGGCAAGCCCTGCGGTTACTATTCCAAACATTAGTTCATACTTCAGGTTCACCTGATATAAATGGGGGTACATGCACCCCAACACAATTTTCGAAAATCTTTGCACTGAATGTGCTCATGTGATGAAACCATTATGCCTTTCTGTAGAAAAAAAACTGAGTTGCTCCTGTATCCCTATATGTATAACTATAGATTTACCTGCTCATTTATAGGATAATAAATTTGACAATAAATAAATCCTTGTCATTCTCAGGTATCTTGTTCACCAACTTTTCACTCACAGCAGTATTTCTACTTTGACTGACAGCTACAGACAGAGCTACAACTTGGCATGCCATTCTCGTGGTAGGGCCCCTTTCTGTTTTGATCTGGTGTACCCAATAAATCCAATGGGTTCACTCCACAACTTGCATCACAAAGGTGTTCAATCATGTAACAACCATAAAATTTAGGATTTTGCACAACACTTCCATCCTTAGCACATTTGTTTCTGTCCTGAGGTGGAGAACCCAGATGTTCCCAGGTGTCCATGCTTGTCTCTAGCCATTTGCTTTGCTTTCATCCTTCCAGGTTCCATTCTTCTTCAGTTTGATGAAAAAATTGCTTGGATTTGTGAAAAAGCTCATAATCACGTGTCTTATCAGCTGCTTACCTGGCTATTAAAATCTTATGGCCCTCTATGTGGATTCCTACTAATGTAGAAAGTAGATTTTAAAATTCTTTAGATGAATTAATTCCCTAAGCTTCCATTGATATCTTTATTTGGCCAACCCCAATGGCATCAGCCACCATTGATAAAAATCCATTGGTGTCATTTGAGTTAATATTTATCGGACCCTTCATAATAATGACACTTGCCAATACCTGTTGAATAAATCAATCTTAAAAAGGAATGAAGCAAGCCCAACTCTATCAATGCAAGCTTCCAACTGTGTAATTGCAACCGCCCCACCATACACAAACAGAGCTGCACTAAGACACTATTTAAATGAACCGTATCACACTGCAACACCCCAGAACTCCAGAGAATGGAAGAGGAACACCTGCACAAAGTATTTAGCGACAACTGATGCCCAAGAAGTTTAGTCCAGATGCCTACAAAGCAAATGACAGTCAGAGGACACGGTACAAAAGAAGACATTAGCAACCCCACCCTACAACAAAAATATATCAGAAATGACAACCAGACGTAAGATCATGATTGCACACAAACCTAATCAACACTACATCAAATAAAAACCCCATACTGACAATAAACAGGACTAACGTGATATACAGAATCCCATGCAACAAGTGCAATAAACATTCCATTGGACAAATCGGGAGGAAACTGACGACCAGGAAACATGAACACCAGCTGGCAGTAAAAAGACACAACCAATATTCACTTGTCTCGATACACACAGAAAATGAGGGCCAGCAGTTTGACTGGGACAATGTGACTCTACTGGGACAAGTGAACAACAGACATGCAAGGGAATTTCTGGAAGCCTGATTCTCAACACAGGATTCCATTAACAAACACATAGAAATAGACCCTGTATACAGACCGCTGCTAAAAAACAGAACTGCAATTGACAAAACCCACCACACTGGGGATCTTTTAATTCAGAATGGAGCATAACACCGGCACTTTGATTAAAGGTCACACTGATGATGTTGCCTAGAATGGTAACGAAATGTCTACACACCATGGAACAACCAGCTCAGCGAGCTAATGAACAATTGCATTCACAACCTGGGCGACAAATTTTCGCTAAGACCTTAAAGACCATATTCACTTTCCTATCATCTGTACATAGCTTAGTTGGTCCGTTAGTTGATGAATCGACACGATTGGTGAACTCTGGCTTCTTTGACTGGCTTTAAACAAGCCATTGCTTTTCTAAACTTGAATTGTTAAGGAGATAGTAAGAACTGCCAACACTGGAGTCAGAATAACACAGTGTGGAGCTGGAGGAGCACAGCGGGCGAGGCAGCATTAGAGGAGCAGGAAGATTGCCATTTCAGGCCGGGACCCTTCATCAGAAATGGGGGAGGGGAAAGGGAGCTCTGAAATAAATAGAGGAGGGGTGGGGGTGGGGGTGGGGCTAGGGAAGGTAGGTGGGATTGTGACAGGTGAGTGCAGGTAGGCAGTGGTGGTGGTTGGTCAGTGAGGTGGGAGGAGCGGATAGGTGGGAGAGAAGATGGACAGGTTTTGTCAGGTCAAGGAGATGGGGATGAGAGGGACGGTTGGTCATGGGATGAGGCTGTGAGTGGGGAGATTTTGAAACCAGTAAAGTCCACATTGAGACCATTGGGTTGTAGGCTCCCAAGGCTGAATATGAGGTGCTGCTCCTCCAGTTTCAAGGTGGCGTCATTGTGACACTGGAGAAGGCCCAGGATGGACATGTCAGCCAGGGAGTGAGAGGGGGAGTTGAAATGTTTCGCAACCGGAAGGTGTTGTCGTTTGTCGTGAACAGAGTGCAGGTACTCTACAAAGCGGTCTCCAAGCCTCCACTTGGTCTCACCAATGTCGAGGAGTCCACATCAGGAGCAGCAGATGCATAGACCACATTAGCAGATGTGGAAGGTTTTTTTGGTTCCTTGGATGGAGGTGAGTGGGGAGGTGTAGCATTTCCTGCGGTTGGAGGGAAAGGTGCTGGGGGTGGTGGGGCCAGTGGGGAGTGTGGAGCGGATGAAGGAGTCACAGAGAGAGCAGTCCCTACAGAAGGTAGATAAGGGTGGGGAGGGAAATATATCCTTGGTTGTGGGGCCAAATTTCAGGTGGCGGATGTCGTGGAGAATGATACATTGAATCTGGAGGTTAGTTGGGTGAAACATGAGGACAAGGGGGATTCTGTCTTTGTTTTTATTGCAGGGAGGGGATGTGAGGGCAGAGGTGCGGGAAACGCAAGAGATGCGGTTGAGAGCATTTTCAACCACTAAATGGGGGGAGTTGCGGTCCTTCCAATAAGAGAACATCTAGGGTGGTCGGGAGTGCATTGCCCCGTCTTGGGAACAGACATGGCAGAGGCAGAGGAATTGGGAGTAGGGGATCGTATTCTTGCAGGAGCAGCACCTTATATTCAGCCTTGGGAGCCAACAACCCAATGGTCTCAATGTGGACTTTACCAGTTTCAAAATATCCCCACTCCTGCCCTCATGCTATGACCAACCCTCCCTCTCATCCCCGCTTCCTTGACCTGATACAACCTGTCCATCTTTTCTCCCACCTTTCTGTCGCTCCCACCTCACTGACCAATCCCCACCACTGCCTAATTGTACTCGCCTATCACCATCCCACCAACCTCCCCAGCCCCACCCATCCTCTATTTATTTCAGAGCTCCCTTCCCTCTCCCCCATTTCCGAAGAAGTGTCCCAACCTGAAACGTCAACTTTCCTGCTCCTCTGATGCTGCCTGGCCTGCTTTGTTCCCCCAGCTCCACATTGCATTATCAATTGATAAGGATACAGTTTATTGGTCCTGACTGTCCACCATTCATACTATATCTGCTTAATGTACATTCAGGTGTATTGTTACAGATAACCTCGTACTTCATCAGTAACCTTATGTGATCCTCCTATTGTCCTGTCTCAAAATTTGAGAGCACAATGCCTAATTGTCCCAATTTTTCTGTGTTAGCTAGTTGGACAGTAGGAGATTTGCTTAGAGAACTGTATATACCTCTTTCCGCCTCACTTATTATTTATGTTACCTTCCACTACTCTTTCCACCTGATACCCTTTGCTCCTCCTTAGCCTGGTTTTTACAATGATACCTTTTTAGAATATTTATGTGACATAACTGATTGTTCTTCCTATGATCAGGAGTATGGATCAGATAAGTCACTTTTCCAAACTTCCCAACAACTTTTTTTTGGACCATTGAATTTCATTTTCTGAAGTTCCCCTTGCAAAGGCAACAATAGCCATGCTTCATCTCCGGCTTGAAACATTCTAGTTGCTGAATGTTTATCTACCCATTCTTTCATTTCCACTTTTGAAAATTTCAAATATTCTTCTCCTGTGAGTATTTCTCAAAACATGTCTTTCTGGACACCAATCCAACAACAAAGATTTGTGTTAACAAGGTGTGGAGCTGGATGAACACAGCAGGCCAAGCAGCATCATAGGAGCAGGAAAGCTTGACGTTTCGGGCCTAGACCCTTCCTGCTCCT
>JAHRHZ010000289.1:16487332-16527375 GCA_024137785.1 Ginglymostoma cirratum
AAAATTTTTCTGAGGAAGGGTCTAGGCCCGAAACGTCAGCCTTCCTGCTCCTCTGATGCTGCTTGGCCTGCTGTGTTCATCCAGCTCTGCGCCTTGTCATCTCTAGCAAAATGCTGCTGATGCTCAAAATCTGAAATGGAAACTGAAAGAACTGGAGAAACTAAGCGGGTGTGGCAGCATCCACGCACAAAGAGAGAATATGACTGATCTTCACAATTGGCAATATATTATTCTGGTTTCATGTCAGCGTCCCAGAAATGTTTGTGTCTTCCCCTTTTCTTCGCGGTGCCATGGTCTCGTGTGTATCTACCTGAAAAACACTCGGACCTCCAGACCTACGGCGTGGGGCTGGAAGTGGAAATGACAGTCCCCGGCTTGAACTGAGTGCGGATGTTGTCAGCCTCAGTCTATGGAGCTGACACATGACAATCATTGAAAGAAAATACAGAAATTGCTGGAGAAACTCAGCAGGTGTGACAGCACAGAGAGCAGAGTTATGTGTCGAGTCCAGTGACACCATCAGAACATTGAGAAAGTTCTTTGGTATCTGGAGCAGGCAGCGAACGCTGATCAGCGGGAAGATGTCGGGTGGCGTTTGAAGGCACAGCCGGAGGGGAGGGAGGATGCCAAGCTGAAGGGGAGGGGTGAAGCGAAGGGGGAGAGAGCAGGTAAGTCAGTGTTCTGCGCGGGACAAACGCGAACTCAGCCACGCAGGCTTTCGCCGAAGCCAACTGGGCAGTGTCTTGCTCTCGAGTTTCTCACTAACGCGATGTGCGGTGAGCGACAACCCACTTTTAAAACTTTATGAATCTTTCAATGACAGCCTGCTGAGTGATTTCTCACTTTCTTCTCTGTTTTCTTGGTGCCGTTGTAGCGTTTCAGATTTTCTTTATCTTCTCACTTGCAGCAGATGTGCATGCTCGTGTCTTTTGTGGGGAAAACTTGGAGCAAAAAGTACTTTATGGTCGCTGTCAGACTACTATTCCTTTTTGATATTTGTTAGTACTTCGAAGAGTTTGTCGTGATAATGTACCTCCTGCTTAGAACTGACGGTTCAGAGATGTATATTGGTCCAGTCAGACAATTCAAATCGATGTGGATTTCGCTCTTTCATCTCTACCCTAGGCAAAAATTTAGCTTGTTGAAATCAATAGAACGAGGGCAACTTTAAAATAATAAAGCGAGTAAAGTAGTTGCGTGACTTTCTAAAACACATGCATTGTGAAGGAGTCAAATTGGTCCCGAGAGACATAGATGGTGGACTGTTATACAAAAATCCCTTTAAGCAACTGAAGAACTTATCTAAATAACTGTTAGCAAACCATAGTTTAACGTGGGGCCGAACTGTCTGCCTGATGTTTTAATAGCAACAAAAACAGAAATTGCTGGAATAGCTCAGCAGGTCTGGCAGCATCTGTGGAGAGAAATCAGAAACGTTTCGTTTCGAATGACCTTTCCCTTCTCTCCACAGATGCTGCCAGACCTGCTGAGCTTTTCCATCAATTTCTGTTTCTGATTTATAGCATCCACGGTTCTCTCAGTTTTTATTTGCCATTTTAATAGGTTTCGTGTAGGCGTGTTTCTGTAACATGTTTTAACTGAGTAATTAATAGTACTGCTTGCGCAAAAGTTCTTTCAATTTTACTGTCTTATAATATCATTAACCAGTTTCCTGACTCCAGTTTGAATTAAAGCAACGGGAGTGTTTTTTTTTAATTGAAGTACTTTTCATGTCCTGTAAGGCTTCACAACTATTTTTCAAGTTGGTGTTATTATGTGGGAAGCGCAACAGACAAAAAAGATTCTAGAGAAGGTTTTGGAGTAGATCTGTAGCTCGGGTTGTGGGTGTTGAGGTTGGTTGGCTCGCCGAGCTGATTTGTTCCGCAAGGAAATGGGAAAACTACGCCAAACGAGGGAGCGCAACCCGCGAACAACTCTACTGCGGAACAACAAACCAGTTCGGCGAGGCAACCAACCTCAACAAGATTCTAGAGAAAAAAATGGCATGTGACCATTTTTATTTGGATGTTGGTTGAAGGACAAATGATAGCCAGAACTCTATCAGAAGCACTGTTGTCGTACAACATTATAGAATTGCTGTACAATTAATGTACCCCTAAATTCTGGTCGGAATATTCTCAAGTGTGGTGGTCTGAGTCACCACTCTGCACCATTCTTTTTGCATTAGGATTAAGCCATTCCCGATCCTGGCTCCTTCAGAAACGCAGATCGAACCTGAATTTCGGCTGTTCCCTTGTAGTGCAGGAGAGTGAGGCAAAGCCAACGTAACACTATGCCAAACTGTTTTCCTTGGTAAGAGATGTGGTATTCTGGTACGTATCAATGTCCCAAGGCCGTATGCGTAATCAAAGACAAAAATAGTAGTTGCTGGAAAAGCTCAGCAGGTCTGGCAGCATCTGTGCGGAGAAATCAAAGTTAACGTTTCGGGTCCGGTGACCCTTTCTCAGGACGTCGTTTTTAGGAAGGGTCACCGGACCTAAAACGTTAACTTTGATTTCTCTGCACAGACGCTGCCAGACCTGCTGAGCTGTTCCAGCAACTTCTGTTTTTGCTTCTAATTTACAGCATCCGCTGTTCTTTCGGAGATAGTAGGAACTACCGATGCTGCAGAATCTGAGATAACAAGGTGTAGAGCTGGATGAACACAGCAGGCCAAGCAGCATGAAAGGAGCAGGAAAACTGACGTTTGAAGCAGGATCTAGACACGAAACGTCAGCCTTCCTGCTCCTCTGATGCTGCTTGGCCTGCTGCGTTCATCCAGCTCTACACCTCCCTGTCCTTTTGGTTTTTACATGTGTAATCATTTCAGTATCTAACTGCTGGAATTTCCCAGTTGACTGTGAACAGAAACCTCATCCTCCATTCATGCCCCAACCAACACAGTGATCACCCCTCGACCCCCAACAGTGATCATCCCTCACCCCAACAGTGATCACCCCTTATCCTCCTGACAGTCATCACCCCTCAACCCCTACAGTCATCATCCCTCAACCCATCCCCAACAGTGATCACCCTTCACTCCCAAGGGTGATCGTTACTCACCCCTAACAGTATCACTGCTCACTCACCCCAACAGTGATCAGTCCTCACTTTCTGATAGTGATCACTCCTCGTGCCCCCAACAGTGATCACCCCTTACCCGCAACAATGACCAACCCTCTTTCCCCGACAGTGTTCACTCCTCACCCCCCAACAGTGATCACCCCTCACTTTCTGATAGTGATCACCCCTCAAAACCCTACAGTGATCACCCTTCAGCCCCCAACAGTGATCACCCCTCACACCCCCAACAGTGATCACCCCTTACCCCTCGACAGTGATCATGCCTCACCCCCCAAAAGTGATAACCTCTAACCCCTGACGGTGATCACCCTTCACACCCCCGACAGTGATCACCCTCACTTGCTGATAGCAATCACACCTCACCTCCCTGACAGTGAACCCCCTTACCACAACAGTAATCACCCCAACCCCCGACAATAACCCCTACTCACCCCCCCACAGTGATCACTCCTAATCCCCGACAGTGATCACACCTCACTTTCTAATAGTGTTCACCCCTCGTTTTCTGACAGTGATCACCCCCAACCCCAAAAGTGATCACCCCTTACTCCTGACAGTGCTAACCCCTCACCCACCCTGATAGTGATCACCCCTCTCCACTCTGACAATGTTCACTCCTCACTTTCTAATACTGATCACCCCTCAGCCCCTGACAATGATCACCCCTCACCCTCCTGACAGTAATGACACGATCACCACCCCAATAGTGATCACTCCTCATTTTCTGATAGTGACAACCCCTCAACCCCAAATGTGATCACCCCAACCCCTGATAGTGATCACCTCTCACCCTCCCAACAGTGATCACCCCTCACCCTCCCCAACAGTGATCACCCCTCGCCGCCTGACAATGATCACCACTTACCCTTCAGACAGTGATCACTCCTCACCCTCCCTGACAATGATCACCCCTCACCCTCCCTGACAACGATCACCCCTCATCCCCCAACAAATATCACCCCTGTCCCTCTAATAGTGATCACCCCTCCATCCCCCTTGAAAATGATCATCTCCAACAGTGTTCTCTTACCCCCCTCATGCTACAAATGTACAATCTGCTCACCTTCCCTACATGCACACCGCCTCTCACTCAACATTCCTGACTCTTCAGACAGGTATTGGCCAGACAGGAGTCAGGGATGCATGAAAGTGAGTTTGTAGAGTGTATGTTGGACCAGAGGAAGACTGGCACCTGCTTGCTGACAGAAGGGGTTTGATTGGCGTGGGTGGGTGGGGTGTTCAGGCTAGCAGGGTTATGTCCAGGTGGAGGGTGGACAGTTAAGCCAGCAGCAGGATGCAGTATTGGGTCATGTGGAGGTCAGGCTGATAGCTGAGAATGGGACAGTGGGAATTTTTAGTCGGCTGTGTTGCGTCACACAGTTATATTGGGTGAATGTGGAATTGGGCTCTGTTGGGAGTGAAAGAATTGGTCAGGGGGTGGTTATCAGGGGTTTGAGGTTGTAAGGATTAGAGTGGTGAGTCATGTGGTCAGTTTAATAGTTATCCAGGAGTTACCTTAGGTTTTTAATCTATAATTTTTCCTGGGAAGCTATTAGATGAAGTGAGGTGGAGCCCTCCAAATTCTCCAACTTTAAGGGACTCTTTTGGAGGGTTCCAGACACAGACAATTGCCCATCAGAAAATTCAATTTCCTAGACAATTCTCATGGATTCAGCTGTCAGGAATTCTACATGGTCTCAATGCACAACTCCAATTTACACTGCTCTAACAGCTGTCTGGCCATTGGAATATCTGGGCCATTGTCTCCACTTTAAGATGTATGTTGTAACATTTTATGTGGTGCATTCATCCTGTACACATAATTTACTTTCAACTGTCAGAGTTTTCAACTACCTAAGTGTCAAAATTTGCTGTTGTAGTTTGCTGACGACATTCATCTTTCAGCATTCACTAGCATAAAACCACTACAAGGATGCTGGCTCTAAAATAACTGGCGCAGGAACAGGACTAGGCCTTTCAAGCCTTCAAATCTAAACAATCGTTCAGTTGGATCATTATTGAACTGTATGTTAACTTCATTCACCCACCTTGGTTCAATATATTTTTATTTCTTTGCCTAAAAGATCTATCAACCTCATTTTGAAATTTTCAGTTAACCTAATCTCAATAGTGTTATACAGGTGAGAAACTTGGCTTTCAGCCATTCTTCCTGGCTTGACCCATCAATAGCCCAGGTTGAATTTTAAACTTTTGCCCTCTAAAGTAAAACTGCTTACTTCCTATGCCTTTGGTCATGTTCATCCCTTAACCTCCTGCAGCTCTACAACCCTCAGAGACCACTGTATTGCTCCAATTTTGGTCTCTTGTGCATCACAGGTAGAAACCCTTCCCTAAATTTCTTGACTTCTCTACCTGTTTTGCCTCCTTTTTAAGATGCTCCTTAGAATAAATCTCAAGCCATTGTTCTACATAAATAGGCCATACAATTTCTCAAGCCTGCTCAACCTTTCTTTAAGATCGTGACTTATCTCTTTATGGCCTTAACTCCCCTTTCTTGCCTACTCCCCATAATATCCTTGTGGATCATGAATGTGTCTTTATACAGCCTAGAATACATTCTAGGATCCAGCCTCCACTGCTGTTTGAGATGGAGAATTCCAAAGATAAAAATCCCCTGAGTAAAGAAGTAACAACTCATCTCCGTTGAAAATGAGATACTCCTCATTTTGAAACTGTCCCCGAGTTCTAGATTCCCTCACAACAACAAACATGCTCTCAGCACCAACACTGTCACGTCCCCTCAGGATCCTGTATGTTTCAATAAGATCACCTCTTATTCTTCTAGACTCACATGAATATGAGCCAGTCTGTTCAGCCTTAGTTTCTAAGTCAACTTTCATTCTAGGAATCAAGCTAGTGAATTTTTCTCTGAATTTCGTCCAGTACTAGTATATCTTCTGTTAAGTATGGAGCCCAAAGCTATATACAAGGTACAGTCTCAACTATTTCTTGTAGTAAAATGTCCCAACTCTTATACTCCACTCCCCTTTATGCAATAAAGGTCATTATTTGCCTTCTCAACTACCACTGCTATTAAGGTAATGTTTTCAATCCCCTAGTCTGTTTGTCCATAAATAATGTATCTCAATCGTGAATTGATAGATTTCAACTAAACTTTATATGGCCCAAGGAAGAATTGATTTGATTTTGGCAAAGGTGTGAACGCATATTCAGATTCTGGAATTTTTAGACAATTAATTAACATTGAGTGATTGGGTGAATTGACTTTTTAAAATAATTTTGTGGGTTGTGCTATTTAGATCATTGTTGGTTACTTAAGAATGTTATGGATTGTCTCTGCTGCTGTACTGAAATTTGTCACAGTTGTCATGTGAGCAAAGTTTTCAGAGCAGGTTGTTGGAAGTGAAGCTTCTTCAGTGAGGTGAAAGTTCTTAATTAGAGGGTGTCATTTTCAGATTTATATTTACAGAGCATCAACCAGGCAGTGAAAATAAACAAGGAAAAGTTGCAACATTGTGATAATGTTGAGGATACATTCTACTGAGTGCCCTAGTAGCTTGTTACTTGCTGTACTTGCATGCAAACCTCTTGTGATTCATGTACAAGGACATCTAAGTCTCTCTGTACCACAGTATTCTGCAGTGTGTCTCAATTTAAATAATATTCTGCTGTCCAAACATCTTATGTGATCCTGGGCAAAATAATAATCATACTTACGTGGTTCTGGAATGCTGTGATACATTCAAACAGTATGCAAATATGGGTTTAGGCCCGAAACGTCAAGTTTTCCTGCTCCTAGGATGCTGCTTGACCTGCTGTGTTCATCCAGCCCCATGCTTGTTATCTCGGATTCTCCAGCATCTGCAGTACCTTTTATCTCTGATGCAAATATATGTTGTTAAGTTCAAAACAGATAATCTTGCAATTCCACAGTGAGCACAAACTACCACACTTTTGACCACTCATTTAATCTGTAAGTGGCCCTTATTAACTTTCTGCTGTGAACTGTTCAATCTAACTTAAGATCATCAAAAAAGGTTGGATTTTTGGCTGTCTATTCCTTCATCTGTTTCAAGTTTCTTGAGCCTCTCAAATTCATTGAGTTTTATATATTCTAGCAGAGCTTCATACGCTCTTGCTCAATCAAGCTTTTCTGAACTCTTCCTTTCCTGCCCTCCACTATATTAGTAATAACTTCTGAAAACAAAGATTTTTAAAAATCTTATCTAAAATACTCAACACAGGGGATTCATAGCAGTTCAGTTAGCACTTCAAAAGTATGCATACTTTATTGGGAACGTATTCAGTTGTACGTTCCAAAAACTCAGACGGAACATAGAACAATTGTTATTTTAGCATCCACCAATAGCTTTGTTACATAATAAAAATCTGAACTTTAGACTTGTAATGAATAATTAATATCAGGATTTCATTTGTTATGTATTGTTTGTCATGTTTTGAGATCTCCTGTTTTGCAAAATGTTAGCTTGTATTGGAAAAATAATGCATTTTTTCATTAGTTATGCATCTAAGTGAACATATTCATTGAAAGTAGAGATGTCTTCAGCTTGACTCACCCAGATAACACCCTGCCAAAAGGCTTAGCTAATCACATTATTTTAATCGGTTAAGTTTTTGAATACAAGTAGACTGAAGTGATTTGGAACTGAATACTGTTTGTGTTGTACGAACACAGAATTTACAAATCTTAACAATTGATGTTAATGGGTATAAACTCATTGAAGGTATAAGAAGTTAATAAATATTTTTATATTTTAAGATTTTAGTTCATGATGTGTTTATAGGCTCAATAATGTTCTAAAGTTTTGCAGTATTGTAACCTTTATGAAAGCTGTTCAGTTGATTTCTTTTGGTTTCCTATCTTTTATGTATGTCATCAAAGTATTTAAATATATTACAGAATAAGAAGACATCAGTTTCTGTGTTCCTTCTTAATCTATCCAAATGTTAAGCGTCTTTTCGCACCTGAACAGAATAAAGATATGAGTTCTTAGTTGCTGAAATTATTATGGGGTCACTGTGAGGTAATTGTTATATGCTTTTTGGTAGACTCTAATATTGTGTTCTGCAATGATCAATTTATGTCTAAACCTAAGCCTTGTGTTATTGACTGTAAAGTTGAGTATTTTAGATAGTTGCAATTTGTCATCCAATGTTTAGAATTATTTTGAGCAAGAGAAATAAATTTAGCTTTGGAATATGAAGATGCTGCTATTAAAGTCTAACTTGTGCTGTGTCAGTGTGAAAACATTCAGCGCACTGAATGCATGACTTGTTTTGACTGTACTCCAGGAAATGTTAACCCAGCCTTTTGGCAGCCTACTTTAAGTCAGACTGTCTCAGAAAAGTGGTCTCCAGTGGTTGGTTGCGTTATGGTTTGCATGTGCAGGAGAAAATGAGGGTTTGGTTGAAAATGAAGCTTTAGTCAGTCAAAAAATAGAGGGAGTATTATAAGACCAATACGACAGGGGCTCCAAATAAGTTTTTTTGGTCACATACTGTTGCAAATTCACAGGATTCCTTGATTTTGGTGATAATTGCGTATAAAAATTAATACTACATGTGTTTTTGATCTTTGTTCATTGTGATGTTTTTCAATTTTACATTTTAGTTTGAAATATATAACATAATACAGTATATAATACAATATAGCATAGGAACAAGCCTGTGCTGATTCCTATTCCTTATTAAGACCCATTACTTCTTGCCCGTGCACTATCCCTCTGTTTGCCTCCTGTTCATGTGTCTATCAAAATACGCCTTAAAAGTTGTTAACATGCCTGCTTCCACCACATCCACTGGCAGGGTGTTCTAGGCACCCACCACCCTGTGTGTGAAAGGTTTTCCCCTTACTTCTCCCCTAAACTTTCCCTCTCTCACCTTGAAGCTGTACACTTTTGTACACTTTTGACCTTTCCACCCTGGGAAAAATCTTCCAACTAGCCCCACATCTATGTCTCTCATAATTTTGCAGACCTCTATCAGGTCACCCCTTAAGCCTCTGCCTTTGCAGTGAAAACAACCCAACTTTATCCAGCCTCTCCTGATAACTAAAACCCTCCAGAGCAGGCAACATCCTCATAAACCTCCTCTGCACGCTGTCCAATACATCCACATCCTTCTAGTAATGTAGCAACCAGAACTGCATGCAATATTCCAAATGTGACCTACCGAAAGTTTTGTACAGCTGTAACATAACTTGCCAATTTTAAACTTGATGTCCCAGCTGATGGAGGCAAGCGTGCTGTATGCCTTCTTGAC
Source organism: Ginglymostoma cirratum (assembly GCA_024137785.1). NCBI lineage: Eukaryota > Metazoa > Chordata > Chondrichthyes > Orectolobiformes > Ginglymostomatidae > Ginglymostoma > Ginglymostoma cirratum. The sequence goes on from JAHRHZ010000289.1 coordinate 16,496,681, forward strand.
CAATTTAACCATCTCGTGTTGCCACTTTCTGGGATCTGTTAATCTGTACACCCAGATCCCTCTGAATGTCAATACAGTGTGGAGCTGGAGGAACACACCAGGTCAGGCTACATCAGAGGAGCAGGAAAGTCGACATTTCAGGTTTACACCCTTCAGCAGGACTCTGACTCTAGCATCTGCAGTTCTTGCTATCTCACTCTGAATATCAATGCCCTAAGGGTTCTGCCATTTATTGTATAATTCACACCTAAATCTGATCTTCCAAATGATCATCTCGCATTTATCTGGATTAAACTCCATCTGCCGTTTCTCTGCCCAAATCTGCAATCTGTTTATATCCTGCTGTATCCTTTGACAAACCTCCTCGCTATTCGCAACACCACCAACTTTGGTGTCATCTGCGAACTTATTAATCAGACCACCTACATTTTCCTCCAGATCATTTATATATATTGCAAACAACAAAGGTCCCAGCACCGATCCCTGCGGAACACCACTAATAACTGATCTCCATTCTGAAAAGCATCCTTCCGCCATCACTCTCTGTCTTCTATGACTAAGCCGGTTTTCTGTCTATCTAGCCAGCTCAGCCTGGATCCTATGAGACTCTACCTTTTGTACCAACCTGCCATGAGGTACCTTACCAAATGCCTTACTAAAGTCCATCTAGACAACTTCCAGTACACTTCCCTCATCAATCATTCTCTTGACCTCCTCAAAAAACTCAACTTGCTGAGACACAATCTCCCCTGTACAAGCACATGCTGCCTATCGCTAGCAAATTTGTTCGCTTCTAAATGTGAATAAATCCTGTCTTTAAGTATCTTCTCCAACAGTTTCCCCAAAACTGACATCAGGCACACCAGCCTAATTACTTGTGAAATAACTCCACAAAAGCCAGTATCCCATCATGAAGTCACGCTTTATTTACATGTGCATTGTATAGGATACTGACCCAGCCACCTCAGAGCTGGCTCCTAGAGTGAACATAATCCCTGACACTCCTGCTTATATCTGTCAGCCAGTGATCTATGATTGGACCAGGTTAACAGCCCCAATCAAGGAACTCGTGTTCTGTGAGGTCCACCTGACCAACCTCATTCCAATCATTACCACCTGGATTATCTCTGTTTCCCTTCTTAAATGAAGGAACAACACACAATCAATTAGTAAGTATCTGGACCTGAAATAAATTATTCCTATTTGAAATAACAAGTGAGTAATCAAAACGAAATGTTCAAATTTAAAGAAAATGTCTGAAACTTTTCGGTGTATAAAGCATTTCAAATGAGAGGAACAGCAAGATGATTTTACACAACATTACACAAGTTTAGTAATTTTCTGTCTACTATTTCAAAAATTATACAAAAAAGTTGACCAATCGATACTTTTAGGTTGGTAAACGTGATCTCAAGATTTATTTACTTAAGTAACATACTTCGTTGCTTAACTTCAAAGTTTGCGCGCAAGAGCAGCAAGTAACAAGTAATTAGGGCACTGCGTAGAATGTACCCTGCATCATGCTGTGTTAACTCAATATTATTACAATGATGCCGCTCTTCCTTGAATACTTTCACTGTCTGGTTGATGCTCTGTAATTACAAAGCTGAAAAATGACATCTTTCAATGAAGAACTTCCGTCTCATGTAGATTGCCACTTCAGCCCTTTTTTAAAGAAAGAAAGGAGCTCTGCATTTTTGAGAGACCAATTTGATCAGGGCTCGTCCAGAAATGCAGAAGTGTAGATACAGCAAAGGAAGATAAACCAAAGCCCCCTTTTCACAGCAGTCAGCTGCTGTATTCTGACACTTAAAGGTCCTGACAGCCAAGTTGACAGCTGCTGTCAAATTGTAATACAATGAAAGTGTGATGTTAGAATGCTGGACGGTAGGCTGCCAGATAGATAGAGGGATATAGAGTGTCAGTAAGTAGAGTGCCTCGTGGATAATGTGCCAGGGCATCAGCAGGGTAGGGTGCCTGCTGGAGAGGTCTATGATGCCTTGGTGGCAAGGGGGTCAGGTAAATGATGCAGCCTTTTGGATAGAGAGGGATGGGAGAAGTTGGGTACAGTGGAGAGGGTGGGTCTAGTCTGGAGAGTTTAGATTCCAGGTGTAGGGATGCGGCATGGTGACCAGTTGGGTGCAGCAGAAGAGGGGTGGTGAGGTCTCCTGTCCCATCCGACAAAGGGGAGTAGGTGGGTCAAATGGGTTGGGTCTGGTTTGGGATTGCGGGAGGTTGTTGGGTCACGTGAGATCCAGCATCAGGGGAGTCAGCTTGGGCTAGTTCTTGTGGAAAGGGGGTAGGATTGGATCTGGTACAGGGATGTGAGGGTGATGGGTCAAGGCTGTCATCTGACACACTCCAGCAGGAGGGTGTCAGCTCAGCTTAGGTCCAGAATGGCGGAAGCAATCAGGTCAAGACTGGTGGGTAGGTGTGTTATCAGGTCTGGTGAGAGGGAAGTGGGGATCAGCTGCAGAGTGTGGAGGGAAGGGGGTGGGGGTAGATGGAATGTGTCAGCCAGTGGAGGAAGAGATGTCTGAATGGATCAGGCAGTGGGATGAGGGGTTGGTTCCCGGGATGTCGGGTCAGGGTCTATGTTGCAGGGGTCTGGGGGAAATGTAGTTGGGCTGTTTCAGGTAAATTTGCGGTCCCTGAATAGGATACCCAGAAGTCAGAATTTGTATTTAGAAGTCTAACTTTCATAACTATTTACTGAATTTGAACAGAACCCTTCGAATTCTCTGATTTAAATGGAGACTTTCATAGTATTCCAGGCACAGAGGGATTTCCCAGTGGAATCTTCAATTTCCTGAAAAATGCTTTCAGAGTCTGTTACAATGGAGATTCCACAGTGCTCCAATGTACAATTCCTACATATGCTGGAATAACAACTGTCTGGCCATCTGAAAATCCAGGCTATTACATTAAGTTTGATTATCAGGAAGCATGGGCTTGGAATTTATTTTTGTAATGACAGCATAACTGGCATTATTGGATGAAACTGACTATGTCTTCTGCTGTCTCTGCCTGAACAGTTAAGTGCTGAAGTCTGGAAACATGCCTAGCTGCTGAGCACAGGAAGTAATGCAGTCGACTGAGGAGATAGGAAATCTAGGGAGGCAGAAGCAGTTAAGAATACAGTTTGCTAATAATGAAGAGGGAAATGTCTGATGGAAGGAAAAACCTGGCAAGCAAATACAAGGCTGAAACTTGCCATTTAGAAGCAATTCTTTAGAGACTGGAAATCCTGATGGGGAAGTTGTAAGAGTTAAGATGTCTGTATTTGGTGCTGCGGTGCTGTGGAATAGTTGTAATATCAGTCTCAATGAACAATGTAAAGATTGAGGCTAATGCTCTGGGGTCACAGATTCAAATTCAACCGCTGCTGGTGGAATTTAAGTTCAGTTAATAAAAATCTGGAATTAAAAGTAAGTCCTGGTAATGGTGACCATGAAACTATTGTTGGTTATTATAGAGAGCTATCTGGTGCCTAAAGAAGGAAATCTGCTGTCCTATCCAATCTGGCCTACACATGACTCCTGACCTACTCTTTACTGCCCACTGAAATGACCAAGCAAGCCATTCAGTTGCATCAAACTACTACAAATTCAAAAGAGAAAGGAATCAAACCAGACAATTACCCAGCACCAACTTAGGTATCGGAAATATCAGCAGCACACTCAACACTGACAATTCTATAAAGTCCACCTTGCTAACCTCTGTTGACGTGTGTCAAAATTAGGAGAGCTGAGTCACAGGCTAATCAAGGAACAGACTGACATAATAATACTCATAAAATCATATCTTACACTTAATGTGCCAGGCACCACCATCTCTTGGCATATCACTGGCAGGTCACAAATACCAGAGGTGACATCTTAGCTAGATTGGGACGGAGTTGGCTGGAAGTCAGCAACATTGAGACTAAACGTCATGATGTCTCATGCATCAGGTCAAAGATGGGAGAAGGGACCTCTTGAAAATTGCCACCTGCCACTTATTCCCCACCCCAGGAGATGAATCTATGCTCTAAGTTAATTTCCATTAAAAGAAGCACCAAAAGTAGCATTAGCACAGAATATATTCTGGGTGGAGAAATTCAGTGTCTATCACCAAGAGTGGCTTGTGGCACTATTATTTATTGAGCTGGCATAAAGACCATAGCCGCCTAACTGCATCTGGGCCATGTGGTGAGGAAAGGAGAGAAAAGCTTACCTAAAGTCATAGAGTCATGGAGCTGTACAGCATGAAAACTAGAGTCAGTCCAATTCATCCATGCCAACCAGATATCCTAAATAAATCTAGTCCCATTTGCCAGCACTTCGCCCATATCCCTCTAAACTCTTCATATTCACGTATCCATCCAGATGCTTTTTAAATGTTGTAATTGTATCAGCTTCCATCGCTTCCCTGGCAGCTCATTCCATACACGCACCACCCTCTGTATGAAAAAGTTGCCCCTTAGTTTCCTTTTTAATCTTTCCCATCTCACCTTAAACCTATGTCCTCTAGCTTTGGACGCCTCCACCCTGGGGAAAAGACCTTGTGTATTCACCTTATCCATGCCCCTCATGGTTTTATAAACGTCTATAAGGTCACCCGTCATCATCCGACGCCGCAGGGAAAATAGCCCCAACCTATTCACCTTCTCCCTTTAGCACAAACCGTCCAACTCTGGCAACATCCTCATAAATTTTTTCTGATCCTTTTCAAGTTTGACAACATCTTTCCTATAGGAGGGAGACCAGAATTGCACACAGTAATTCCAATAGTGGCCTAACTAATGTCCTACAGCAGCAACATGACCTCCCAACCCCTATACTCAATGTACTGACCAATAATGGCAAGCATACTAAACGCCTTCTTCACTATCCTGTCAACCTGGAACTCCACTTTCAAGGAACTGTGAACCTGCATTCCAAGGTCTGTTTGTTCAACAACACTCCCCAGGACTTTACTGTTAAGTATATAAGTTCTGCCTTGATTTGCCTTTCCAAAATGCAGCACCTCACATTTATCTAAATTAAACTTCATCTGCCACTCCTTGGCCCATTGTCCATCTGATCAGAATCCCTCGTTGCACTCTGAGGTAACCTTGTTCACTCTTCACTATACCTCCAATTTTGGTATCATCTACAAACTTACTAACTACATCTCCTGTGTTCACATCCAAATCATTTATATAAATGACAAAAAGCAGTGGACCCAGCATCAAATTTTGTGGCACACCGCTGGTCACAGGTCACTAGTGTAAAAAACAACCCTCCACCACCACCCTCTGTCTGCTTCCTTTGAGCCAATTCTGTATCCAAATGGCTAGCTTTCATGGTATTCCGTGTGATCTAACCTTGCTAACCAGTCTACCATGACGAACTTCGTTAAATGCCTTACTGAAGTTCATTTAGATCACGTCCACTGCTCTGCTCATTGTGTTGTTTGGCACTGTTACTATGCTAAATGGAAAAGATTTCACACAAATCTAGCAATTCAAAACATATACGAAGTGCTATGGGACATCGGCAGCAGCAAAATGATATTCAACCACAGTCTGTAAGCTCATAGCCCAGTGTATCCTTATTCTACCATTGCCATTGGGCTGGGAGAGCATCCCTGTGATTCATTGAAGAATGCAGGATGGCATGCTAGGAACAGCACCAAACCAGTTTTACCTGAAAATGAGGTATCAACCTGGAGAAGCTATAACACAGGAAAACATAGATGTCAAACAGCTGATTGAAGATACTGTTGGTGGAGCTCATTGATTCCACAGCCAATATGTCAGTACAAAGCTCTGTGGTCCTGCCAGGTCCAGATATGAATAGTGGTAGACAATTTATTTAATAACCACCCAAAGGAGAACACTCTACAAAAGACTCCATTCTTAGTGATGAGGTATTTGCAAATGCTTCAGCATTGTCTTCACTTAAAAGAAAAAATGACTAGTTCAGACTTTTTCAAAATCAACCTGTTTACAGATGTTGTTACACACTTCTAGAGCAAGTGATTTTTGAACCTAAGCCTCCTAGCGCAGAGATAGGGACACAACCCCTGAACCACAAGATAACTAGAAGAATGGACCAAAGAATAGATTGAAAGTGATGAGCTTGTTCAGCAAATTAACATGAATATGAATGGAATGGCTGCTTTCTTTTTTGTAAACATCTATGATTCTTCTTGAAGTCCAGATTGGAGATTGCCAGTGCTGTTCAAAAAAAAGCTGCAGATGTTGGAAATGTGAAACAAAATCAGAACTAGCTGGAGAAACACAGCAGCTGTGACATCATCTGTGATGAGAAAGCAGAGTTAACATCTTGGGTCCAATGCAGAAGTCTTACTGGACCCGAAAAGTTGGTTCTGCTTTCTTTCCATAGGTGCTACCAGACCTGCTGAGTTTCACCAGATATTTCTGTTTTTGTCAATACTGTTAACTGATAACTATTTTTTTGGCATTTACAATTCAATATGTAATCTTGTTCTGAACTTTCCAAAAAGAAAATAAACTATCAATTTCAGGGAGTTTCATGGAGGGTTTTTCTTTGCGAGCTGTAATGAGTTATCTCACACAATTCTCCACTGAACACCTTATTAAGTATGCAACAAGCCTCTTTGGCACTGCACCAACTTATCTTCTGCTCACCAGCAGCAAAAGTGCTCGCTGCTGCCGGGACTTTCCGGGTTTTCTGCTATGGGTGCCATGTTTAAAATGCAGCTGAGCACCAGGTCAAATGTTGCCAGCCAGGATTAGCCCTTTCCAGTTAAGGTAATGGGAGGGAAAGAAGAAAGAAAAGCTTCTGAGGGAACATAAGTGGCATGGGTGACACTTCATTGTAAACAGAATATCACATTCATAAGCATATTGACACTTTAAGTCATCACCTGTCTGATCAACCGCAACAAGAATGCAGCTACAGGGACATGTTATAAAGTATTCAACCAGTTGCTAATGATAACTTTTGTCAAACTGCAGGAAGAAGGAGAAAGAACAAATATAAAAATCTATCATTGCAAGGCCAGCTTGCTTTCGAGCAGCAACAAATTTACCATCAATGAATGATCACTGTGCTCAGTTCCCATTTACTGGAAGTGGGTGTTAAAGAAACCCTGTGTGGCTTGTTGCGTCTGAAGTTTTCTGCTCAGTAATGGTGAAGATTATATTTCCACTGCTCAATATGCTCATCTTCCTCCTTAGAAGTCTGCAAGCACTCTCCCTGTTCTTCAATATCATCATAACTCTCCTTTGCCTGCTCTTTTGTGGAGAAATCTTCCCTCATCTCAGTCACAAGTGGCTCCTCCATATTCTTAAACTATGAACCTGATTTTGGACTTGCTGATCATTGGGAACATCCTTCTTCTATTGACCCTGTCTATCCTGTTAGAATTTTATGCATTTTTATGAGTTTCATTTTCCTTAATTCCAGTGGATATAATCCTAACTAACCCAGTCTTCTCTTCAGTACTGCCATCCCAGAAATCAATCTGGTAAACCTTTGTTTCACTCACTCCATAGTCAGAACAATCTTCCTCAAATAAGGAGATTCCATTCGGAGACGGTACTACAGGTGTGGTCTCACCAAGGCCCTGTACAATTGCAGGAAGATATCTCTACTGCAGTACACAAATCCTCTTGCAATGAAGGCCAACGTACCTCTTTGCCTTCTTTACTGCCCGCTGCACCTGCAAGCTTACTTTCAGCAACTGATGTACAAGAATACCCAGGTCTCTTTGCACACCCACTTCCTATCCCAATTTATTTCCAATCAGGTAATAATCTGCCTAATAATCTGTTTTTGCTACCAAAGTGGATAACCTCACATTTATCCACATCATATTTCATCTGGCATGTATTTGTCCACTCATGCAATTTGTCCAAATCATACTGAAGCATCTCTGCATCCTTCTCACTGTTCACCATCCCAGCTAGCTTTGTGTCATCTGCAAACTTGGAAATATTACGTTTAATTCTCTCATCTAAATCATTAATATATATGTTATAAATAGCTGGGATCCAAGCACTGATCCCTGCAGTACTCCACTAGTCACTGGCTGCCACTTGGAAAAAGACCCATTTCTTCCAACTCTTTGTTTTGTGTCTGCCAACCAGTTCTGCAAACATGTCAGTACATGCCAATGTACATACAAATTACATACCAATATCTTATGTGGGACCTTATGGAGAGCCTTCTAAAAGTCCAAGTAAACGACATCCACTGGCTTCCCCTTATCAACTCTGCTAGTTACACCCTCGAAAAATTCCAGTAGATTTGTCAAGATGATCTCCCTTTCATAAGTCTATGCTGACTCTTTCTCATCCTGTCATTGCTTTATCAAGGGCATTCACTCATTAATGCAGAGATCTGACAGCTATCAAGAATTAACATCATGGCAACTTCCAGGGTTCTTGGGGAAGATCTCTAAAATGTGGAATTAATGATCATGGATAAGTTATAAATTGATCAAAACAGAACCCTTTTCTGTGATGCATTATGTAATTGTGTTCATAATGTGATATGTGTACACTCAATATGCCCTGGACCTAGGGGAAGCAGGCTATGTTGACAAAGCCTACTGCTCGAGTTCCTGTCCTGACCTCACCAAGGGAAAATGAAATTAAATAGTGTGATTCTGCATAAATTGCATCAGTAGCAACCTTGATCCATTTGAGGGTTGAGGATCCCACATTTTGTCCCCAGTGATCCTTGGAAGCAGCAGTTGCACATAAGAGTTTGGGCACCTGTCACCTTGATGACCATCTGGATAGGATGGCTGTCCATCCCTTCACTTTGAAGGTCCTTCTCCAATAGATTGCACAGCTCTGTAATGGTGTCACAGGACATCCCCACTTGGCAGTGGCAAATCACCTTCCTGATCTGAAGGAATTAGCATTGAGGACAATAGACTTTTGACTTATTGTACCTTTTGCTGTGGCCTCTTCATTTGGAGGCTTTGTGGGAAATATCAGAAGCAAAGCAAGTCTTTACTAATGTGAGCAGTCAGCAATCACAGCATGCACATATGAAAGTTTACAGTAGTCTTTGATCCAGTAGGATATGAAGGACTTTGACAAGGAGGCAATGGAATGCCTACACATGGATCTTTGAAATAGACTCTATTCCAGTGTGTGCAGCACAAACTATGTTACATAAATATAGTAGGAGATTAAATGCGTTATGATTAATGAAACTTTGCCTCTCTTGTGCATTGCACATAAAGGCATGACAATTCAAGGTCAGAGAAAGAATCTCCCAATCCGTGTGCAGCAAATAAAACTTTAGATTGTCATTGTGAAGTATGGCCCACAGGTGAGACTTTAAAGGTCATCTGTGACTACTACTGCTTCACAGAGATGACTTTGATTAACTTGTAATGACCAATGACATGATCAGAATTGCTTGTGTCTAGGATTTGTGTTTAACATAGTTGGTCACTACATGTAACTCACATGCAGAATTCTATGATTTCAGATGTCTTTAACCTGTACACTCTAAATGTCTCAATAATGCAGTTGCCCCTTAAAAGGCTCCACATCATTCAGCAAAGCTTGCTCCCTCAGAAAAATTAACACTCTGCCTGCTCCAGGTGTGGTGGTAGCCATTTTTCATCTCATTCTGCATTTATGATTCGAATGTCAATGGAAGGTAACATGTCTAGTGAGTTGAAGGCTCAGCCTTCGGTCTGAGGGACCCTTCCCAAATCTTCATCGTCCTTTCTAACTTACACTCACTGTCAGTCCATTGATACTGACCCTCCAAATGTTCCCACCCTTCTCTTTTATTTACATTTTCATCTCTCTGCTTTACCCCCAGACTTCCAAGCCTTAATTAAGCCAGTCGCCATGATGCATGGATCTCCTCCATGAATAACCTATGCCCTCCAACTCCCTATTGTCTTTCACCCTTTTAAATTGAGTTGTCTCCCTTCAAAACTATTGACCCTGTATGCCAACATGCTGATTCTAATGCCTACACTGACCTCCCCAACTTCGTCACCAGAGTAGTAGTCCTTGTTAACTTCCCTTGGCTCTCATTGAGTTGACCCACCCCAGTACTGACTCCTCATGCCCACTCCTTGACTGACCCTGAAAGGACAGCTAGGACAGATGAGTGCCCAGCATAGCTCAATGACTGACTCGATAGTCTCAATTCCTTAGACTGCTTGCACTGGACATGCAGCACTAACTGTAGCCTACTCTCTGGACTATAATGATATGGAACCATTGAACATGAATGTCCCTAGAGGCTGACTGATTGTGACCAAGACCCAGGACTGACATTGGATAATGCCCTTGAGTAACCTTGGCAGGATCCTTTAAATGATGATAAGTCCCTTTGAGCTGACTGAGGACTACACCCTTTGATACTTTGAGACATGGCTATGCATGCAATGTGTTTTTTTTCTGCGTAAGTTGCTGACGCATGATGCAGGTTTGACATTGATATAACATGATGCCATAAAACAACATGTCTGCCCCCTTGACTGTTCCTTGATGGGAAATGTGACAGGCTGTCTGGCCTTGTGTCTGCACTAAAAGGCAAGGCAAGACAGAAGTGTTGTAAGCTTATACATTCTGAATGAGGTGGCATTGTTCAAAACGGCAAGGCAAGGCAGAGATAGAATCATAATGTTGTACAATACAGAAACAGGCCCTTCAGTTCAACTCATCTATGCTGACCAGATATCCTAAATTTATCTTGTCCCATTTGGCCCATTTACCGCTAAATCCTTCCTATTCATGTACCCATCTTTTAAATGTTGTAATTGTACCAGCTTCCACCACTTCTTCTGGCAGCTCATTCCATACCCACATCACCTGCTGCTTAAAAAAAGTTGCTCTTTAAGCCCCTTTTAAATCTTTCCCCTCTAGCTTTGGACTCCTCTACCCTGAAGTAAAGACCTTGGCTAGTCACCCTATTCCATGCCCGTCACGATTTTTTAGACATCTATAATATCACCCCTCAGCCTCCAACGCTCCAGGAAAAATAGACCCAACCTATTCAGCTTCTCCTTATAGTTGAAACACTCCAAGCCCGGCAACATTTTTTTGTAGAGAAAGTAAGAACTGCTGCTGCTGGAGTCTGAGATAACACAGTGTGGAGCTGGAGGAATACAGCAGGCCAGGCAGCATCAGAGGAGCAGGAAAGCTGACATTTCAGTTCGGGACTCTTCTTCAGAAACATCCTTGTAAATCTTTTCTAAACCCTTTCAAGTTGTATAGCAAGATCTTTCCTATTGCAGGGAGACCAAGTTCTTTGCTGCTCTTTCTGCTTTTTGGCTGTTTTTTTGTCTCTTCTCTTCCTCTGTGCATGCACGCCTCCCTACCTCCATTCCTCCAGCTGCCTTTCAGCCAGCCTTTCCCCGCCAGGCTCCTATACTCTCCCACATCCACACAAAAGCCAACTGCAAGCCCTTGCCGTGCTTCATTAGGTTCCAGCCTACATTCTCTCATCTTTCCACACTCCCCCTTTCCTGACTGCTGCCTGCAGACAGTGTCCAGCCCCAATCCCTTTCCTTCTGTCTTTTGGCAGTGCTGTGCTTTCCTCCCTGCCTCGTCCCTACAGGACAGTGATGCCAGGAACAACAATTGTGCCTCCACCAGCAAAATTAGCCTGTCACTCGATTGTAATCATCCAAGTAAATGGAAAATAATTGAGTACTAAGAGAGCAAGTGAGGACTCCAGAGATACACCGTGTTCCAAAACAGGAGCTGACTGTCCTCGCATTCAAATTGGACTGTCAGCATTGTAATTGGAGGTGTCATTAAACTCCAAGTATTGAAGTGGTGAATAGTATTATGAGTGAGTTGGAAATTTGCCCGGATAATACGATGAGGTTAGTGGTTGGAGGCAGTTGCTGCCCATGAATGTGCCTTGAAGTGTTGGGAAATGCTGGTCAAGATGAAAGCCTGGAGAAGATACCTGCTGCCACCAGATAACCACTCAGAGCTTCATGTCAGGAATCATCGGCATCTAGTTTCTCTCCTCTGCCTGGAAAAATAACAACCTTGCACATTTCTGAGGCAAGATGAATTGATAATGTATAAAGGCCCCTCACTGCACACTAGTGAGATTCTCATCCAGCCAATAAAACCTAGGGTAGAAAAGTTAACTTCTTTCTTGACATTGACAATTTAAGTTTTTCTTTCACTCCATATTTTCTCAACTGTCTCACTATGTCATTCAGGGGCTGGTAAAATTGTGCCCCTTGGTTTTGCTTTCTGTTTGCTGGTTAAGAGAAGTACTCAAAGAAGTATAATTAAATTTGTTATATGTTCCCGGTATTGGGTAAATCATTAGTTTGAATTAAAAACTTGTGTTTTGCAGGAATCTTTGCATACTTGAACTACAAAATCCCACGCACTCGGAAGGTGACCTTTGAAATCTTAATCAAAGGTTTACAGAGACTTGAGTACAGAGGATATGATTCAGCAGGTAAATTTTCAAAATGCAGTTTTCATGCAGTTTTGACTATATTCTATTGAATTCCATATCCTGTCTTTATACAAGAAATTTTAATTCCCAAATAAAGACGTGAATTAACTAAATGGCCAATTCACCTGCATCAGCTATAGGTTAACATCAGTAAAGCCATAGAGTCATACAGCATGGAAGTAGTCCCTTCGGTCCAACTCGTCCATGCCAACCTAGTCCCATTTGCCTGCGTTTGGGCCATATCCCTCTAAACCTTCCCAATTCATATCTTTTGTCTTCATGTCCAAATGTGTTTAAAATGTTGTAACTGTACCTTCCTCTGGCAATTTATTCCACCTACAAACCACCCTCTGTGTGAAAAAGTTATCCCTCATAATCATAGTCATAGATCTATACATACAAACCACCCTCTGTGTGAAAAAGTTGTCCCTCTTAATCATAGTCATAGATCTATACAGCATGGAAACAGATCCTTTGGTCCAAGTCATCCATGCCGACCAGATATCCTAAACTGACGTAGCCCGAATTTAGCCCATATCTCGGTAAACCTGTGATGATATTATGGCTTTAGGAGGTGTATTTTGTCTTGGCTCTTTTATGACAAAAGGTTGAGACAATCTGTCTGCTCCAAAGCCAAGAAAGTAAACAGCTTTGAGGCCTTGTTTTTTTTTTTGGTAAAATAGAAGCAGCCTGAATGGGGCTAACCTCACACAGAACCAGGATTTTTTTTTAATCTTGGCCTTGAGTAGGAGTTGGAACGTGGTAAAGTCACTATTCTGGGAAATGCTTTGCATTTAATGTAGTAACTGTTTACATTAGGAACAACGTAATCCATACTTAATAAACAATGTGTAATCTCATTGGGTCAGGGAGCAACTGTGAAGAGCATAGATAGTTTTCCTGTGCTTTTATTGTTAATTTTTATATGCTATATCTCTGTAAAATTCTCCAGCTCAAATGAATGGCCCATTTGATATGTCAATATTTCTATGCTCTTCACAGTTGCTCCCTGACCCGATTAGATTACACATTGTTTATTAAGTATGGGTTACGTTGTTCCTCATGTAAACAGTTACTACATTAAATGCAAAGCATTTCCCAGAATAGTGACTTTACCACATTCCAACTCCTACTCAAGGCCAAGATTAAAAAAAAATCCTGGTTCTGTGTGAGGTTGGCCCCATTCAAACTATCACTCTCAGACATACACAGACAAGAACATCAGAAACAGGGGCAGGATTAGGCAATGCATGAGCCTGCTCTGCCATTTAGTGAAATCATGTGTGATTTTCTATCTTAGCTAGACCTTCCAGACTCTCCCAATATCCTTTAATTCCCTTAGTATTCAAAAATCTGTTAATCTATGAGTCAAATGTTCTCAATGTTTAAGTATCTGAGAGAACACCAAAGGTTCACAAACTTTGAAGAAGTTTCTCCTTGTCTTAGTCTGAAATTTACCAAAGCCCCTTATACAGCTTCTTCCAAACCTACAACCGCTACCACCTAGAAGGGCGAGGATAGCAGATACATGGGAACACCACCACATGGAAGTTCCCACCCAAGCTACTTATCATCCTAGCTTGGAAATATGTCACTGTTTCTTTAGTGTCACTGGGTCAAAATTCTGGTCTATTTTCACCAGTGGACTGTAATGGTTCAGTAAGGGTTCGATAAGGAATAGATTTTAGTTTAAACGTATTGAATATCTCCTTGAGTGCCTGCTACTGTTCATCATTTGCCCTAACTTTCTGCTCAATCCACTACAGCAAAATCAGTCCTCATGTCTGTGTAATTACCTTGTTTAACACCATGACAGTGTGGGACTCAAGGTTCTAATCCTCAAGCTGAATTTGAAATTCCGGCATACTATGATCACTCTTTCCTGAATGATCTTTTACTATGATATCATTAATTAACCCCATTTCATTGCACAATATTAAATCTAGAATAGCCTGCTCCCTGTTTGGTTCCACAATATATTGCTTCAAGAAATAATCTCTAATATACTGTATAAACTCTCTCTTGAGGCTAACATTTCCAGTTTGATTAATCCGGTCTATATACATATTAAAATCACTTGTGGTTATTGTCATACCTTTCTTACAAAGTATTTCCTGGGTTATACTGTGTCCTACTGTGGATCTACTTTTTAAGGACCTGTAAGTTACTCCCATCAAGGAATTCTTTCCTTTGTTATTTTTTGTTTCTACCCAGATTGATGCCAAATTTTGATCTCCAGTGTTGATATCATTTACAGCACTGATCTCATCCATTACTATCAAAGCTACACAACCTCCTTTCCTTGCTGACTATCCTTCTAAACATTGAGTACCTGTGGATATTCAGTTCCGAGTCCTTGTCTCCCTGTATCCCTGTCTTAGCGATCGCCACCAAATTTGCCTCTGTTTGTGCTGTGACAAGGGCTTCTGTAAGTATATAATTTTATTGAAAACTGATGCTTGATAGCAGTAGTGTCAGTTTCTCCACTTCCTAACTTATTCATAGCTATCTTCTCCTGAATCTGTAGAATTTACTCTGGTCGAATTCCTACATCATTATTAAGCTCACTGATAATGTGAGTGCTGTTGTATGGAAAAAGATTTATATTTTGCCAATGTTGAATGACAATATCTTTCACCTCCTGTCTTTCCATGAATCACAGACTCACTACTGATGACATAGCTACTATTTTTGTGATTGCTATGGCTTTATCTCCAGAAATCTTACCTCTTTTCCACACCCACTCCCTTCTTCAAATCAAAGAGTCTAGCATAATACTTCTTAATCCTAGTCAACCTTGGTCTGTTTCCTCCCAAAGATCGACGTATGGGATTAGACATCATAGATCCATAGTTGGAGTATGCTTGTGTTTCATTGAATTAATTTCCCTTAATCTTGACTCATCCCTTCCTGCTCTCTTCAACCATTTCCACCATCCCCTTCTGGAAATGGAGAAAGAAGTTCAGGAGGGTTAAGTAGCTGGAGAGTGGCACTGGGTGTTGATGCTCGTTTAATGAGCTGGTGAAGCCAAGATGGTCCAAATGGTCGAATCACCATAACAGACCGTGAAAATGACTCCTAAAATAAATGGAATCTTAGCACTTTATAAATAAAAGCATAGAGCACAAAAACAAGGAAGTTATAATTACCTTTTCCCTATGGGGGGGAGTTTCGAGTCAGGGGGTGTATTTTTAAAGTGAGAGGAGAAAGACTTATAAAGGCTTGAGGGGCAACTTTTTTACACAGCGTGGTTCATGTGTGGAATGAACTGCCAGACAAAATGGTGGATGCAGGTACAATTACAAAGTTTAAGAGACATTTGGATAAGTACATGAATAAGAAATGTTTGGACAGATATGGGCGAAGCGCAGGTAGGTAGGACTAGTTTCATTTGGGCTTATGGTTGGCATAGACTGGTTGGACCGAAGGGTCTGTTTCCATGCTGTATGACTCTACGACTATGACTATAAATGAAATAAAGAGAATCTAGGTGGATGAGGGTATTTGTGTTTGATCCTTGTTGGAAATACCATTTGAACAAGAACTGCAGAGCTCACAGATACCCTAATGGGTTATGGAAATGCAGAGTAATTGGAGTTACTTCACAGTTGGGCTAGAGAAAATCAATTTAGTTTGGTAGCAACTGATGGCAGAAGCTTCGTAAATATATCGGTGCGTAGGGAAGCAGGCTAAAAATATCAAATGTGATACAAGAACAATAAATTGCATCATATAGTGCTGTTAATGGAGAATATCTTAACATGGCAATAGAAGAGCAGACACTGCAATTTGGAGAGAGATAATTGGGTTAACTGAAAGCTTGGCCAAAGAAATTGATTTTGTAGTTTTTGGAGATATTGGGTGGAGGTTTTTGGAGAATTCCAGAAGTTTCCAGACTGAGGTGGCTTAGTATGAATGATGGATAAAGGGTGGAAATTGAATAAAAGGTCAGAGTAAGAGGCCAAAAGTTTGAAAGCTTGAGAAATTGTAGAAATGGACACTAAGAAATAATGGTGGAATTTGAAACCAAGGATGAGGAATGTATAGTTAATGTGATAGATTTAAGTTAACAAGTATCAGAGTGATTAGAGGACAGGACTAGAGATGTTTAAATCTGCAGACTGAAATAACAGAGGCTAGTATCCTGTCACCAGGTCACCCTTTATTTACACATGGAAAGTCCTTAACACTGATCCAGCTTCCTCAGGGCCAGCTCTCAGACTGAACAGAACCTCTGATACTCCAGCCAGGGCTCCCTGACGGGACCAGATTAACAGTCCAATTAGGGAACTCATATTCTATGCGGTCCATCTGGCTGACCTCATTATAATCACTGCACAGACAGTTGGACTGAGTACACATAATTTACTTGTTAACCTTAACTCTGAGTCAGGAGATTGTAGATTTAAAGCCTATAGCATACAAGTCCATTGCTCATACATGCTGTGCTATTTCATAAAGATTTTTAATTGAGGATCAGTTGATAAATTGTTGATGTTTCCAAGTATTTGGACAGTGTTCCACATGTTTTTTCAATCCTTGGCTTCTTTCCCCATCTGTATTAGAGTACAGGATTGATCCCCCAAGCCTAATCCAGTCTAAACAAATGCACACATTGCTTTCATCAGTAAAATTTGATGTATTCTTCTTTCATTCACTTTTGAATAACTGCTGCTTTAATCAACAGGAATAGCATTTGATGAAGATAATGAAAAAGACCGTATAAATGGTGGCAATATCTGTCTCTTTAGAAGCAAAGGCAAAGTGAAGGCCCTGACTGATGAAATTTATAGTAAGTGATCATGATCTATAAATTCTAAATTCATAACTTTCACAATAATTAATTAAGTCTTTGGTACTCTTGATGTTTGTACATCCTTCATTTTTGCAGACAATGAGCCACATAAAATGTATTACATTGAGCATTCTATATTAGATTTACTTAGTATATTTTGGTATTTTTAATGCTATTGGAAAGTATGACTTTTTTAAATCACATAAATAAAAGTAAATATAAGGTCACTTTTTGCTCAGCTGAATATTAATTTAACCAGCAAATGTATGGGATGAAATCTTCCCAGCCTCTGAATGACATAGGCCATGGGAAGTAAGTTAGGAAATACACATGGGGTGACCAGCATGGAACTTCTCAACATCAGGAGCAAAAGGCTGCATTTTCCAACCAAGTGTTGAATGGTGAAAATAAAGTTTTAACCAGTGAGCTGTATGAGGCATATTTAAATATATTAGCATGCATTAACATCTTATTATTACTTAATTTTGCCTCGTTAATATGCAGTTTCCAATTCCAACGAATTGAAACTAAATGGTGACGATTTCTGGCATGTAGGTCAGAGTGGTTACCTGACTATTCCAGCTTGCCCCTTGCTTCTCCACACCCCTGCCTTGGACATCATGCATTAACATCTACAGGCAGACTCCGCAGGCAATGGCCGCAAGTGCCTCACATCTACAGACATTGGCATCTGACAGACACCAGCCTCATCGCATCATCATGCCACATCTCTGAGCTACTTACGGAACACTTCGGGATGTCCTTGCTGTAGTTAGACCGCACCAGCATCTTTCATTGGAATGCTGTTGCCAGGATACATTGCATATAGGGACGGGCTTCCAGCTCAGGGATTGGAGCAGGGTGCACCTCAGGGCTACTTGCTCAATCTCTTCGCACTAAGACAATTTGTGACTATTTTGATGTGCACAGCATCCCGGCGTTGCATTGTCTTGCAATGCCTTTTAGAGCTTTGTTTCGGTTTGTGAGGGAGAAGACTTCAATTTTGAGTGATGTGATGCGCTTCAAGGGGGAACAGCATTACACAGACAGCCAGACAGTACAGGTGAAAGACACCTGTGAGCAGTACATGTTCTATGAACCTGAGGCATTAACCAACTATGTACAATCCTAATCCTGGCCCCAAGCACTCTTGACCTTATAAAGCAATATCAGGAATCATTGCTAATAACGCTGTGATATACAAATGATGTTTTGTGACCTGGAGAGGTTCACCTTAGTTACCAAAATAGCAAGCATCTACCAAGTTCCCATTGGCTGCCCACAGTGAAGGAGCTGCTCACTTCCCATCTTGGACTGTGGGACCTCGGCATCTCAGCATGCTGCCTCCAATTGTGACACGTGACTTCCCCAACACAGCACAAGTTCCCAGGACTGACTGTGACCTATATCCACCTGTCAGGCTTGGAAGGACAGCCCCAACTGATGACTGACAGACTCCTGACTGATTTCTGTGTTTTCCCCTGACGGAGTTACAGCCAAAGATTGGAGGCCCTTGACTAACAGCAATGGCCCCCTTGACTGACAATCACCCCTTTGACTTGAATGAGGCCTATTCCCCTTAGACTTTGAAGCATGGTCATTTGTTTGAAGAACATTCACTGCGTTTGCTGTGTAATTTACTTGCATGTGGTTTAGGTGTCACGTTGACATAGCATGATGCCTTGACTGATCATTGCTGGCAAGCTGCCTGGCTTTTTGTTTGTACAAAAGGGCAAGGCAAGACCGAACCGCAATGAGCCTTGAAATTCTGAATGAAGCAGCAATATGCGAAAAGACAATGCAAGAGATTGTGAGCGTCCAATTAAGTGCAAGGTGAGAGAGTGTTAAGAAAGTGATGAGCGCCAAGAAAACAAGAGCCCAGAGATACACTGTCCTCTGATGGTTGGGATGTGTGTTTTCCAAAAAGACCCGTTGACGCTAATGCGCAAGCTTCTCATCTAGCCATTAAAACTGCAAGTGGAAAATCAAAGTTTTTATCTGGATGTGGAGAATTTTTTTTTTCCATTTTTGCTGTAATTTCCCAATTATTTCATCATTGCCCATGTCATTCACAGGCTGTTCTGCTTCTTGAGTTCTGTTTTCTGTAGGCAATTCCATTTCTCACAGTTATTTTCAGCAATTGTGCGTCCCTCTTATATGCACTAACATGCTTGCTTCCAACAATGCAAAAATGTGTTTGATATTTGCAATGCCTTCATTCTCCAGTTACACATGCACCTTCTTTCTTGTATGATCACAGCCTTCTTTCATTATTCTTTACTTTTCATTAACTTTTGGAAAAGCCATTACTGTTTTCTTGTTTTCTGCTAGTTTTATTCACGTTCCCTTTAGCCCTTGCACTTTATTTACCTGCCCTATTATTTTCTATACTCCTGTTTTTTTCTTTAATACTGTATTTATCAATCCTTTTATTTATCCATGGTGGTTTGCACTTTGATGCAACCCTATTTTGTTACAGGAATATATTCAAATCATATTTTGACCATATATTTAAGGATTTTCTACTACTGAGCCTATTTATAAAATTTTCTGCTCAAGTAATTTGAGCTAAGTTCTTAGCTTGCTGAACTTTTCCTTTATTCATTCCAGCTCCTTGAATTTAATAGTTATTTGCCTTACCTTATTTTCGAGAATATAATCAAATAAAACTCCTTCATAAAAAAGAAAATGCTGGGAAGGCTTGGCAGGTCTATCAGCATCTGTGGCAGCATCAAAAGTGAAGAGTCATTTTGGACTCAAAACATAGACTCTGTTTCTCTCCAAATAGATGCTGCCAGCTTTGCTGAGTTTCTCCAACATCTTCTGTTTTATTTCAAATCTCCAGCTTCAACAGTATTTTGATTTTATTCAAATAAAATTCATTTCGGAGTTGAACTAGAAATCGGCCAATGATGAAAGTAATCATGGATGCATTCTAAAAGTGTACTTTTTGATCAAGTGCATTGTCTACATTCTAATGTCTTTTTCAATGGTTAAAATTGCCTATTATTGCCCTATTGTAGTCTTCTATTCTCTAACCTTCACACAGTGGTCTGTATCACACATGCTGTTTTCTTTTCTGCTTATGCATCCTTGCAGATTCTATCTTAATGCAATCTTGTAGGACGTATTGCTTTGACACTATCCTTTATGAGCATTACCATTTATCACTATTTTCCGGAACTCTTCTATAGTTTTATAACTAGAAATATTAAGTCCCAGTCCCGTTCTAACCTAAGTCACATATCTCTTATAGTACAACAGATTATTATACTATTTTTCATTAATGCTTCTAATTTTTGTTTAAGTGCTTTGCACAATCACATAAATGTCATTCAATTCTGACCACCCAATTTTTAGAGCGTTAATTTTTTTGTTGTTTATTTCCTTTTTACATTTTTTGATATCACTTGCCTCTGATATAACAGAATTTTTACCTCTTTCTTGCTTTTTAAGAGTGTAAAGAATCTTTTATGATCTAAAACATAAAATTAGTCTTTAACGTACCTAAGTTGTAACATTTTAAATATATTTTGGACTTGCGTTCAATCCTTGAAATTAATCCTGTGTTTGAATTTTTGGTTATTTGTTTTTCAGTTTCAATTGGAATGACGCAAAGATGCCAAGCAAGTGTAAACCACTTCTAAGATTGTCATTAATTAAGAACTAGATTCACTGCTGGATCATGATGTTATAAATAGGTTGTCTACAGAACCAGGACAGAGGTTGAGAATCAGTTGCCAAGGGGCTAAGCTGAGAAATGTTTAGAGTGTTTACATTGTGATGTAGGATTATAGTACATTTCTATTGCTTGAAAAACTTAGATTCTGAAATAAAGGAAAACAGGCTTTTCTGTGAAGGTGATCTTTTTTACTTGAAAGGTCAGAAAGTCACTTTGAAAAGTAATTTGTCCTAAACCAACTGAATAGCAAGCAACCTGGTGAAATAATTGTTGTTTACCAAGTGTAAGCTTTTATTATCTATAATAAAACAGGTCATTGGTCAGAAGCAGGTGTAGTAATATTAATGAAGTCATCCAGGTAGGCCTCATAGAATAAGAAGTTCCCTGATTGGTGTTTTAATCTGGTCCAATCAGGGACCCCTGGCTGACAGATATAAGTAGGAGTGTCAGAGGTTCTGTTCACTTTAGGAGCTGGCTCTGAGGAAGTTAGACTAGTATCAAGTGCCATGCATGTGTAAATAAAGAGATACTTGATGACAGGATACTGGCCTCTGGAGTTATTTCAGCAGGTTCAATTCAGAGAGAGAAACATAACCAGCAGATGTGCTGTTTAGCAACCCAAAAGTAGCCTTAAGTCAGAGAAAAGTCAGTGAGTTAACTTGTCTGGATGTCTCTGGGACAGATGACAAGATTACCTTCTGAAGATAGAAAGTCATCAGAAGTAAAGCTTGCAACATTGTCAGTTGAGTAGGAACTTTAAAGTGAAGATAGGAGTGATACTTCACTGGGTTCAGTGTCTGTAAAGGATATTGCTGAAAAAAAGGACTGAAGTTTTCCTTTTGCTATTTATAAGATATTTCAAACTGGCAGAGAGGTTGCTTTTTTTTTACCCTTTGGCACAATAAGCTTATCTTCTTTCGTTAGAAGTGCATTAGATCCTCTTGTAAATACATTCAGTGACTAACCACTATGGTAACAAAATAGCAAAAATAAAATATATGGTTTATCAAGCTAGGTTTAAGTTTGGAATCTAGCCTGTCTGGTTTTGTCATCAGTTGGGATCATAATAACATTCAGAATGGAAATTTTTTTGGGAAAAGTATTTCCTTCTACTTCCTCTAACAGCCTGCAATCTTAAAGAATCCTGAGTGAAGCTGAAGAAATCATATATTCCACTTTTTTGTTTCAAAATGAACATGGATGTGGCATTAGCTGCATGAAATGGGAGGGGAGAGCCTCCCCACGTCATTGCTCAGACTACTGAGTACAGGAGTTGGGATGTCCTGATGAGGTTGTATAGAACATTGGTGAGGCCACTTTTGGAATACTGTGCACAGTTCTGGCTACCTTGTTATAGGAAGGATACTACTAAATTAGAGAGGGGTTCAGGAAAGATATATCAGGATGCTGTTTTACTCATTCACAGGATAAGGGCATTGCTGGCCAGGCAGAATTTATTGCCCATCCCTAATTGCCCAGAGGGCAGTTAAGAGTCAACCACCTTGCTATGGGTCTGGAATCACGTGTAGGCCAGACGAGGTTAGGACAGTAGTTTCCTTCCCTAAAGAACATTAGCAAACCAGATGGGTTTTTCCCAGAATCGATAATGGATTCATGGTCATCATTAGACTCTTTAATTCTGGATATTTATTGGATTCAGATTCCACCATCTGCCATGGTGGGATTCAAACCCGGGTCCCTAGAACATTATCTGGGTTTCTGGGTTCATAGTCCAGCAATAATACCACTAGGCCATTGCCTCCCCCGTTGCCGGGTCTGGAGGGTTTGACTTATAGGGAGAGGCTGAATAGGCCGGGACTTTTTTCACTGGAGTGAATGAGGTTGAGGGGTGACCTTATTGAGTTTTATAAAATCGTGAGGGGCATAGATAGGTGAATAGCAAAGGTCTTTTCCCTAGGTTGGGGGAGTTCAAAACTAGGGCATATATTTTTCAGGTGAGAAGAACCTAAGGAACCTGAGGGGCAATCTTTTCACACAGAGGGTGGTTCATATGTAGTATGAACTGCCAGAGGAAGTGGTAGATGTAGGTACAGTTACAACGTTTAAAGGACATTTGGACAGGTACATGAATAGGAAAAGTCTTGTAGGATATGGGCCAAACGCAGGTGGGACTAGTTTAGTTTTGGAGGTGAGAAGAACCTAAGGAACCTGAGGGGCAACCTTTTCACACAGAGGATGGTTCATATGTAGTATGAACTGCCAGAGGAAGTGGTAGATGCAGGTACAGTTACAATGTTTAAAGGACATTTGGACAGGTACATGAATAGGAAAAGTCTTGTGGGATATGGGCCAAACGCAGGTGGGACTAGTTTAGTTTTGGGAAGCCTGGTTGTCCTGGACAAGTTGGACTGAAGGAAATGTTTCCGTGCTAATGTGTGCTTCTGTATAAGACTCTATGTTTCTCTTTCTCTTTGAATAAAAAATTTCTGAGGAAATTCTCTTTAAGATGGAAAATATTTGCAGTATGAATTACCTAATTTCCTGTTCATCCCATAAAAAGATATTACAGACACAGGTAGTTTTGAAGCTACCATTCTGGAGCACCTGACTGGGAGAAGCACAACACAATGAGTCATCTTTCAAATTGCATCTAACCTTTCTAGCCTCCTAAGCACTCCCAAGTTTCATCAATGTATTGTTAGAAGTCAAAGTTTCAGCTACCTTTTTTGGAATTTCCTTCTTGTGTAACTCCTCTCTTCATTTTTTCTTTCTATGATCTACTTCATGAGGCTTACCACTTTGATGGAACTTTTGGTTAGACTCCTGATATCTGCTTATGTGGCTTAGTGTCAAGTTTGAAAACTTCTGTGAAGTAATTTGCTTCATATTTTACATTATTTAACTTGCAACATAAATACCTGTTGCAGTTGCATGGGAATGTACTTAAGCAAAAAATAGAACGTTTGCTCAGCAACACATTCATAAAATGTTTGAGATACTCCTTTGTGTCCTCTGATTTATAAATAATATAGAGTGTGACATTGAATTAATTTGTAAAATTGTTGTTTGACAGTGTGCAGTGATTTATGTTAACATGTAAATACAGCACTTGATATGTAACAATTATTTTGTTTCAGAACAAAAATTTGTGAACTTTGACAAAGTATTTGATGTCCATTTTGGGATTGCCCACACTCGCTGGGCAACACACGGGGTTCCAAATGAAGTGAACAGTCATCCCCAACGCTCTGACGGAAGAAATGGTATGTGCTTTTCGTGTATTAAAAATGATGAGAGAAGTACAGATAATCCAAGTCAGAATATGTAAAAAGGTAATTTATGAACTTTAGTGCTCTACAAGATAGAAATACAGCCAAACATGATGCTAATCATTTACAATGCTATCTACTGAGAGGTTTTGTGTTTCCTACTGTTGGATAGTAAGTGTTCCGAGTACTTTGTTTGATTAGAAGTGACATAATGTAAAAGAAGTGAAGAAAATCACTGCAATGAAGTTAAGAAGGCTTTTTCCCCGTGACATCAGCATCACTTTTTAAAATGCATTAATTCCTGAGATGTTGACATCACTAGCAAGGTCTTCATGTATCGCCCGCTCCCCCTTGCCCTCGTTGGGAACATTGGAACAGGAGTAGGCCATTCAGCCCCTGGAGCCCGTTCCACCATTCAATAAAATCATGGCTGATCTGTGGCCTATGTTCATATATCTGCCTTTGGCACATATCCTTTAATACCTTTGCTTTGCAAAAATATATCTATCTCTGATTTTAAATTAACAACTAAACCAGCATCCACTGCCATTTTTGGAAAAAAGTTCCAAACATTGATCACGCTCTGTGTATAGATGTGCTTCCTAGTATCTGTCCGGAATGGTCTGGCCCTAATTTTCAGACTATGCCCCTTAATTCTGGAATCCCCAACCCGTGGAAATAGTTTATCTTTATCTACCCTTTTTCTCCTGTTAATACCTTGATGCTTTTCATTAGATCACCCCTTAACCTTCTAAATTTTAGAAAAAATAAACCTAAATTGTATAATCTCTTCTCATAACTAAACGCCTGAAGTTCTGATATCTTTCTTGTAAACCTACATTGTACTCCCTCCAAAGCCAATAAATCCTTCCTAAGGCATGGTGCCCATATCTGTTCACAATCTTCCAGATGGGGATCTAACCTGGGTTTTGTATAACTGCAGCGTAAGCTTGGCATTCTTTTATTCCAGTCTTCTAGGTGTAAAGGTCAGTATTCCATTAGCTTTCTTGATTATTTTCTTCCTGTTCATGGCATTATTTTGTTGACAATGAAACACTGTTGTATTGGCCACTACAGTCCATTTGGGGAAGGTACCACATTGATTAGTAGGGACCTGGATTTTGACCCAGCAATAATGAAGGTGCAGCAATCTGTTTCAAAACCAGAGTGGTGTGTAGCTTAAAGGAAACTTAGAGGACGTGGTGCTCCCACACTTCTTCTGACTTTGCCTTTCCTGATGAAAGAGACATTGAATCTGAGAGGTGCAGTTGAGGAAGGCTTGTTGAGTTGTTGAAAAGCATTTTATACCTGGTACACGTTGCAGTCAAGTCATAGCTTTGATGGAGGAAATGAATATTTAAGATGGTGGACAGGGTTCTGATTAAATGTACTTCTTTGACTTAGATAGACTTCAGGCTGTGAGCTTCTTGAGTATATTGGTGCTTACGTCCAGGCATACGGAAAGTATTCCATTGCACTCCCAACTTGTGCCTTTTAAGTATCAGTGAGGCTTTGGAAAGGCAGGAAGTGAGCTGCTATTATGGTTTTGTGGCTGGTCCAGTTGAGATTCTGATCAATGGTGACAATATCTTTTTGGTGGGTAATTAGACAATGGTAATAATGTCAGGTGGAAATGGGCAGAACTGGCTTGTCCAAAATACAACCCGGGTAACAGAATCTGGCCCACCTTGCTTCTCTACTTAGCCACCGGAGCTGTTGCTCAATGCACAAGTAGGTGACATTGAAAGATTCCGCATGGAGCTGCACCTCCAATAGATGTTAACCTTGCCAATGATGTTCACATTCCATGAATTAATAAAACAAAATAAGATAGTTTACTTTGTTCATAACTGGCCAGGAAGTTTATTTGGAATCTTACACAATTGTATGGCCATTCTAGGACCCCTGCAAAGAAATCACCCTAAAGTTGGATAAGCCTTTTAGCCTTCTGTTGCCAGCATTCTCTTGTATCTCCAAGGTTAGTAAATCATTGAGTAGGGCGAATAGAACATGATTCATGTCCTTCCTAGTATTTTGACGCACCCACATGGTGTGGCAATGATGGGTCTTAAAAATGTTCTTTTAAATTTGCACAAGTATGGATTTGAACGATAGATTTCTGGACTGACAGTGCTTTTTTTTATTTTTAGAATTTGTGGTGGTTCATAATGGAATTATCACAAACTACAAAGAACTAAGAAAATGTCTGGTAAGAGAAATTGTCATAAACTAATCAAATTTTAACATGATAATAAAATGTGTACATTTTTAATAAATCCTATAGGTCTTTTCCATTACAGGAGAGTAAAGGTTATAAGTTTGAATCTGAGACGGATACAGAGGTGATTCCTAAACTAACAAAGTACATGTATGACAACAGAGAAAGTGAAGCTGTTAGATTTTCTACTTTGGTAGAAAGCGTTGTTCAACAGCTGGTGAGTTGTAACTAATTCTTTTTCAAGTAAAAACATTTGAACATTATGTTTAGAATACATGGTGAATGGAAAATACATATTTTTAACAGCTAGAATATTTTGGATCATTTACCCTCCAATACTGTTTGTATACTTTCAGTACAAGCAATTTTGCCTATAAAGTGGAAAGTCAAAATGTGCAATTCAAAATATTTTATAATTTTGGCTATGATCAGATATTTCATTCAAATAACATTGCAAACAGACTTTAGTATTAACTGAAATAAAATACATTAACTAGTACCAATGGTTTCAGTTAGTACTGCAAAGCATCAGTTCTAAACAGAATTTGAAAGTCTGGCATCTTTTTTGCTATGCATGGGCATTCACCGTGACCTAATTTTTGAGATGAGGGCAGTAACTGCAATTTTTTAAATGACATTTTGGCTTCCTATTTGTCCATGCCATTATGGTTATACTACCTAGCTATGTAACAGCCAGGCAAGTTTCACCATATTATTTTAAGTTGTATGTTATTTGCATTATCACACAAATAGAAGATTTGAATTGGGATTTTGATTCGCCCAACTTTGGGGCCTGCTAGTTCCTTTGTGCTGATCATAAGACTCGCATTGCTTTCTTGAGACTGTTGTCCTGAGACCTGTGCTATGAGCGTCTTTTTGCTTCACTCTAAAAGAATGGATTTTGTTTTATGCTTTATTTGCCAGATGATCTAAACATTATATGTAACTTTACTGAGAATGTACTCTTGATTTTCTTATAGTCTGTCACTTAAGGTTGAAATAAAAAAAAATTAACATCAGAAGTTACATTTTTTGTACATGCAGGAAGGAGCATTTGCAGTTGTCTTCAAGAGCCTTCATTTTCCCTGCGAAGCCGTTGCTGCGAGGTTGGTTTGAGGTTAAGTTGTGAGTGTAATGATTACTGCTTGAGTTTTTTGGCAGAACAATAAGCACTGTTGTAGAAAGTCTGGGTTCAAATCCCAACTGCCCTAGAGGTGTGTCATAACATGTCAGAATAGGCCGCTTACAATTACTATAATTTCAATGTTTGCTTCTTGCAGTCTTTTTGGAAATGTTTACCATTTTTTACAGTTTTTAATTTAAAGTCAAGTATTTTAATTATTGCCTGTTGGATTGTGATTGGCTGTTAAAGTCTGGTTAAACACATTGTTAAGTTTGTGAACGTCTTCATTTAAGGTTCGAAAGCAAAGTGTGGTGGCTATTAGTTGTCTTGAGTACATATATAAGGCACACCTATAACACAGCTGTGTATAAGGAGCTGTGTTACCGGGTAATCAATGCTTTGTTTCTACAAGGAAAAGGTGTGTTAGTGTTTGATTTCACCAGCAGGCTGAATGTCTGAATTGACATCGGCATGGAGTGGCTCAGTACTGAAATAACAATATTTTCCTTATGAAAATGAATTTGTTATGAATAATTTTAACAAATTAAAATGCTTGGCCGTAGTCAATGATGCTGTCGCCAGCTTTAAATTCTTTCCCAGCCAGCTCTAAAAAGGGTCATGTATGGATCTAATTTAACACAATGTTAAATGCAGTTCTTGTACAAATTGAGGTTACTTTCTGGTCGTTGATAAAGAATATATGGGGCACATATGTGAGTTAAAAACCAAGAAATTAAATTAACATTGAACATATGTACATGCAGGTTAGGAGCAGGAGTAGGCCCCTCAATAGAACATTGCTGATCTGATTGCTCCTCTTCTTGCCTATTCCTGATAATTGTTTACTCTCTTGCTTATCATAAATCTATCTACCTCTGCCTTAAAAAATATTCAAAGATGCTGCTTCCACTGCCTTTTGATGAAGAGAATTCTAAAGACTCATGACCCTCTGTCTTAAAATGTAACCCCTTATTTTTAAACAGTGGCCCTTAACTCTAGATTCTCCCACATGAAGAAACATCTCTTCCACACCATCAAGAGCCGATCTCATTGACCTCAAACAAATCTCTTACTCTTCTAACCTCCAGAAGATATGAACCTAACCTATGTAACCTTTCTTCAGAAGCAAACACACCCATTTCAGATATTAGTCTAGTAAATCTTTCAACAGCTTCCAACATACTTGCATTCTTCTTAAATAAAGAGATCAGTACTGCACACAGTACTTCGGATGTGGTTTCACCATTGAACTGTACAACTGAAGCATAACCTCCTTACTTTTGTATTTAATTCCTATGTAAAATCATTTACATTCTGTTACGTTTCATAATTACTTTCAGTATCTGTGTAGTAACCTTCGCAATTCATGTGCTAGGACTCTCAGATCCTTCTATCTCAGAGTTCTACAATATCTCTCCATTTAGAGAATACACCTTTTTAATTTTACCTGGCAAAATAGGCAGGGTCACATCTTTCCCCATTTACTAGATCTTTTCTCACTCATTTAGTGTATCTATTTCCTTTTGTAGCCTTCTTACGTCCTGTTCGCAACTTACTTCCCTATCTATATCTATGTCATCAGCAAATTTAGGAACCAAACAGTTGGTCCCTTCATCCAAATCATTTGTACAAGATGATAAAAGTACCTAAAGCAATATGTAATTTCCTTCCAAATTGAATTTTCTGATTTATTGTTAATTTTAAAAAGAACCAGATTTACTGGTCACACATTGTTGTCTGGTGAGCTGAGACAGGTGGCTAACTTTGCAATGCTCAGGAGTGCGACACTCAAGCTGAATCTACAGGCTCCTGTCTGTCACCCAACAGAGGCCGGTAGCAAGTGATGGCTGGCCTGCAATTTTAAACCCAGGACTTTAGTTGGCAGGGGGATGTTGCCACAGTTCCAAAAAGATGGTTCTTGACAATCAGGTAGGTGGCTACTAGGGGGTTAGATAGCCAAGGTGTTGAGGGGATCAAGAGGAAAGCTTGAGGGACACCTGATATTTTCTTGCGAGGCTCAGCAGAGCACTCTTGCTCCTCCCCTTGTGTTTAATCTCGTGCTGATGTCACATGGAAACCATAATGGTTTTATGGTATTGACCCTGGGGTTAAAATTGCACTTGGACTCCAATAACGTCACCATGTCCTAATATGCACATTTAAAGCAGATCCTCCTGCCTTCCAGCAGATAATCTGCTGACCTGCTTCAAAGGGTCATGTTAAAATTCCATGCAGAAGGATCAAAACAGATAAGTTACCACAATTTTAATTTCCTGCATGCCTGCTTTCCTTTCAGTAGACAATTTTAAAATCAATCCTATGGTATGGAAGAAAATTAAACCGGACACCTCAATTACCTGGAAAAAAAACTGAGGAATTGATTTCACTACAAGTGGAATGGTTATTGAAACAATGTTTATCTCCATACTAATTCAAGATAAAGCAACTCACAAGAAGTGTGGCATGAATACCTTAGCGCATGTAGACATTGGGCCGTATTAAAAGTTCATTGAGTGAATTTGACTGTTTGCTAATGACTTGATTTCTCACGTGCTATCAATTTGAACTAGAAAAATCAGTTTATTTTCTATTCCTCAGGCGAGGAAGCCCACTGCTGATTGGTGTTTGCAGCAAGTACAAGCTCTCCACCGACCAGATTCCAATACTCTACCAAACATGTAGGTTGACTTTGAGTTTACAAGTGGATCAGTGAGTGCTGGGGAGGTAGTGGCATAGTAGTAATGTCACTACACAAGCAAACCAGATGCCAAGGCTATTGCTCTAACATCCAAAAAATATGGGGGAACACAGGTCCTAACGGAAAGGAATAATTGAAATAAATAAATATCAGTATGGAAATGGTGTTGGGGAAACCAGTGGGATTAAAAGCAGATAAATTCCCAGAGCCTGATAAACTTCATCCCAGAGTACTTAAGAAAATGGCCCTAGAAATAGCAGATGTGATAGTCGTCATCTTCCAAATTTCTATCGATTCTGGAACAGTTCCTATGATTTGGAAGGTAGCTAATATAACCTCACTATTTAAGAAGTGAGGCAGAGAGAAAACAGTGAATTATAGAATGGTTAGCTTGACATCAGTAGTGAGGCAAAATGCTAGAGTCCGTTATAAAAAATGTAACAGCAGAGCACATGGAAAACAGTGATAAGATCAAACAGAAACCAAAAGAACTGCAGATGCTGTAAATCAGGAACAAAAACAAA
>JAHRHZ010000289.1:16527408-16541456 GCA_024137785.1 Ginglymostoma cirratum
AGAAAACAGAGTTAACGTTTTCTCCTCCACAGATGCTGCCAGACCTGCTGAGCTTTTCCAGCAACTTTGTTTTTGTTCTTGATAAGATCAAACAGATTCAGCATGGATTTATGAAGGAGAAATTGTGCTTGACAAATCTGCTGAAATTTTTCAAAGATGTAATTAGTAGAGTGGATAATGGGGAGTCAGTGGATGTGGTTTACTTGGATTTTACAAATCTTACAAAAAGATTTTGATAAATCCCACATAAATGATTAACCTGTAACATTAAAGCACTTGGAGATGGAGGTCATGTACTGAAATAGATTGAGAACTGGTTGACAGAGTGGAAACAAAGAATTGAAATAAACTGGTATTTTTCTGAAAGACAGGCGGTGACAGGTAGGTTACCACAAGGATCTGAACCCCAGCCATTCTGAATGTATATACATGATTAGATAAGGAAACTACAGGCACTCCCTGGGTTGTGAACAGGGTTCTGTTCTTGAATCTGTTTGTAAGTCGATTTTGAAGCAAGTTGGAACACAGTGTAACACAACATAAAGCAGCCATTTGTAAGCACAGGGAATGTTCATTTGTTGGGTCTTTAAAATTACATCCCTGTATGGAATCACATTCGTAAATACAAGCATTTGTAAGTCGGATGTGTTTAAATCAGGGTCACTCCATAGGAGTCATATCTCCAAGTTTGCTGATGACACAAAGCTTGGTGGGAGGGTGAGCTGGAGAAAGATGCTTCAGTGTGATTTGGATAAGATCAGTAAGAGGGCGAATATACAGCAGATGCAGTATAATCTGAATAACCATAAGGTTATCTATTTTGGTAGCAAAAGCAGGCAGGCAGATTATTTTTTGAATGTTGATAGATTGGGAAGGGGGGAGGTGCAATGAAACCTGGTTGTCCTTGTACACCAGTCACTGAAAGTAAGTATGCAGGTAGGCAGATGGTGAGGAAGGCAACTGGTATGCTGGCCTTCATAACGAGAGGAATCAAGTACAGGAGCAGGGATGTCTTGCTGCAACGGCATTGGGTATTAGTAAGATCACACCTGGAGTATTGAGTGTAGTTTTGATCTCCTTATCTGAAGAAGGATGTTCTGGCAAAGAACATTTACCAGACTGATTCCTGGGATGGTGGAACTGACATACGTGGAGAGACTAGATCGGTTAGGACTGTATTCACCAGGGTTTGTAAGATTGAGGGAGGATCACACAGAAATCTATAAAATTCTAATTCCTTTTTACCTGTATTAAATGGCATGTAATACAGCAGTAATATGAGCCTAGGATCTCTGACTAAGGGGGCAAAGCACAAAGAGGCGAAACAACACAATGAAAGGCAGGGATGCTGTGAGCATTTAAGTAGGTTGAGAGTGAATGAGTGCTGTAATAGGAAGAGACCAGCTTGGAGATCCAGTCTGGTGCAGTGGCTGAGTGCACAGGTAACTACATATCAAAAAGGTAAAACTTGGTGCTAATGAGATGTAAATACATGCAAGAGAGGCTCTCACCATCAAAAGTGAAATTTTTTATCTTGCTGTTCAAACCTCGAGTGGAAAATCCAAACATTTTCCTTGATGTCGAGAAGCTCATTTTTATTTCAAACTTGCAATGTTTTTCCAGCTAACTTGCCATTGACCACATCATTCAGGGTTGAGAAATTTCAGCCCTTTATTTATAATTAAAGCTGCCATATTTGAATCATTAATCTTGAATGGAGCTATAATTAAACTAACTTCATGAGGAAGCTTCCTTATTAGCTTTACCAAAACTAATCATCAATCAAATTGAAATTGAAAGAAGACAATCTTATAATTTAGGAAGTCCCAAAGTGCTTCACAGCCAATTAATTACTTCTTCCAAATGTGGTTCCTGTTGTAATGTAGGAAATTGTGTCAGCCATCTGGATGCAACAAGACTCAACAAACAGCAATAAAGTAAATAACAATTTATGTTGAGGCATAAATATAGTAGGATAGCAGGAGAACTCCCTTGCTTTCTTCAGACAGCCATGAGATCTTTCACGTATACCTGAGAGGCCAGACAGGATCTTCATTTTCATCTGAAAGACTGGATACTCAGAAATACACCGCATGTAACACTTGGAAATTTCCACCACAAAATCTCAGACTGAGTGATAGGATTTCTTATTGTCACTTATTTTAGAAATGAGTTTCTTAATTTCCAGCGTGTTAATTTATTTTTACGAAAAGAAAATGTTCCACCAAATGATTTCCTGAAGTTCAAATCTCACTCTAGATAAAAATATCAATAATGGACTTACAAGCAAGACACACCAAACCGAGACCGAAAATTTTAAGTGCCTGCATCCAATTGGAGAGGAAAAAGCTATTGAATTTTACTTCGCATCTGATGCTAGGTAAGCACAAAAGCAACTCTTTTCTTGCATTCTTTTTGAAAACTCAAATTGTGATCTCTACTGATGTTTTCAGAAGATAAAAGTACAGGGTTGAATTTTACCAAAATAGGTGTCAGTTTCAATGAGTTTCATACAGGTCTCCATATGAGCTCTTGCATGTTTTCACAGTCAATTCTCTGCTCCTCATCTCTTTTATACATGCACCACACTTCTTTGGTGGCATACCCCTGCTACCTTAAGCTCACCAGTAGTGGAAGTATTTGCCACTGCTATGACCTGGCAGGATTTGTATCACTGGCACCATATAAAATGCCAGCTGCACACCAGATTAAATGCTGCAAGCCAGGAATTGCCATTCACTGCCAGAGGAGACCACAGCACAAGACCCTGCCAGCCTGGTCTGAAGTTACTTCGGGGATCAGTGTGATATCCATGATCTGGAAGAATGCCCAGCAGTGCAGAAAAAAAGGTTAATGACTTTCTCCACTCCACAAAGGTAAGTGCCATCATCTTCTCTCCGCTAGCACACATTGACTCTACACCTACACATCCTACACCTACCTCCACCAAGGCTCATGGGCTACCACTCTCACTATTTAATGTATCATCTACACTCACTTGCTCGCACCCATGCTATCACCTCAGACTGCCAACCTTGCATGCCCTCTGCACTTCTGAATCACTCACCTGATCACCTCACCACCTTTCCCCTACCTGTACCAGAACATCAGCTATGACA
The DNA here is from genome assembly GCA_024137785.1 of Ginglymostoma cirratum. Lineage (NCBI taxonomy): Eukaryota > Metazoa > Chordata > Chondrichthyes > Orectolobiformes > Ginglymostomatidae > Ginglymostoma > Ginglymostoma cirratum. The sequence continues at coordinate 16,530,528 of JAHRHZ010000289.1, forward strand.
CCTCCCTTAGTCTCATTACAGGAGAAATTGGCCCTCTGCAGGGTAAAGACAGGTAAGACAGGTGGTGAGGTGCCCACATTCATTACTTTACTTATTATGTGCAGAAAGTCCTTGTCTTATTGGGAGATGACAGTGACCACTCACATGGTCACGAGATCTCCATGCACCAACAACTAAATAAGGTTTATTGTCAACTTCTGCACTGTACTCACTTTATCCTTTATTGTGACGTGTATTCAATGTAAAATACAATGGAAGTGTGTACCATTGACCATATACAGGCGCCATTCACTCTAACTTAGAATAAAGTAAAAAAAAACTTAAAGAGAACCCAACTTTTCCTCTCCGCTGCTTCAGCATGCCACCGCCAGAGTCCCACACTGGGTTTCCCAGCCCACTGCATCCTGCTGCCAGAGTCCTGCTCTGGGCTTCCCAGCCCATTCCATGCTGTTGAGAGTGACCTGCTCTGGGCTTCCAGCCCACACTAAGCTGCCGAGAGGTCTCACTCTGGGCTTCCCAGCCCATGCCATGCTGCCACCATGCTCCACAAGGAAGCAAGACTCCAGAGCCAAGCTTCACAGGCAAACTGACTGACTCTCTAGCCACGCTGCCTTTGAAGACGTCGATTTCCCTTACCAGGATAAAATTCATGAAAGAAGAATAGAACAACAACCAACTACCCTTCCTGGACATAATAGTCGAACACAAAAACAACAGGGAACTCCAGACTAGCATATATAGAAAGACCACACATACGGACCAGATGCTCAATTACACTGGCAACTACCCCAATGCCCACAAACAGAGCTGCATCAGGACACTATTTAGATGAGCCATAACACATTGCAGCAACCTGGAACTACACAAAGCAGAACAAGAGCACCTATATGGAATCTTCAAAAGGAATGAATACACAAAAAGCGCAATCCATCTTTACCTCCAAGACAGACCACCACAGGAAGACACAACACAACCAGACTCACGAATCAGTGTACCTTGTATCGAGACATGTCAGAGATGAGCACAAGACTACCAAGAGCCCTAGGTATCAGAGTAGCCCACAAACCAACAACCACCCTATGACAGCTACTGATGAACAGAAAGCATCCCAAACTCAAAACCAGCAAAACCGGCATAATATACAAAATACCATGCAAGACTGTGAGAAACACCAACTACCCTTCCTGGACATAATAGTAGAACACAAAAACAACAGGGAACTCCAGACTAGCATATATAGAAAGACCACACATACAGACCAGATACTCTAGTGAGAAACAGTACATAGGCCAAATCAGAAGAAAACTGACAAAAAGGATACACGAACACCAGCTGGCCGCCAAGAGACACGACCAATTCTCACTTGTCTCACTGCACACGGACGAAGAGGGACACGAATTCGACTGGGACAACACATCGACAATCGCATGAGTCAAACAGAGACATGCCAGGGAATTCCTCGAGGCCTGGTATTCCAACCAGAAGTTCATCAACAAACACATTGACTTAAACGCTGTGTACAAACCGCTGAAAAACAGAACCAGAAGTAATACCAACCACCCAAGGCATATAAATAACAAGCAGGACAGAACACTGATGCTTTACCAGAGGCGCAATGACAATGTTGCCCAGCAGGGTAACAAAACATTTGGAACCAAACACACTGGCTCGGCGAGCATGTCTATAACCTCAGCAAGTAGGTTTGCTGGAGACACACTCAGAAAGTTGGATTGAAGATTAAAGAAGTCCACCAACACCTGTAGCCTGCGCCTGGCTGACTGCATTGACAGGTTGGCAAATGCTATGGAAACAGAGGTCTGATTTCCTCAGAGACTGCCAAATATACAACAAACCTTTATGTCACCACAGTAGCCATTAGTGCTCATCAGATATGACAAGGTGGCAGGGGATGAGGGACCTCACTCCAGGTCCCCCTCCCTCACAAGGTGACGGTGTGGTGTCAATAGTCACCCAGCCAGGAGGGGAACCACATGCAGACCCCTGGACATCTCCATTCAGGATACTCGAGTATTAACCAGACCCTCAACATTGCTTGCAATTTCTAACCCTGCTGTAATTCAAGTGTAGAAGGATGAATCTATATCAGGACATTTGCAGCACGTCTGAATCCTTTAACTACAAATGCCATGGGGAATGCTTGCCCCAAACTCCCAATCCAACAAGCTGCATTACTGGGAATGCTCCCTCCACCGCAGCTGTGGAGCCCAGGACTGCACCTATTTGTAATTGGAGGGAAAGGTAAAATAAAGGGCACATAGGTGGCGTGGCTCAAAATTGATTGTAAATAAATCATCACAGTTGTAAATATATGTTCACTTTTAATCACCAGCTGCGTGAGCAACTGCCATTCTAGCTGAAGCTACAAGAATGAAGGTAGATAGCCATCATTAGCACCACACAATGTTCTATCCTTTTCTTAGTGCTCATACTGGTACGAACCTTTATCATGATTGAATAAGATAGCTTCAGATAATGCAAAATGTATAATCTTAACATTTATAAAACAGGAAAAGCATTAAAGGATCAAAGCATTAAGCTGCATTTGCCGTTGCAGTCACTCAGGAGGTCCTGGCCTTTGCAACGTCAAAATATTTACAGTCAGCAAGAGATGACTTTGCACAGCTCAGTTCCGTTGAATGAGTTCATAATGAAATCTTGCCTGCGTTGCTTTGGCTGATACTGCAGTGCCGTTATTCTGAAGAACATTCTCATTTCCCTACTCTGCATAATGCTGCAGCTTAAACAGGTCCTCATCCAACATAAAGCTTTGTTATGTTCCTCAGTTGTCCACAGCAAACAAGTCAATGAAGAAACAGCATCTTTTACTACTGTCAGAATGTCAGATATTTCATGCATGGGGTCCTGATATGAGGAGTCATCTGAGGACCCTTATTGGCCCAAGTGGAAGAAGGTATTGCATTGCAGATACACTGTTTGTCACAACATGGCACTCTGCCTGTCAACTCCACACAGAGTATAGGCTACTGCCTGTCTTTCATCTCTGCAGCGTTCCATGAAAGATGAGTAACTATGGCTCTCCTGCATCTTCAACACATCATAAGGGCACCTATGGCTGTAAACTCCACATGCTAGTCTTGGGCTTCCAGACACATGTGTTTATCATCCACTTGTGCCACAACCCTTAGTATAGCAGCCACAGCAATGACAACAGCTTTTGTTCTTGGATTCACTGGGGACAGTTCCAATGACAATGTTTGAAAACTATAAGGAACAAAACAGCAAATCAGCTCCTTCTGATGAAGGGTCTAGGCCCGAAACGTCAAGCTTTCCTGCTCCTATGATGCTGCTTGGCCTGCTGTGTTCATCCAGCTCCACACCTTATTATCTAGTAAGACAACACAGTTTCACACACCAAGAATGTGTATCAAGAACACAGGAAATGAATGATTTAAAGCCCTGACAGAAAAAGCCCCACGCCTTGTTATCTCGGATTCTCCAGCATCTGCAGTACCTTTTACCTCTGTAAAGTAGGACAGGTTGTGTCAGGTCAACCCTCCCTTTCATCCCCACCTCCTTGACCTGACACAACCTGTCCATCTTCTCTCCCACCTATCTGCTCCTCCCACCTCACTGACCAATCCCCACCTGCACTTCCCCAGCCCCACCCCTCCTGTCTCTATTTATTTTGGAGCTCCCTTCCCCCTCCCCCATTTCTGAAGAAGGGTCCTGACCTGAAAGATCAACTTTCCTACTCCTCTGATGCTGCCTGGCCTGCTGTGTTCATCTAGCTCCACACTGTGTTGTCCCTGACTCCAGCATCGGCAGTTCTTACTCCCTCCTCTGTAAAGTGATCATCCAATAATTGCAACAAACACAAACGTTGAAACAACTTCCTCAAAACATTGGAACATGGAGGCCTCCAACAAGGGATGCATCTACAGTGAGATATTGTTGACCCAAGTCAGACATATGCTGCTTAAGCCTTTTAGTGCACATACAGTGGGAGTGCATGTGGCAAAAATAATGACAACCTCTTCCCACTACTCCCAACCTTCACAAGTACCCAAGAAAGGCAGTGTTGCATATCGATAATGGCATGGACATCTTACAGTCCAGGATGTGAAGTAAGTAGCTCCCGCATTTTGTGCAGGCTATGAACCCTTGGAAGGTGATTGCAACTTTTGGAACTAAGGTGAATTTTTACAGTTCAGCTGACATTGCTTGTGTATCACAGCCACTAGTGGCAGCAATTTGAAACGTGGAATAAGCTGGTCAAGATTACTTGTGGTCAGGAGTTTTAGTCTATACTGCAGGTCTATGCATGGGGTCACATATTACAGATGTCTTGAACATGTGTGAGTGTCTGCTTAATGCTATTGCCCTTTGAAAAGCCTTGTGTATGTGTAGAGCCTGCTCCATCTTAGGGAAAAAAAGAGTCGTGGTAGCCACTTTTACACACTTGTATGGTCTCCTCATTGAAGCCAGGGCATTTGTGACTGTCAATGATCGCTCCTCCCAGACATACTTCTTTTTCTCCCCTGCTGTGTTGCCTCCAACCTGTGGTTGAATTGCCTCCCCAGTTCACAATTATTTCCCCTCTGCATTGCAGCAGGCGGCTTCCAATTCCCACGATTGACTTGCCCAGCATCCCCATCAAACCAGTGCACCAACAACCTCCCCTTGCCTTTTCACATCCCTTGGACTGACAATAGCCCTGGCTGATCAATGACCACACCTCTGATTAACCTCTAGCTCCTAGATTGACTTACTGCCAATCCTCATACTGATTGCATTGGACCTGCATGGCTGTCTATGGCCCTCTCCCCTGACTGTAATGATACAGATCTACTGACTCCGATCAGCCCAAGCACTTGACTGGCTGTGGCCAATCCCCTAAATTGACTCACATGATGCCCATGATTAAGCCTAATTGTGCCAGTACTCCTTGACTGAAAGCAGTTTCCCCCTGACTGAGGACTACTTGTCCTGGAGTTTGAGACATGGCCATTTGGTTGATGTCCATTCAGTATAAATAAACAAATAAGCTGCTGGCACATGTTGCAATTGTGACATGACATACCATGGTGCCATACAGCAACATGATAGGCAGCAATGTGCAAAGAGGCAAGGTAGAAATGCTATGACTATTCGAGTGCATATAAAATAAGTGAATGCTAAGACAGCAAGCTGATTTCACTGAAATGCAGCCTGCTGCAATTTGTGATGTTCGCCTGTCCCTGTGTGTAAAGTGCCCCAACAGGAACATTACAATACAAGATGTCAATATGCCCCGAAGATTTAAAGTGGACAGCTGTATTTTAAGTGAGTCAGAGAAGTGCCATGATGATATAGTGAGGTTGGTTCAGGGCTGACACCAGCCCTCATGGATGAAGGATGTAGGCAGTTTCTATCCATGCTGGCCAACATAGACACCAAGAGGAGCTAGCAGCAACCTGTAATCCCCATGTATTGTGTCAGAAATGGTCACCATCAGGCTTCTTAATGCTGTGTGAGAAATTGCGTATAAGTGAGGCAAGAATGAGCAATAAAGAGATGTAAATACATGCAAATAGGCCGTTTGTCTTTAAATGACGAGATTCTCATCTCACTGTTAAAACCTTAGGTGGTAATTTGGATTTCTGTTGACATTAAAAATCTCAATTTTCTGATCTCACCATTTTTAACAACTGACTCACCACTGCCCACGTCATTCAGGCGCTGGGAAAATTTCACTCATAGTCTTGATATGCTAATTAATTACCAATAAAGATTTGCCTGAGGTATTTGACTGAAATAAATGCTGTTTCTTTCCACAAATACTACCTAAGCTACTCAGCACTTTGGTTTTTAGTTCAAATTTCCAGCTTCTTTAGTATTTTGCTTTAATACAGGATTTTCTGGATCTATCCTTCATATTGAGTTTGCTATTAACTTCATGTTTATCCATCGTTTTATTTTAATGAAGTTAATTGAAAACATTAACTACTTTTCCAGTAGATTTGTTTCATAGGTCAATTGTTCTGTTTTGTTTTTATCCTTGAACTTCACTGAGCCTTCACTTTGATTTAAATAGTTTTCCTGTATTTTGTAGAATCCTAATATCTGTTTTAACCTGGAACATATCAATCATACTTTGCTCGTTAAGTAATTAAACAAAGGATGTTGCGAATTGCATTGCAGTGGTGTTGGCAGTTGTAAACATTGTTTGCTAAAACTTCATTATCTGCTACTAACACCTGAACTAGTAAATCAGTTTTAACTAGTACTTTCTGTCCTTATATTAGCTTGTACTGTTTACTTTTGAATTTAGCCTCGTTCATTGCACTATTCCGAAAAACTGTTTCCTTCTATTCAAAGTAGAATCTGACACCAGAGGAGATAATCAGATATATAATGGTATCACCATATGGAGGTGGGAAGATGGTGGTGCCGTGGTAAAGTTACTGAGCTAGTAATTCAGAGATCCTAGTAATGTTCCAGGGATATAGGTTCAAATCCCATTATGGTGGAGGGTGGAATTTAAATTCAGTTGGAAAAAAAGTCTGCTATTGAAAATCAGTGACAGTGGGCATGAACCTACCATCAACTGTCATTAAAAAAAATCACTATGTGGATAGTCATTTATCTCCAAAGCAGCTGTACACCAAATGAAACTAAATTCTGAAACTGTTCAGAAAAAACAATTGTGTTATGAATTGTCAGATTGGCTTGGGCAATGGTAAAGCCTTAAATCAGGTGGTTGTATGTTTAGGATACAATCCAGGTTGAACATTAAATGCAGCAGTGAGAAAGCATTACATTGTTGGATGTACTTGACTTCAAATCCATAAGTTGAAATTGCGGCACTGTCTGTTCATCCAGTGATTTGATTACTTTTTAAAAGGTCCCGTGACACTATTTAAAAAAGAGCAAAGATCTTTTGTCATAGGCAATTGTCTTCTCTCATTCAAATAACAAGAATGTACACATTAATTGCTTATTTATGGAACCTTTCTCCATAGAAATTGACTGCTGCATTTGCCTACTTTATGTAGGGACTGACTTTCAATGTGATTATTAATTGATTGTGGCATGTCCTGCAGATGTGATAAGTGTTATAAAAATGCAATGTTTTAACATAGAAACATAGAGGATAGGAGCAGGAGGAGGCCATTTGGCCCTTTAAGCCTACTCCACCATTCTTCATGATCATGGCTGATCGTCCAACTCAATAGCCTAATCCTGCTTTCTCTCCATGACCTTCGATGCCATCTGCCCCAAGTACTATATCTAGTCACCTCTTGAATACATTCAATATTTTGGCATCAACTACTTCCAGTGGTAATGAATTCCACAGGCTCACCACTATTTTGGATTTCCTCCGGGTACTTCGGTTTCCTCCCACAGTCCAAAGATGTGCAGGTTAGGTGGATTGGCTATGCTAAATTGCCTGTAGTGTCCAGGGATGTGTAGATTAAGTGGGTTTTAGGGGGATGAGTCTGGGTGGGATGCTCTGAGGTTCGGTGTGGACTTGTTGGGCCGAAGGGCCTGTTTCCACACTGTAGGGATTCTATATCGATTCTTCTATATCGATTCTATTTGGGTGAAGAAACGTCTCCTCATCTCCGTCTTAAAGCATCTATCCCGAATCCTCATTCTATGACTTCTGTTCTGGACAGACCCACCAGCAGAAACATCCTCCCTGTATCTACCCTGTCCAGTCCTATTAGGATTTTATAAGTCTCTGAGATCCCCCCTCATTCGTCTGAACTCAAGTGAAAATAATCCCAACCTAGTCAATCTCTCCTCACACGTCAGACCCACCATCCCCAGAATCAGCCTGGTAAACCTTCATTGCACTCCCTTGAGAGCAAGAGCATCCTCCTTCAGAGAAGGAGACTAAAACTGTGCATGATATTCTAGGTGTGGCCTCACCAAGGCCCTGTATAACTGCAACAATGCATCCCTGCTCCTGTTTTCTTGGTTATTTCTTAAGCAGACAACGTTTTTATTGATTAATTTCATGAAACAACCTGCATTTATATAGCTCCTTTAATGTAGTAAAATATCTCAGCGTGCTTTGTAACACGAAAATTGCAATAGCTACTATCAAGAAAAGTGTCTTGCTCTTGTGCTGAAGAACAGAAAACATAAAGTCATATCTGGAATAGACTTTTAGATTTAGTCATATATGGCATATAGGAAGATGGTTGTGGTCATTGGAGGTCAGTCATCTCAGCTCCAGGACATCTCTGCAGGTGTTCCTCAGGGTAGTGTTCTAGGCCCAACCATCTTCAGCAGCTTCATCAATGACCTTCCCTCCATCAGATGATCAGAAATGAGGATGATCACCGATGATTACATAATGTTCAGCACCATTCACGACTCCTCAGATGCTGAAGCAGTCAATGTTCAAGTGGCACAAGATCTGGACAATATCCAGGCTTGGGCTGACAAATGGCAAGTAACATTCGTGCCACAAAAATACCAGGCAATGACCATCTCCAATAAGAGACAATCTAATCACTGCCCCTTGACATTTAATGATGTTACCATCATTGAATCCCGCACTTTCAACATCCAGGAGGTTATCATTGACCAGAAACTCAACTGGACCTGCCACACACATAGTGGTTACAAGAGCAAGTCAGAGGCTAGGAATACTGTGGCAAGACTCCCCAAAGCTTGTCCACCATCTACAAGGCACAATTCAGCTGTGTGATGGAGTACTCCCCAGTTGCCTGGATGGCTGTAGCTCAAACAACATTCAAGAAGCTTGATGCCATCCAGAACAAAGCAACCCACTTGATTGGCACCACATCCAAAAGCATCCATTGACTCCACCACTGACCCTCAGTAGCAGAAGTGTGCACTAGCTAGAAAATGCACTGCAGGAATTGACCAAAGATCCTGAGACAAACCCACTACCACTTATGTCTAGAAGAACAAGGGAAGCAGATACATTGGAACACCACCATCTGCAAGTTCCCTTCCAAGCCACTCACCATGTGGCTTGGAAATATATCATTGTTCCTTCACTGTCGCTGGGTCAAAATTCTGAAATTCCTTCCCTAGGGGCATTGTGGTCTACTTACAGCAAGTGGACTGCAGCAATTTAAGAAGGCAGCTTCTCAAGATCAACTGCAGGATTACAGGGAAAGGGTAGGGGTGTAGGTGTGGGTGAGCTGCTGTTTGGAGGGGCGGTGTGGACTTGTTGGGCTGAATGACCTGTTTCTATGCTATATGGATTGTATGATTCTTTGAGCTAGGAATGGGCAATAAATGCTGGCCAGCCAGTGGTGCCCACATCCCACGAGTGAATTAAAAAATATTAACCTGATAAATTTTAAAAATATCAATTGCTGCGATACACATATACAAGAAATAACTTATAACTGTAGTGCAGTGCATATTTTGTTTTTACAATTTAGCTGTTATTTGAACATATAACTTTCCCTATTAAGTAATTGCAATACTATTTAATCATCCTTCAACAGTGCAATCATAGAGCATACAAACAAAGTTATATTTTTGGAAGATGATGACGTTGCTGCAGTGGCTAATGGTTGCCTTTCCATTCACCGTATTGAAAGATCAGTGAGTGATTTAACATCAAGAGCCATACACACACTGCAAATGGAATTGCATCAAATAATGAAAGGTGAGAGGAGATTAAAAGTCAATATGCACCCCAGTTAAAACCAATCAGCAGACATCAGTGGATGTGTTACAGCATGTATGAACATAGCTGACCTCTTTTCCCTGCTGACAAGTCAGAATAAATTCATGTTTGCTTACATCAGTTAATGAAATCTGCCAGTATCTTATATGGATCACTAATGTACTTAACAAGAATTCCTTGAATTTCTTTTCATTTTGTAATGCTGAAATATGCATATTACACATATCACTAAGATAGTAATAATGCTTTCCTTAGGAGTAGTCTTTAAGGCATCAGATTCCACCATTAACTATTTAGACCATAAATTTATTTCACTGCATAACGTAATCGAAACCCATTTCAAGTAAAATCAAAAACAGAAATTGCTGGAATTCCTTAGAACTTCGTGCATCGTGGACATTGTTAACTTTTCATTATGTTGTAGGCATCAGAATATCTAAAGTTCTGGAGAAGTATCATTAGACCTGAAACATTAACTCTGATTTCTCTTCACTTGCTGAGTTTTCCCAGCAATTTCTGTTTTTGTTTCTGATTTCCAGCATCTGCAGTTCTTTGCGATTTTTGGCAAGTAAAATCAACATGAATTTGTAGCATTTTTGAGAACCATGTCTTACCTCTCCCTACCTATGTCCCTTTATCTCCCTATTTCTTTTGTACTTTTTGTATTCTCATACCAATTTTTCAATTTTTTTACTATTCTAATCTGGTAGCTTTTCTCCTCTAATGTTTTTCTGAGCTTAAATTTTCTTCTGTACTTTTTGTGTCTTTAGAATGCGTCCATAAATTTGCATCATACACATTGTTAACTTTGCATTATCTTGTAGGTGTCAAAGGAGGGTATTGGGTTCCGACAACAGGTCAGGAAGTTAAATTGTTAACTCTGTTTCTTTCTCCGCAAAAGCTTCCAGATCGACTGATCTTGTGCAGCATTTTCTGTTTTTTTTATTACAAAAGGAAGGAATTTATTCATCCAACATGGCTTGTTGGGCGGCATGGTGGCTCAGTGGTTAAGAGTGCTGCCTTATAGCACCAGGGACCCAGATTCAATTCCAGCCTTGGGCAACTGTCTGTGTGGAGTTTGTACATTCTCCCTGTATCTGTGCGGGTTTCCTCTGGGTGCCCCGGTTTCCTCCCAAAGTCCAAAGATGTGCAGGGTGGGTGGATTGGCCATGCTAAATTGCCCATGGTGACCAGGGATGTTTAGTTAGAGATAAAAGGTACTGCAGGTGCTGGAGAATCCGAGATAACAAGGTGTGGGGCTGGATGAACACAGCAGGCCAAGCAGC
>JAHRHZ010000289.1:16551456-16583791 GCA_024137785.1 Ginglymostoma cirratum
CCTAAGATGCTGCTTGGCCTGCTGTGTTCATCCAGCTCCACACCTTGTTATCTCGGATTCTCCAGCATCTGCAGTACCCACTATCACTGACACAGGGAGAATGTGCAATCTCCACACAGACAGCTGAGGCTGGAATCAAACCCAAGTCCCTGGCACTGAGGCAACAGTGCTAACCACTGAACCACTGTGCCGCCCTAACTTTGTATCCAATTGGCAAGCTCTCCCCGAATGCCATGTGATCTAACTTTAGACTAATTAGCCTACCATGCAGAACCTTGTACTAAAGTCCTTGTAGACAACTGCTCTGCCGTCATCAATCTTTGTTGTTTATGTCCTCAAAAAACTCAATCAAGTTTGTGAGTCTTGATATTCCATGCACAAAGCCATGTTGACTATCTGTAATCAGTCCTTGCCTCTCCAAATGCATATAAATCCTATCTTTCAGAATCCCCTCCTTCAACTTACCCACTATTATGTCAGACTCACCAGTATATAGTTCCTAGGCTTTTCCTTACAGCCTTTCTTAAATAAAGACACAATAATAGCCAACCTTCAGTCATCTGGAACTCCTGTTACCATGTTGTTTGCATTGCAATATCAACTACTTTCAGTTTGTGGTTGGTATAATTTGCTGCCAACAAGTGAATCTAAACAAAAAGAGGCTCTTAAACAAGCTGCAGTTTGTTTTGTGATAGCAATCAGTTATAAATTACATTAATAAGATGAACATTGCTATTAAGACTATGAGGAGACCAAGGGTGTAGGTCACCACTTTACAAGATCCTGAGCTGTTACCCAAGTGTTTTTCAGATTGGATTAAACTTAATGCAGTCTCCAACATGAACCCTTTCAGAAGCTTGAGAAGAGCATGAGACAGTGCAAGAGTGATGATTTGGAGACGTGGTACTGAGGACAGCAGCATAAAACTGTGCAAGAAAACTCAATAGAGAAATCCTTTACAAAACTCCCCAAAACTGACGCAACTAAATTTAGGGAGAATTCAGCTGAGCGTCTTTTTGTCTGAAATAAAGTATTTCAAAGAAAGAAGGAAACAGAGATTAAAAAAAAAACTGGCCATTCTGTAAATCCTAGAAACTAACTGACCTTCTCTTTTTCCACTCCAAAAGTTTCTGTTAATGATATTCTCATATTTTCAAACCTGTAATGAGGATTAATATAATAAGAGCCACTAATGGAAAAACAAAACTATTGAGTGAACAATTGAAGCCCTCATAGGTCTGGCATTGGTTGTTTTGTACAAAAGTCTGTATTTTACTAGTTATATATATAGGATTCTAAAAATATGCTGCTGAATAAAGGAATACGTATGTTTATTTAAAATGAGTAATCTGTAAAATTTTAATAATAAGTAGAACGCTTCCAACGGGAAGCATTTGTGATTTTTAAAACTCATAATTCCAAATGGTTATCTAAACCTGTTTTATCATATCTTCTTTATAGGCCTACACTAGCCAGTTTATTTCTTTGATTATGTTTGGTCTCATGATGTCTCAGGATCGTATATCTATGAAGCAAAGGAGAAAGGAGATCATCGCTGGTCTTCAAACTCTGCCAAGTAATTTTTATTATATATCTAATGAAGCATTGCGAATTTAATTATGGAACCGTGAATTAATTTCTTGGCTAGGAATATTTAAAATGAAGCAAAATACTTTTATTGGTTCTAAATATCTATGTTTATGGACTATGTGAAAAAAACTGGAAGATATTGAACAGTTCTGAAGTTATGGATCAACAGTTGAATGTTGCCTCCAGGCTACTTGCTGTTTCAGAAACTTAAGTCATTTTGAAAAAAGCAGCCAAGAAAAGCTTTTAGGGAGGTAAGATATGCAGATATGGAGTTTACCGCCGTTAACTGCTGAAATGCCTAGTTTAAAGAAACTATGAGGCCTCGTACTAATGGCTGCTCAGCAACCTTTCTGATCTTGGTTTTTATTCTAAACTCATAGAATCTGAGGGGGAAAAAAACCCTCTAAAGCATGCATGTAAAGGCGAATCTCTCTCTCTCTGGAAATTATCTCTTCGATGAAGTACTTGGGAGCTAGATAAAGTTTATGCATTTCAGTATGTTGACTACTTAGTAAATCCCAGAAAATCTGAACTGTGGCTGCTTTCCAAAGGCATGGAACCAGCTCAATTTCAATCCACTCAAGCCAAAGCTTACCTGAAAGATTTTCTGACAGCAATTTGATTTTGTCAACAAGAAACCCAGCAGACTCTGAGAATTTTATCAAATTCTATCTTTTGTTTTCAGACCCTAGGCCTAGAAAGGATTTTTTGCCCCTTTATCATATCATCTCTGCAGAGTTGTGTTGTACCCATGAGGATAGCCTCAACTGGGATCTCTGGTTCACGTCTCACTACAGGTGACCCCACCACACTACATTCTCTCTCTCTCTCCCCCTCTCACACACACACACGCACTCTCTCTCTCTCCCTCAGACACACACGCTGTCTCTCTCTCCCCTTAGTCAGACACACACACATACGCTTTCACTCTCTCTCTCTCTGCCCCACACACGCACACTCTGTCTCTCTCATGTACACGCACACTGTCTGCCTCTGTCTCTGTCTCTCTCTATCTCCCCCTTTACACACACACTCTCTGTCTCTCTCATGCACACATACACTCACTCTCTCTCTCACATACACACACTCTGTCTCTCACACACACTCTCTCTCCCTCCCCCCACAAACACACACACACACACACACACACACACTCTCCCTCTCTCTCTCTCCCACCGCACAAACACACACACTCTCTCTATCTCTCTTTCTCTCTCCCACACACACACTCACTCTCTGTCGTGCGCACACACACACAGTCTTGCTCTGTCTCTCCCACACACACACTCACTGACTTACTCTCCATCGCCCCACCCCCACACACACACACTCTGTCCCTCTCCTCGACACCCCTCCCCCCATACACACATATAAATCTTGAATTTGTATTTGGAGATATTTCTATTTTGTTCAAAAAACACACAATTTGTAGACAGTCAGTCAGTGTGGCGTTTTATAAGTTCCTACTTTAGAAATAAAACCAGTCTGACTCCAAACTAAAACACAAACAGATTCTAAAGAAGGCCTCACACCTAACATGCTTTGTCTGACCTAAAATGTACCTCTTCTTTACACTGATAAAGCCTTTAGTTCTCTCAGGGCAGTGACTTGGGAAGAAATTCAGGGATTTACATATACATATTAATTAGTTAAAACTTTCTAATTGGTTAAATTTGGTTAAAATTGGGCAGTACGGTGGCACAGTGGTTAGCATTGCTGCCTCACAGCGCCAGGGACCCAGGTTCAATTCCAGCCTCGGGCAATTGTCTATGTGCAGTTTGCACGTTCTCCCTGTGTCTGCGTGGGTTTTCTCCCTCAGTCCAAAGATGTGCAGGTTAGGTGGATTGGCCATGCTAAATTGCCTGTAGTGTTCAGGGACGTGTAGATTAGGTGGGTAATAGTGGGATGGGTCTGGGTGGGATGCTCTGAGGTTTGGTGTGGACTTGTCAGGCCGAAGTGCCTGTTTCTGCACTGTAGGGATTCTATGATTCTATGAAAGATTTAACAGCATCTTAGGTTTGTTTAATACATCCTTGTCAGTGGTGTGATCCTTTTGATGTTTTACTTATAAATTCTGTGTTCTGTGTGCTTCTTACTCCCTTCACCTGATGAAGCAGCTACGCTCTGAAAGCTTGTGTTTTCAAATAAGTCTGTGGGACTATAACCTGGTGTTGTGTGACTTTTGATCATGAATAGTTTTGGTCCCTACATGGACCCTTGCAGAACTTTATTTAACTATTTTTGCCACTTGTTTTAATAAATATATTTTCTTTTGTAATAAACAGAGATTATTTTTAAGTTCATAAACAATACTCTGTGAAAGTCTCTTCTAATCTGAATAACAGTAACCAAAGGGAAACATTTGGCCATTTTGGTGATTGAATCTCAACATTTATGCTGATGGTGTAACTCATGGAGTAGTGGGGCTTCATTACCAGTGCATTCCTTCCTTCGTAGTCATAACACATTTGAAAATAAGAAACTGTACATCTGAAAATTGTTCATCTCTCTATTCACTAGATTTAATTTCTTAAGAACTGTTACCTAGTTTGAAATGATAAATATTAATACCCCAGTTTAAAACCCATAGTTGAAAAGAAAATGGTTAAGTGATTAAAGAAGGAGTAGAGATTTTCTTTCTTTCTTTCTTCATACTGCATTCCTGCTCATTGTCTACCTCTAATTTCAAGAACAGTGTGATAGCTCCATCAATATTCAAGAGATAGGTATTAATAATGTCACTGACCTGTAATACAGCTTTAATCCTGGAATTCAAGAATTTCACAGTGTTAAATGTGCCGGGGAATACTGGCAATTCGTACATATAGAAACACAAGGCATCCAAATAGGTTCTTTGTTTTTCTTAGAGTTTCTGGTTCCTTGCAGCCAGGTATCAGAGCAGAGTACAGAGTATCTCTGTAAGCACAACTAGGAAGTTTTGGACTTTCTTTCCAGCTCTCATCCCACCATCCCACTAACCCCAAAAGCAGTGAGTTAGCACTGCTGCCTCACAGTGCCTGGGACCTGGGTTCAATTCCATCTTCAGGCAGCTGTCTATGTGGAATTTGTACATTCTCTCTGTGTCTGTGTGGGTGTCCACCAGGTGTTCTGGTTTCCTCCTACAGTCCAAAGATGTGCAGGTTAGATGGATTAACCATAGGAAATGCAGGTTTACAGGAATAGGATAGGAGAATGGGTCCAGGTGAAATGTACAGTGATTGTAACAAGGTCAGCCAGGTATACCTCATAGAATATGAATTCCCTGATTCTGGTCCAATCAGGGAGCCCTGGTTGACAGATTATAAACAGAAGTGTCAGACATCCTGACACTCTGAGAGCTGGATCAGTGTCAAGGACTCTCCACATATAAACAAAGGGTGACTTATTGGTGGGATACTGTCCTCTGTGGAGTTATTTCAGGATGCTCTTCAGAGGGTTGGTGTGGACTCGACGGACCAAATACTTTTTCCACACTGTAGGGATTCTATGAGCAATAGTGTCTAAGTGGAGATACAGGTACAAAATGATGTGGAATTGTGACCAGTTATCAGTGACAAGGTCCTTCTGCCTGCCAACAGTTACATGATTGACTCCCAGGTAGCTGAACTGCTCGAGACTGTGACTGAGATAAACAGAATCCATTCGACCTCTGGAAGGAAAGGAGTTGTTTTGGGGCGGTACAGTGGCTCAGTAGTTAGCACTACTGCCTCACTGTGCCAGAGACCCGGGTTCAATTCCAACCTCAGGTGCACATTCTCTTCTTGGCTGCATGGGTTTCCTCCACAGTCCAAAGATATGCAGGTTAGGTGGATTGGCAATGCTAAATTGCCCATAGTGTTCAGGGATGTGTAGGTTAAGTGGATTAGCCAAGGGAAACGCAGGGTCACAGGGAGAGATTAGGGGTGTGAGTCTGGGTGGGATACTCTTCAAAAAGTCAGTGTGGACTTGTTGGGCCAAATGACCTGTTTCCACAGTTTAGGGATTCGATGATCCTTCTATGACTCTATGAAGATTGCGTCCCATTTTTTTCCAAAAACCAACCCACTTGACTGGCACTCGATCTATCACTTTGAATATTCCTCCCTTCATTACCTACACCCAGAGGCAGCAATGTGTATCATCCACAACATGCACTGGAGAAACTCACCATGGCTGTTTCAGCTCAGCATTATGACAATGAGCATGCAGCCTGGGTACATGTCCCCGAGTGCACAGTGTCCTTGATGCAGCATTACAATAGTAGTTGCTGTTGCAACTTGTAATAGCATTAAAGTGTGGAAGTGACTTGTAAGCAAATCGGAGGTATGTCATGACAGTTCTAAAGGCTGGTACACATCCGATGTCAATGTGTGTGACTGTGAGATGAGTTTGGCCGGTGCCCATGGTGCATGGCCAGTGACTGTGTACTGTGTCCTGAGATATTGGTACATGTTTCCAATACGGAGGCCATTCGGAGCAAGGGCCATGTTGAATCTTCCAGGTGCATGTTCTACTTTCCTTGTTGAGTTTTCCTGATGTCTACCTTGTTTGGCAAGATGGGATTCTGAATATTAATGAGGTGAGTTGTGCTGTTAAGAAGGTGTTAACAAGTGATAATAACTGTCAGTTAGTATCTCGCCAATGTCTAGTGAGGATCTCACCACTCAACTTGTGAAAAGTGTAAAATATGGAGCAAGGTGCTCTCAATTTTCACGCAGTTCTGCCACCCATCTCACCATCGCCCACATCATCCAGAACCCTATAGGATTCAGTCCACTATATCTCCTGGTTTTCCATTGTCCACTCGGCTTATTACTTCCTCATAGAACTCTGACAAATTTGTCAAATATGATCTCCCTTTAATAAAACTATGTTGAATCTGCATTATAGTGTAATGACTTTCTAAATGCCCTGCTACATTAACACTGTCATCAGGAAAATACTAGAATTCAAATGTTAATTAAAGGCTAACTATACTTTAGTTTCCTGATTACTATTTCCCTCCTTTCTTGACATGTTACATCTGAGGTTTTCCATCCACTGGGACTTTTCAGAATCTAGTGAAACTTTGTAAGATTACAACCGATAGATCCACTGTCTCTGTAGCTACTTCTTTTAAGACCGAAAGAGCTTCAGATGCTGTAAACTAGGAATAAAAACAGAAGTTGCTGGAAGACCTCAGCAGGTCCGGCAGCATCTGTGTAGAGAAATCAGAATTAATGTTTTGGGTCCAGTGACCCTTCCTCACCTGACCGGAAATGTTAATTCTGATTTATCTTCACAGATGCTACCAGACCTGCTGAGCTTTTCCAGCAACTTCAGTTTTGCACCTCTTTTAAGACCCTCGGATGCAGGCCATCAGGTCCAGGAAACTTATCAGCTTTTAGTTCTATTTGTTATCCAGCATTTTTTCTTCCACGAAAGGCATTGCTTTAAATTCTTTCTTTCTCTCCACCACCACCACCTCCTCTCTCTCTCCCCGCAGCCCCCCACCCGACCCTTTTCTCAGGTTTTCTCAAATTTTGGGACCCTTTAAAGACACGCAAATGGGCAATTTAAAAAACAAACAAAAATTTTGGAAGAATTATAAAGAGTAAAGAAGAATCCAGAATTTAAAATTGCCACATGTGAGGACAGGAATTTGGAGGAATTTCTTTAGATTCCTGAAGCATGGAATGCTTTGCCTCAGAGTACAAACATTTGAAACAATAAAGGTTACAGAATTATAGAGGGAGAGCAGAACATTGGGACCAGTTTTAAATTGATCTGGGAATGATCTGTGACAGACGTGGGCCAAATGAAATCCATTTCTGCATTATACTTAATATTTTCCATATTAAGTGTTTGCATGTTATCTTTCCAGTTATAAATACTATTTAGAAGACAAATGTCTGTGAACAAGTTCTCATCACAATTAACTTCACAACTACCTTCATTTCTATTATTAATTCATCATTATTATTCTCAAATAATCTCTCTTAGACCTGATTAAAGAAGTGTTGGCCTTGGATAAAAACATTCAGCTCCTTGCCCATGAATTGTTCCAACACAAATCACTCTTAGTCATGGGTCGTGGATATCATTATGCTACTTGCCTGGAGGGAGCTTTAGTAAGTAGGCCCTTCACAAAAGCCGTTTTTAAATTCCATTCATGATTATTTGCAATATTCTCCATATTACTCAAATGTATATCTTTTGGTTTTTATTCAAATATATATCTTCTTTGTTATGCTCTTCCATTCCATTCTTTCAGAAAAATGTAATTCTCGTAATGATGACTGTTTAGTATATGAGTCCAATATTGAATTATTTTAAGAGAATTAGTTATTGCTTTTGGAGAAACTTTATTTTTAACGCATGCATGGGATGTGGCCATTACTGCTAAGGCCAAAGTTTATTGTCCAGCCCTTTTTGTCCTGGTGTGGCTTTGAGAGGCAATTTCAGAGGAAAGAGTCAACCACATTGCCACTGTTCTGGAGTCTTTTGTGGCCAGTCTGGACAAGGACAGCAGATTTCCTTCCCTGAAGGACATAATTGAACCAAATGGACCTTCTCAACCTTCTGATAGTTTTGTGGTCACTATTACTCATTCTAGCATTTTATTCCAAGTTTTTTAGGATGTCACTAAATTAAATAAATTCTTAATGGAATTAAATTCCTCAGCTTCTCTGATGGGATTTAAACTCTGATCTCCAGATCAATAGTCTAAGCCTCTGGATCATTAATCCTGTAACACAAGCACCATGCTACAATATCTGAAGGATTTGTAATGGAAATAGATTATGATGATGGCACAGCTGATGTGATCGACTCTTGGATAAAAGCAAAATGCTACAAATGCTGTAGATCTGAAACATAAACAGAAAATGGGACAAAACTCAGCTTGTCTGTCAGCATATGTGAAAAAAGAACAGAAGTAAAGATTCCAGTCCAATATGACACCTCTTCGGAACTTAATGTTACTGGTTATCCTGATTGTAGATGATGGGCATATTCCACTATTACTTTAAAAGATTCTCCTAAATGATGGCAGGCAAGAGTAAAGTAACATTTTTAAATTATTGGTTCTTGTATAATTTATTGCATTTGGTGCTGTTTCACCATTTACCATGATGATATTCCTTTTTCACTCTTCTGTAACTTCTTTTAAGTTGCTGTTTATTTTCTGTATGGCTTCGAGGACAGCTTTATTTCATCGGGTAGCTTAACATAGTTCTGTTTGACCTTTTGACTTTTTTACACTATATTATTCAGACACCAAGGACTCTACCTTGCTCACTTCTCCTCTTTCCCCCTGTACTCCCAGTTCTGTAAAATGATTTTTTAAAAATCTGCTTCCTAAAGACGTTTACAGTGATATATATTTCCGCTAATCATTTTCACATCTTAAAAAAAACTATTCGGTGATTGTTGGAACCCTTTTTAATTGCTAAATTCTAAAATGCTGGTTTTGCTTCATTGGGTCAGGGTTACAGTGACTCCCTTTGTGAAATTGTTTTTACTTTTTTTTTTGGTTATTGTTGACCCACCTATTCAGTCATAGCATGCTTTATTTATGGCAATATATAGCAAAGTAATATAAAGTTGCCTTTCTTGCCATAAACTTGCTCGCGGTAACAACTGCTCGTGAATGGCAAGTTGTTACTTGTCCCTATCGTGGATCTGTTTATTTTCTCTGTTCCAATCTATCAATGTTAGAAAATGCTTGACCAGAAGAAAGAAGTTAGTATTTGCACTAACCTTTATGAAAGAAAATGCTTCCTGATTTATCCTTAATTTTTAGAGGATTTTGATTTCAATTTTCCCACCATGGTGTAGTTTATACTCAGTCTATTCTGCACCTTGTTACTTTTATATCTTGGGCATTTCATGTTCATAGTCGTGCTTTTAGCTGGCTCATTAGGGTTTGTTTTTATTCATCCTCTCTATACGGATACAAATAATTCCATTCTTTTATTCCTGATATTATAAAATCTAACTTCTAGCTTCCCCCTTCGCCAAATCTATTCTTATGTGTATTACATATTTTCCATAAACATACATACAGGAGTTTCCCTGCAATCCTATGTGTCGTTAGATTATGGCTAATCTGTACCTCAACTGCATTAATCTATCATTGCTTTGTGCCACTTAAAGCCTTGAACTAAAAGCAAATTGGTCTTGCTCTTGAAAATTTGTATTGCCATAATATCCAAGGCTTTTTGGAAGAGGGAGGTCCATATTTGCACTAAACCTTATGAGAAAATGCACCTGATTTACCTTAAATTTTTGACCTCAAATTTCCCACCATCAACTGGTTCATCTGTCTTTTTTGGCTTTATACATTCATGGGATGAGGGCATCTAAATGCCCAGAGGGCAATTGAGAGTCAACCATGTTGCTGTGGGTCTGGAGTCACATGTAGGCCAGACCAGGTAAGGATGGTAGTTTCCAAATGGGTTTTTCCAAGAATCAACAATGGATTCATGGTTATCATTAGATTCTTAATTCCAGATTTTGGTGGGATTCAAACCCAGGTCCCTAGAACATCATCTGGATCCCCAGGTGAACAGTCCAGCGATAATACTACTAGGCCATCACCTCCCCCTCTACCCAATCACATCCCTTTGTTATTTTAAATACCTTTCACTAAATCACCCCTAGACCACAGTAATGGGGCATGGGGCCAAGTTTTAATGTTTGAGTTTAGAATCAGGTGTCGGGAGATTCCTCAATGTTGTAATCAGACTTCCTGTCCAGGAGAGCTGGTTAGGGATTATTAAGAGTGAAAGTGGGTAGCAAACCTGAGGTCATCAGGTTAAAAGTGAGGAGACCTCCACCACCACCACCAGCGCCCCCACTCCATTTAATTCACCCATATCCATTATAATACTATCTGCTCTAATAAATTTGGAAGCATTTGAAAAACTCATAAATCTGTAAAAATAAGCAACATTTCTCAAATAGACAGTTTTAAAAAGAAGTTATCATCAGTAGCTCATAACCCTATCAAACATAAACAAGCTCACATTCCCTTAGACAGCTGAGTATTACTACCCCTCCTGAGCAGAATTCATTAGCTGCTTTGAAGACGTAATTTAAACAGGCCAACAAGTGGCTGGGCTGAATTGCCAAACAAAATTAACACAATTGGAATTTTTACACAATCAGACCTCAATTACAAACTGGGCCAAATTTTCAAAAATGTATCATATAAGTTTGTGTTTCAATGATCTACTCTAATGTTTCTGAAAATTTTCCCACTTACACAATGCTATCTTTCCCTTAGCAGCCTGTCAATTGTCAATAAGAACAACTTGGCAACCACAATCATAAACGGACATCAATTTTCAATTAAAGTGCCGTCATTACTCATCTGTAGTAAAAATAGCATGACTTATGCTGCAACGAATCACAATAATGTGAAGTAGACAACTTTTATACTCATCTTTCTTACAGTTCCTGGCTCCAAACCATGGTTCACTTCATTACGGCACTCAGTTGGTGTAGTTTACATTGCCCACAAAACCTGCTGTCCTATATTTAAATTGCAGAACTTCAGATGTGTCCACTTCCACAATCGTCATGGTAATGCTAGAATAGCATCAAGCAGGCTCCTAACCTAACCTCTTCCTGCACCTGTTAAAATTGTCAGTGCTAACATGGATCCAGTTCCTGCCTGCCATTTCTACAGCACATCCATCATATCGGACCATGAATTTTAACCCTAAAGTCCTGGTATCATTCTGGTGATTTTGTATTGTAATTCTTCAAGGAATTAAGTACTTCCTGAAGTTGAAAGGCCCAAACATTTCTCACATTACTCTATCTAGGACCTAAGACTCTGCAACTGAACACATCACTCCCTCACTTTTGCATGCCAAATTCCTTCAGAAACAGGCTACTTTCCCATTAGCTTTTTGGATTTCCTTTGTATCTCCGTACATGCATTGAAGTGATTTTTGGAAAGATACCTAAATCATTTGCTGCTCCATTGCTCCGAGTGCCTCACCAGTAAGAAAATCACTTCGCATTTCCCCACCTTGAACTCAACCTGACACAGTTTCGCTCAATAACTTGATTTGTCTGTGTTACAAATTTTATAGATCACATCTCTGTCACTATGCCGCTTGAGTTCATATCATCTTCAAATTTAGATATTTGTTTAGCTTTAAAATATATGGTGAAATTTGCTGGTAAAATACTTGTATAATAGCCAATGACATTGTGAATAAGCTATTTCCCATTCTGGCATTTTCTAGTTTTTAAAGTTAAGCACAACATTCTTGAAACACTGCCTGCAGTAGTAAGTTTAAATAGTGATGAACTTTGCTTTTTTCATACCGACAGAAAATCAAAGAAATAACATACATGCATTCTGAGGGGATTCTGGCTGGAGAGTTAAAGCATGGTCCTTTGGCTTTAATTGATGAAAGGATGCCTATTATAATGATTGTCATGAGGGATCCATGCTATATCAAGTGTCAGAATGCTGTTGAACAAATCGTTGCACGTCAGGTACAACTATAATTGTTATATTTTGCTATATACTGTCTTAATATTGTATTTGAGGTCATAGGACTAATTTTAATTCTTTATATGTCATTCCATTCAATTGAGAGAATATATTACTTGAAAATATAACAAAATGTTACTTTATGATCATTGATTAAATCTAGTGTGATATTTTTGTATTGTTATGAAAATTTGAGCCCATAATTAACTTGGAATACATGGTAAATGGCTACGTTCAGAGTTGTTAAGACTTCTGCACATAACATTTCGGGAAGTACCACAAAAAGTGTTTTTGTCTTTCTGTAACATGACAGCTGGGTTAAGTATTAATTCAGAAAATGGCATATGTGATTCTTTGCATCATGCAGCTAAAGCTGAGTGTGGCAAGAGAAATTAGTGTATTATGCCTTGTAGTAAATAGTGTTTTTCAAAATATTTTGATGAAGGTGGCCTTTCATGAAACTATTAACTCAAAAACAGCAATTGGATTTTGGATGCTTAACCTTATTCCTAGATTTTGCCTGTGCATTAAATTTATCCACTACTGAGAAATGAAAATGAACTGTACACACTTATTGCTCAAATCTGTTGTCTGAAACACAAGTACAAGAACTTTTTCTGCCTGGAAAGTGGAGGAATGAGCAAATAAATGCATTGTTCAGTAGTTTTTTTAAATTTAAAAGATTTTGCTTCCAAATCCTCACTATGTTGGACCTTCATCCAAGGTATTTTCTTTAGAATTTCTTCTGTGTCACAGATGAATTTTTAAAATTATTCTAATTTTTTTCAGGGCCGGCCAATAATACTCTGTGCAAAGAATGATGAGGAGATTAGGAAATCTGCATACCAAACGATTGAAATTCCACAATCAGTTGACTGTTTGCAGGGTATTTTGAGTGTAATTGTTCTTCAACTCCTTTCTTTCCATTTGGCTGTTCTTCGAGGATATGATGTAAGTTGTTTGTATACCTTAACGTGTGCTGACCGTGTAACACAATTGCTAATCACTGAAGTGAAATATCCATAAATTATTTTATTGTAAAGAACTGTTCTGATACAAACTTGCAATTTAAATTCAAACGTATATTCTAACTGAAACCTAAAGTAATAATGAGTCTGTGGGTGATTGGTTAAAATTTGACAAAGGCATGTTTTCAAACCCACATGAGTACCGGAACAGAAAGACATGCCTTATTAATTTGGCTGAATTCTTCAAAATTACTCACATAAAGGGTGAAGGTAGCCTTGTAGCCATTTGTATATTTATTTAGGGATAATGTAAAGTATGTGTATATCATGCTACATCTTGAATTGACGTGTTGAGCAGTTGTCTCAGATAATAAGACACCAAAGGTTCATGTGAAATACTACGAGATCATAGCAAAGACAAATTCTCCATTATACATTGAGTATGATCCAGTATAATACAAGAAACAGCATTTTATGAGCAATAATCTGTTCCTGACCTCATTATAATCTTGGTTCAAGCCTGGACAATAGAGCTGGATTCCAGAAGTAAGGTGAGAGTGACTGTCCTTGACATCATGGCCACATTTGACCCAGTGTGGTATCAAGGAGCCCCTGCAAAACTGGAGCCAATAGGAATCAGCGGGGAAAGAACATCTGCTGGCAACTGGGAAGATGATAGTGGTTGTTGGAGGTCAGTCATCTCAGCTCCAGGATATTTCTACAGGAGTTCCTCAGGGTAGTGACCTGGATGCAACAGCTGCTTCATTAATAGCCTTTCTTCCATCATATGATCAGAAGTGGGCATGTTTGCTGATGACTGCACAGTGTTCACCATTCGCAACTCCTTAGATACTGAAGCAGATCACATGCAAATACAGCAAGACCTGGACAGTGTCCAGGCTTGAGCTGTTAAATGGCAAGTAACATTTGCGCCACACAAATGCCAGGCAATGACCACCGTCAATTGGGGAGTATTTACTCACTGCCCCTTGACATTCAATGGCATTACCATCGTTGAATCCCCCACTATCAACATCCTGGAGTTACCATTGACTAAGCTAATTGAACTAGCTATGCGAATACCAGAGCAGGTCAGAGGCTATGAATCTTTTAAGAGAGTAACTCACCTCCTCATCCCCCAAAGCCTAACCACCATCTACAAAGCACAAGCCAGGAGTGTGATAAAGTACTCCCTGCTTGCCAGGATGAGTGTAGCTCCATCAACATTCAAGAAGCTTGGCACCATCTACACAAAGCAGCCTGCTTGATTGGCACCACATCCACAAACGTCTACTGTCATCACCACCCATGCTCAGTAGCAGCACACTACCATATATAAGATGCACTGCAGAAATTCATCAAGGCTCCTTAGACAGTACCTTTCAAACCCACAACCACTTCCATGTAGAAGGACAATGAGAATACCACTAATTAGCAAATTTCACTCCAAGCTACCCACCATCCTGACTTGGATTGCTCCTCCAGTGTTACTGGGTCAAAATCCTGGAACTCCCTCCTTAATGACATTGTCAGTCTACCTACTGGAATGTAGTGGTTCAAGAAGGCAGCTCACCAACACTTTCTCAAGGGAATAGGCAGCAACACCCACATCACATGAGTGAATTTTTAAGAAAATTAGAAAATAAGGATTATGATGGACTTATAAAATCTGTTATTTTCTCTCTCTCTATCTGTTTTTTCCTCTTAATTTTGTTGCATCCCACAATCCATTAGGATCATTTATCAAAGACTCAAGAACTTCCATATGTTTGCTGTAATATTGTTAATAATGTGTTAGCTAAAGCTCTGTCAGTTATCATGGATTGGTATCAGGTGCACAAACAAGCATAACGTTATTAGTTCAAAGTACCAAAGAAGCAGCTTCTCTAGTTGTGGCCACCTTAGGTCTTAGTTCAATGACTTAGAGAAGCTGAATGGTCTAAACCAGAAAGATACCTGGCTTCAAGCATCAACCTGATTGCTATCAGTCTTGTTTTATTCACTGTCTATGCAGAAAGTTATGCTTTTACTGTAAGTGCCCATTTGATGAAATTGAATTTCTTATTCTAGGTTGACTTTCCTCGAAACCTGGCCAAGTCTGTCACCGTAGAATGAAGACCAAACTCTTGCAAGCATTTGAAAATTGGTGTTTTGATTGAAAATTGGTCAAAATTTTGTGTTCTTCTTTAGTTTTTGTTTTCTTCTTATGAAATGTGAAAGCTATATATAATTAAATGAAGTTATCTAACTGGGACATGGGCAGAGATGCAGACTATACACATATGGCAGACTTAATTTCAATCAGTATAATGTCCTATATAGATTGGATTCTATGTTGATTATAAGTTAAATAATAACTTTAATCTTTCTGTTTGGTAAAAGTAGACATGGTGATCTTGCCGACTTTAACTGTAAGATAGTTCCATTTTGAATTATAAGTGGCACGGTGGCACAGTGGTTAGCACTGCTACCTCACAGTGCCAGGAACCTGTGTTCAGTTCCATCCTCAGACGACTGTCTGTGTGGAGTTTGCACATTCTTCCCGTGTCTGCATGAGTTTCCTTTGGGTGCTGTGGTTTCCTCCCACAATCTAAAGATGTGCAGTCTAGGTGGATTTGCCATGCTAAATTGCCCATAGTGTTCAGGGATGTGTAGATTAGGTGGGTTTATAGGAGGATGGGTCTGGGTGGGATGCTCTAAGGTTCAGTGTGGACTTGTTCGGCGGAAAGGCCTGTTTCCACACAATAGGGACTCTATATAAAAAAAATTACTCTTCAGTTTGTGAATGAAATTAAAGGACAAGAATAAAATTACTTTATAGTTCATTTTGCAGCTGCATTTACATAGATAATGCATTACAGGTCAAGTATGTGAAACAAAACAATTATTAATATAAACCTAATATTTATAAAAGTCTATATACTGTTTATGTGAATTATTGGTGTTGTGTTTTATAATGAAATCTCTTAGCGTCAGAATAAATAATTACTGACTGTAACATTTTAACATTTGCAACTAACAATAGGTAAATTAGCCATTGCTTAGGGAAGATGCAAAGGAATTGAAACACATCACAGGCCATTAGGCCCATCCTATCTATTTTATCTTCTCCATAGGAACAGCAGTGCTAATCCTGCATATCTGCACTGTTCTCATCCCTTTCATTGTTCTTGACATGAATCTATTCACAAACATTGATTGACATAGTTCGTGCAGTAATGTATTGCTTAACCTCTTGCTCACTGACCTAAGTCTCTTGTATTTAATCTCATATCTACGTCACCTTGCCCCATATTCTGAGAATCACCTGTTTCCACCTTCCCTGTCCTATCTGTTAATAATTTAAATATTTACATCAAATCATTCCATCATCTCCTCTTTTAGTGGAAATGATCTCAATATTTGCAAGTACTGCTTCATAATTCCATTTCCTCATATCTCCAGAAACTAAACAGTCTGTGTTGTGCCTCCTCTATTTCCTGAACGTTGTTCCATAGCTTGGAGTCTAAAAACATGCAGAGTACTCCAACGCTCATCCTTAACGATGTTTTAAATAGATTCGTAATTGCATCTTGACTTTTATTTGCTCTAACTCTTGTGTCAAAACCAAGCTTTCCATTAGCTTTTTTACCTTATTTACCTGAAGTACTGTTTTTAATCTTTTACGACCCTGAACCCTCAAATCTCAAAATGGAATTTTTTTGCTGAGCTGCATGGGAAGATGCAAGTGACCTAGCAATGCTGTTTATTTTGAATACTTGTGCAAGGTTTTACCATTTGACTATCTTATCTGATTTTGGCACATTTATGTATTTCATCAGGGGAAGTCTTGTTTCAGAACTTAGCTTCCTTTTGATTTAGGAATAAATTGGAACCATCTTGCTTATCAGACTTCTGTTGACATTTTAAAAAAAAGCATTTCCTTGCTGTCAGCACCCACAACATTTTCTTAAATTTCTTTACGCAACTGATGTTTATTATAAGATTATAACAAGCATATTGATACAATAATAAATATGTGCTATAGATTCACTAGAAACAAACCATATCTGAGCAGTTGAGTAATGCTAATGGGCTTAGAAAACTACAGGAGTTTACAGGAGAGAAATTATCTTGCAACATTCATTTTGCAGATGTTGCGTTGTTCTCCGTAGTTGTTCTGTCAGTAGCAGAGTTCACAAGCCGCTTCCGTAGCATGCAAAAGACTGTGGATGGACAGTATCCAGATGTCACACAGCTCAACTGGCTGATGTGATAAGAAAATCTTGTGTTCATAGACCGCTTTGCCCCATCACCAGATGGTCTAAGCTGCTTTACAGCATATGAAAGTACTTTTTGTAGTGTAGTTTTACACATTAGAGGAAGTACAGTGACCAGTTTGCACACAGCAATCTCCTAAAAACAGTGATTTGACAATGACCAGATATTCTGACTTTTGTGATGTTAATTCAGCGATAAATATTGTCCAGCACATAGGGGATAATTCCATTGTTCTCTTTGAAAAAGTACATTGCGATCTTTACAATTACTTAGCAGGCAAATTGGCTTGACAGCTCATCTACAAGATGATATCTCCACCATTGCAGTGCTCCTTCAGTACTTTGGCATGTCAGCTTTGATTTGTATTCTCAACTTCTTGAGTGTATCTTGAATAAACCAGAGATGGAGAGCTAATGAGCTACAGCTGATACTCATAGAGCCAGAATTCCTAAGTTGAGAAACAAATATACAGGCAATCCACCTCCATATCACAATGTAAACAAGATGCATAAAGGTACAAGATGCATTAATAATATTTTATATTCAGCTTCTAAATTGAGGCTAAGGTGATTTTATTTTTTGAACTTTTCAATTGCCAAATGTATGGAAGTATTCTGGGCTTATATTGGAGAAGTTGCAGTGAGTTCTTCTATTTTCTAGGAAACTTTGCCACATCTAGGAGGAGAACAAAGGATACAGTGACCTGGGCGCACAAAGGCTGCAGCAGGCATGTAGGCAACAGTGACAGTGCCTCTGGTGTTTAGGATGATGAGGATTGTAGAAGAAACTGCACAGAATGAAAATTCTGCCCAAGTTTCTCTGATAACGCAGGGTATGCAGGTTAGTTTGATCTTAATAGGATAATAGTTCGGCACAACATCATGGGCCGAAGGGCCTGTACGGTGCTGTACTGTTCTATGGTCTTCTATATGTTCCTTGATAATTATAAGAAGTTGGCCATTGGCAGACAAAACATCTTCATCTTAGAACGTGCCTAAGGGTACTCACTTGAGTGCCATCCCATTGAGGCTCTCACCTGAGCTCTCCGCATCGCAGGCTAATCTTGCCCCAAAGCCTCACCACGTGCTGATCGCAAATCTGTACCAGACTCCAATGTATGTACATTGACGTATTTGAGTTAGTAGCAAAAAAACAGTACCAGACCCAAAACATTAACTCGGAGTTCTCTACATGGATGCTGCCAGACCTGCTGAGCTTTTCCTGCAATTTCTGTTTTTGTCTCTGATTTACAGCATCTGCAGTTCTTTCGGTTCCCATCTGAGTTAGTGGCTTTGAGTATAGTACACACTCAAATGATGGGGTATCTTCACCAATGCTGTGTTGTTGCTGGGCCTGCTGTGGATTGGCAAGTGGCAGTTCTTGGTTGTCGGAAGGCAGAAACTCGAATGATTGCTGTGACGGAAGGGGATGGGGTGGGAAGCAAGATATCCATGGCCACGTCATCTGTAGTTTACTTATCATGAGGGATAGCAGGGGAGAGTAGCATCTAGAATTTGAGACAGGGAATGAGACAGGTTTCAGTTATCGTTTTCAAAAGTACTTGGTTATGCTGGATGTCACAGTTCTGTTGCAATTAAGCCCAAGCTAAGAGCTGTCTCCTCTGCAGAGCTCAGAAGATGCAGCCTTCCTCATCTCCTATCTGCTTACTTCTATTGTGTGTTTGTTACCCTTCAGGAGAGAGAAGAATTTCCGTAAGCTGTGTTATACTGTGAGGTACTTACCATCACTGAATAGTTGAAGTTATGTGGCAATGGTGAAATGTGGCTGGTAGCATTGATCAGTGGATGAGGGTGAGCTGGTGATCTGAACATAGAACATAGAACAGTACAGCACAGTACAGGCCCTTCGGCCCACGATGTTTTGCTGACCTGTTATCCTACTAAGATCAAACTACCCTGCATACCCTACATTATATTATCATCTATGTGCCTATCCAAGAGTCACTTAAATGTCCCTAATGTATCTGACTCCACTACCACTGCCAGCAGCGCATTCCACACGCACACCACTCTGTGTAAAGAACCTACCTCTGACATCTCCCCTCTACCTTCCTCCAATCACCTTAAAATTATGCCCCCTCATAATAGTCGTTTCCGCCCAGGGAAAACGTCTTTTGGTATCCACTCTATCTATGCCTCTCATCATCTTGTACACCTCTATCAAGTCACCTCTCATTCTTTGCTCCAATGATAAAAGCCCTAGTTCCCTCAACCTTTCCTCATAAGACCTTCCCTCCAGTCAAGGCAGCATCCTGGTAAATCTCCTCTGCACCGTCTCTAAAGCTTCCACATCCTTCCTATAATGAGGCGACCAGAACTGAACACAGTATTCCAAGTGTGGTCTAACCAGGGTTTTATAGAGCTGCAACATAACGTCGCAGCTCTTAAACTCAATTCCCCTGCCAATGAAAGCCAACACACCATACGCCTTCTTTACAACCCTGACGACTTGGATAGCAACTTTGAGGGATCTATGGACATGGATCCCAAGATCCCTCTGTTCATCCACACTGCCAAGAATCCTGCCATTAACCCTGTATTCTGCATTCAAATTCGACCTTCCAAAGTGAATCACTTCACACTTTGCCAGGTTGAATTCCATCTGCCACTTCTTTGCCCAGCTCTGCATCCTGTCAATGTCCCGTTGCAACCTACAACAGCCCTCCACGCTGTCCACAACTCCACCAACCTTCGTGTCACTGGCAAATTTACTAACCCACCCTTCCACTTCCTCATCCAAGTCATTTGTAAAGATCACAAAGAGCAGAGATTGCAGAACAGATCCTGCGGAACGCCACTGGTCACCAAGCTCGAGGCTGAATACTTTCCATCTACTACCACCCTGTGTCTTCTATTGGACAGCCAGTGTTTTATCCACAGTGCCAAATTTCCCTGAATCCCATGTCTCCCTACTTCCTGAATGAGCCTACAATGGGGAACCTTATCAAATGCCTTACTAAAATCTATATACACCACATCCACTGCTCTGCCTTCATCAATATGTTTTGTCACATCCTCAAAGAATTCAATAAGGTTTGTGAGGCATGACCTGCCCCTCTCAAAGCTATGCTGACTATTTCTAATCAAACTGTGCTTTTCCAAATAATCATAAATATTATCTCTCAGAATCCTCCCCAATAATTTGCCCACCAAAGAAGTAAGACTGACTGGTCTGTAATTCCCAGGATTATCCCTATTCCCTTTCTTGAACAAGGGAATGACATTTGCCACCCTCCAATCATCTGCTACTACTCCAGTGGACAGTGAGGATGCAAAGATCATTGCCAAAGGGGCAGCAATCTCTTCCCTCGCTTCCTGTAATAACCTTGGGTATATCCCGTCTGGCCCAGGGGACTTATCTATCCTTATGTTTTCCAAAATTTCTAGCACATCCTCCTTCCTAACATCAACCTGTTTGAGCATATCTGCCTGTTTCATGCTGTCCTCACAAAAGTCAAGGTCCCTCCCACTGGTGAATACTGAAGCAAAGTATTCATTAAGGACCTCCCCTACCTCTTCTGACTCCATGTACAAGTTCCCTCCACTATCTCTGGTTGGCTCTACTCTCACATAAGAATAGAACACCTTGGGGTTCTCCCTGATCCTACCCACCGAGGCCTTTCATACCCCTTCTAGTGCTCCTAAATCCATTCTCCAGTTCCTTCCTGGCTACCTTGTAGCCCTCTAGAATCCTGTCCAATCCTTGCTTCCTCAACCTTACGTAAGCTTCCTGCTTTCTCTTGAACAGATGTTCCACATGTCTTGTCATCCAAGGTTCCTTCACCCTACTGTCCCTTCCTTGCCTCAGTGGGACAAACCTATCCAGTACTTGTAACAACTGCTCCCTAAACAACCTCCACATTTCTGTCATGCATTTTCCTGAGAACATCTGTTCCCAATTTATGCTCCACAGTTCTTTCCTAATAGCATTGTAATTCCTCCTCCCCCAATTAAATACTTTCCCATATTGTCTGCTCCTATCCCTCTCCATGACTATGGTAAAGGTTAGGGAGTTGTGATCACTATCACCGAAATGCTGTCCCACCAAGACATTTGACACCAGGCCTGGTTCGTTGCCAAGCACCAAATCCAATATGACCTCCCCTCTAGTCAGCCTATCTACATATTGAGTCAGAAATCCTTCCTGGACGCACGTGACAAAATCTGCTCCATCCAAACTATTTGCACTTCGGAGGTTCTAGTCTATATTAGGGAAGTTGAAGTCACCCATGACAACAACCCTATTACTTCTGCACCTTTCCACAATCTGCCTCCCAATCTGTTCGTCAGTGTCTCTGTTGCTATTGGACGGTCTATAGAAAACTCCTAATAAAGTGACTGCTCCTTTCCTGTTTCTGATTTCCACCCATACTGACAGGGTAGACAAACCCTCCTCGACGATCTCCCTTTCTGCGGCTGTGATACTATCCCTGATTAGCAATGCTGCTCCCCCACCTCTTTTTCCTCCCTCCCTATTTCTTTTGAAATATCTAAACACCGGAACATCCAACAACCATTCCTGCCCCTGCGTTATCCAAGTCTCTGTAATGGCCACAACATCATAGTTCCAAGTACTGATCCGTGCTCTAAGTTCATCACCCTTATTCCTGACACTTCTTGTGTTAAAATGACACACTTCAACCCGTCGCATTGATTGCAACTTTGCCCTATCAACTGTTTATCATTCCTCACAGACCCTCTGCATGCTGTATCTGCCTGTACACCGGCCACCCCATCCTCTGATCTGTAGCTCCGGTTCCCATCCCCCTGCCAAACCAGTTTAAACCTGCCAAAGAGCTCTAGCAAACCTCCAGTCCAGGATATTGGTGCCCCTCCAGTTCAGGTGCAACCCGTCCTTCCTGTACAAGTCCCACCTTCCCCAGAAGGTATCCCAATAATCCACGTATCTGAAGTCCCCCCCCACCCCCTACACCAGCTCTGTAGCCACGCATTCAGCTGCACTCGCTCTCTATTCCTGGCCTCACTAGCCCGTGGCACCAGTAGTAATCTTGAGATTACAACTCTGCTTGTCCTGGCTTTTAGCTTCCATTCTAACTCCCTATATTCACTTTTCAGGTCCTTATCCCTTTTCCTAGCTATGTCATTAGTACCAATGTCTGCCACAACTTCTGGCTGCTCACCCTCCTCCTTAAGAATCCTGAAGTCTCGATCCGAGACATCCCTGACCCTGACACCCAGGAGGCAACATACCATCCGGATGTCTCACTCGGTACCACAGAATCTTGGCATCAGTCCTGACTGCCAGGGAGTGCTACTGGTTGAGTGATGGGAGTGTGGTGCATTGAGCAGCATGAGAAGCTAGTGTACTGGTGGATTGGAGAAATTATGTGAAGGTTCTTTTACTAATATTGGCCAGTTGTGTGTGAGATCATTTGACTTCTTGTGTCCTTGCTGTTAAACTCTCAGGTCCAGGCTCTGGAAGATGATCTCCCTGCCACCTGCTCCCTTTCCAACGCACGAGGGTTATCTTTGAGGACTTCATGCCTAACAGGCTCCTCCCCTCCCTGAACAATGGCCTTTCTGTGCTTGGCCGCCTGCATCACTTAAGCCTCCACTGACACATCTGACCTCTGGAAATTTCTCTCTGGCCTGATATTCAATGAGCAATATTTTTGTGCAAACTCCTGTATAGTCTAGCCTTAGAAAGAGCAGGCTAGCTGTATCCCATAATTAGCAAACTGTTTTACCAACACACCCCATCATCCATAAGACCATAAACAGAGCAGAAGTAGGCCATTTGGCCCATTAGTCTGCTCCAACATTCAGTGAGATCATGCCTGATCTGATGATCCTCAACTTCACTTTCCTGTCTTTTCCCCTGATAAATCTGTTAGAATTCTTTGCAGAGGTAACAAGCAAGTTAGACAAAGGAGAGCTACTGGACGTGATCTATTTGGATTTCCAAAGGCCTTTGACGTGGTGCTAAATAAGAACCTATCGTGTTGGGGCATGGTACTGGCATGGATGGACGATTGGCTGACTGGCAGAAGGCACAGCGTAGGGATAAAGGGGTGTTTTTCAGTATGGCAGCTGGTAGCTAGTGGAGTTTCGCAGTGCTCAGTGTTGGGACCCTAGCTATTCACATTGTACATTATCGATCTGGACGAAAGAACTGCGGGCATTGTTGCGACGTTTGCAGGTGACACAAAGACAGGTGGAGGGACAGGTAGTGTTGAAGAAATAGGGAGGCTGCAGAAGAATTTGCACAGAGTAGGAGAATGGGCAACAATGTGGCAGATGGAATACAATTTGGGAAAGTGTGAGGTTATGCACTTTGGCACAATAAATAGAGGCATAGACTGTTTTCTAAATGTTCAAAGGCTTTTCGGAAATCAGGAACGCGAAGGGACTTAGCAGTGCTAGTAAAGACATCTCATAAGGTTAACACATAGGCTCAGTTGGCAGTTTGGAAGGCAAATGCAATGTTAGCATTCATTTCAACATGGCTAACATATAATACAAAATGGGATGTACTGCTGAGGCTGTATAAGGCTATGGTCAGACCGCATTTGGAATATTGTGAGCAGTTTTGGGCCCCCTATCTAGGGAAGGATGTGTTGGCCTTGGAGGGGATCCAGGGGAAGTTTACAAGAATGATACCGGGGATGAAGGGCTTGTCATATGAGGAGCAGTTTAGAACCCTGGATCTGTACTCAGTGGAGTTTAGAAAGATGACGAAAGGGTCTGTTTCCATGCTGTCCAACTCCATGACTCTCTGTGTCTACGAGGGGGGATCTCGTTGAAACTTATAGAATATCGAGAGACCTGGAAAGAGTAGATGTGGAAAAGATGTTTCACTAGGTGGAAGACTCGGACTCGAAAACACAACCTCGGAGTGACGACTCAACCCTTTAGAACTGATGTAGAGTCATAGAGATGTACGGCACAGAAACAGACCCATCAGTCCAACTCGTCCATGCCGACCAAATGTCTTCAATTAATCCGGTCCCATTTGCCAGCATTTGGCCCATATCCCTCTAAACCTTCACTATTCATGTACCTATCCAGATGCCTTTTATATATTGTAATTGTACCAGCCTCCACCACAACCTCTGGCAGCTCATTCCATATGTGTACCACCCTCTGCCTGACAAAGTTGCCCCTTAGGTCCCTTTCAAATCTTTCCCCTCTCACCTTAAACCTATGCCCTCTAGTTTTGGATTCACCTAAACTGGGGAAAAGACCTTGCAGATTCACCCTGTCCATGCCTCTCATGTATGGAGGCAGAAAATCAGCATTTTGATTTCAACTCCCGGACTAAAGTTCACACCAGGCACCAGGAATAAGATTCTGCCTAATTTTCTATTTTTTAACATTTGCCCTTTTCATTGATTCCGGAACAGAAGAAATGGCTCTTCATAGGTTATAAACACAAATGTGCAACAAACTCTATTTAGCAAATTTTCCTGAATTCTTGAGGCCTTTCCTTGTGTCTAAGCAACAAAGGTTTTTTTCTAACGTCAGAGTTTGATTGTTGATACTTGAAAATGAGCTCTGTATATATCAAGAATTGTTGAAGTACACTGAGGCAGCTATCCAGAATGAGGTCAGCTAAATAGCTGAGAGTTGACGTAATTGGATCATAATTCCTAATTAGTGTCAGCTTGGTTTAGTGAGTTACATTTTAATCTCTTGTGTCAAAAGGTTGTGAGTTCAAGCTCCACTATGGATTGGAATAGTGACCTAGTCAGCCAATTCAGTGTTGTATTGAAGAAGTGGGATAACAAGGTGTAGAGCTGGATGAGCACAGCAGGCCGAGCAGCATCAAGAGGAGCAGGAAAGCTGACATTTCAAGTCTGGACCCTTTTTTTTTCTGAAGAAGGGTCCAGACCCGAAACGTCAGCCTTCCTGCTCCTCTGATGCTGCTTGGCCTGCTGTGTTCATCCAGCTCTACACCTTGTTATCTCAGATTCGCCAGCATCGGCAGTTCCTACTATCTTTGTATTGAAGAAGTAATATCTTTGGAATCAACTCGAGGCCCTGTCTGCCGGTTCAAGCAGACATAAGAAGAGCTCTTATGGCACAGTGGTGGTATTCCTATCTCTGAACCAGGAGGACCAGGTTCAAGTTCCACTTGCTCCAGGGGTGTAAAATAACATCTCTGAAAAGGTTGATTAGGAAAATATCTATAAGATCTCAATATTATTCAAAGACATCTTTTATCATGAAGTTGTCTTGATATTCTGGCCATTATTCAATTGTCACTATCACAGAATCATAGGGCAGAATTTTATCATTATCACCTGGTGGATTTGCTCGCGAATCCCATGAAATTTCCCTGGTAGTCATCTAGCCCATCTTGGGCCTGTCCACACTTTTACAGGGACAGAAAAGTTCTACAGGCACTTTCAAGCCCTCTAGAAGCTGAGTCCCATAAGTGGCAAATTATTGGCTAGTTAAAGGCTGCTTCCCACTTGGCCTGCCCCAGCATGGTTGAAGGCTGCATTGCAGATTATCCTGCGTGAGTCTCGGGCAAAAATGATGGAAGATATTTCCTTTACTGGCCCCTTTTGAGATTGTCCCCACCCCACCCCCCCACCCCATCCAATGTCTGTCCGTAGTGGTGCCTCCTTTCCATCTGCCTTGCCATCTTGAAACCTCCCCAACCACTCTTCCACCCTTTCCCCACAACCCAGGACTCCCCTCCTGATAGGTAAAGTTACCTTCACTATTTATTCCATCCCAGGTTTCAGAATTTAGAATTTTGGGACTTCTTGCAAACTCAGTGTGATCACCATTCCAGTGGGCACTACTGAGATCACAGAGCTGCTGTTAATATTATGGTGGTGTACTGTTGTGGGTTAGTAGACCCTGTGTGTGTGTGTGTGCGCGCGTGTGTGTGTGTGTGTGTAGCTGTGTGAATACTGATGTCATAGAATAAGCATAGGAAATAATTCCAGCCATTGTATCTATGCTGTCTTTTTGGAAAAAAAAGCTACCAGGTCATATCCACTACCCTGCTGTTTCCCGGGCCTGCAGTTGCATATGAAATACATTTCACTCAATCTCTGTTGAAAGATACAATAAAAACAGCTTTTAGTCATGTATTCTGGATAACAATAACATGTCGCATTAAAATAAATATTTCCCATCTGTGTCATTTTATCCAATTGTCTTAACTCCGTGTCCTCTAGTTACCAATGCTCCTATCAATTATTTTCCATTATTTGCTTTACTAAAATTCTTCACAATTTTTAAGACCTCTGTTTAACCCCCCCCCCTTTAATCTTCTTGGCGCCAGTGTAATCCCAACTTCTCCTCTCTCGACATATTGAAAGTTCCTAATCTCTGGTATCATTGTAGAAACTCATCTCTGCACTCTCTTTGTGCCAGAAACACAACAATAGCTGAGAGTTAGTTAGAGATTTATGAATGTTTAGTATAAATATCCGTACTTGTACTCTCTGACTCTGTTATAGAGCAAGAATCGAGTTTGCTTTTTTAATAGCCTTATCAACCTGACTAGTCTATGTGTCTCTTTGTAGATTTTTAACGAATGTACATTTGTTTCTCCTTATTTCCCTTTCTAAAATCCATTACTGCAAGCTTCTATCTGCCACATGTCTGCCAGTTTCACCAGTCTGTTTCTCTTCCTCAAACAGCAGCAAAAGCAGTCTTTGAATGTTTCTAAGGCAGAAGTTGATAGATGCTTGATGAACAAGTGGGTGAAGGGCCATTGGGGTTAGGCAGGAATGTGACATAATCGGTACAGCAGGGGACAGAGTGGCCGACTCCTGCTCTTAATTTGTATGTTCATACGTCCTCCCGAATCTCCTACAACTCTTTCCACAATTTACTTTAGATCAAGTTTTATTTAATCTGCAAACTTTGAAATTGTATCCATTAATCGTTTTTATCAAAAATATCAACAATCCTAACACAGTCGCTTTGTAACATTACAATGTACTTCTCTGCAAACTGAAATCAACATTTAACACTATTCTCTGCTTGCTACCTTTTGACTTCTTTTCTATCCATATTGTCACCATGCTTTTAATTTAATGTGCTTCAGTTTTTTATAAATGGGCAAAATATATGGGTACAGTTTGTTTTATTACCAATTATCCAGACAGAATAACTTGAAATGCACTTTCGACACTGAGACTTGCTAAAATGAAGAATGGGAAATTGTAAGAGCAGCTCACCCATCCTAATTATGCAGCCATGCGTTTTAATGGACAGAGGTTTTAGGTAACATATATTATTATCTTCAAGATGTTTTTGGAACTACGTTATGTCCATGTGCAGTGTTGCAGCATTTTAGTTGTACTGTATATATTGTTCACTGCCATGCAAAATGACACAAGAGGGAGCTGTAAGAAAAAGCAGAAAGCATGGAGTAACAGTTCAATAAAGTACCCATGTTTGCTAATGCACTTTATACTCTGGTCTGTCTTTAGCTGTTCTCAAATCCCAAGAGCCCTACACCAGCTATCCACCTTACATTGTCAATGCTGATGATAACAAGGCATGAATCTTTTTTCTCGGTCTGTTTATCTACTCTATGTAGTGAATACAATATTTGAAGACAAAGGTAGCATGATTTACAGAGAAGTCTCGTCACTGTTGCTCATGAAAATAGTAAAGTCTGTGTGTAATTTACCCCCTTTTGAAGTCTATCTGCAGCCTTCATTTTTACTCTTATGTTGGCAAAGACAATTGAAACATTTTGAAGGATGCATTGGAGGACAAGGAGTAAAACACATTACTTCTCCACTATGCTAGTGAAAGTTTAAAAGATATAGTCAAAACACTTACATCCAAATGAAATGCTGATACAACTACAAAGGCTTTGCCATGAAATAGGGCATCAAATAAAAATATTATATAAAAAGACCATTTTCAGAGCATGAGGCATTGAGACAGTTGACCATATTGAAGGTGCCTGAGGCAACTTGAAACCAAATGTTACTTTGGTGAAGTTGAGCAGGTAGAAAGGGAAGTAAAAACACCAATCATTAAAGAGTGTTTCCCAAGCCACTTACATCAAAAACTACTGGGAAAAGACTGTTGCTGGAGCTATCAAGGACATCATCATTCTCTTAGCTTGGAGCAATTAAAATTGAGGCTGCTAAAAACCACACACCTATGAATAGTGCTCATACCTCCTGTCTTAGGAAACCTGTTTCACAACAGGTATATCCGAGGAATGCTTTCGCTGTGGCTATACTTATCCATGAAGGTTTCCCATTCTCAATGTCTCCCCTTGCCTGAGGCATGGTGGCCCTCAGGTTAAACCACCAAAAGTCATCTCTCTCTTGATAGAGCAGCTGTCTTGGACTATGGTGACTTTTCCTTTACTTACTTACCCACTCTGGACAGACTGTCCTGCTACCAGTAAACAGTGCAGATCCTGTGGAAAACAGAACCATTTTGCTCATGTTTGTTGCTCATCAACACAGTCAGCTACCAAGACCAATAGTAAGGGAAGATTTGCATATTGCACAAACACAGCAAAAGGGCAAAAGAAGACATTGAAAGTAGAGGCTGGTGAGCCTGGATATATTTGAGTGCTGTCTTTCGGATGGAGCAAACAGCCATGTGTGCTTGTGACCATTTGCTGCTCCAGTGCTCTCGCAGACATTGGAGCATCTCCCCATATCATGAGCGTCAAAACATACAATAAACATCAGGGCTGGACCATGCTGTGCAACCTAGAGAGTGAGAACATTTTTGCCTTACAACAGTGACAAACCTGTGCTTTTGAAATGGTAATCTCATTTAAAGATACCAGGAAAGATGTGATATTTTATGTTCTATCTGAGGAATCTGACATGCTGACCAGTTTCTACACAGCAATAGATTTGCATGTGATTTTCATCACTTGCACAATTCCTACTCATAGCAACAGCATTCTTGAATCATATGCTGACTGCTTCACTGACAGCAGAAAATTGTAAGAGGAGACATGCAAGTTGCACAAAAAAATCCCATTGCATCTCGAGCAGTGCATGAACATGGTGAATAGCAATATTATATGAGCTAACAGACTGAGAAGGAACTTCTGTGGTAACTTGTTTTTGACATTCAAAAGAAATTGGCAATGTGCCTACTACTTTGGTCTTACTCATATAAGTAATTGAGAAATCCAAAAGCGAGAACCAGATTAGAATCAGAGCAGTTAAATATCTTGCTCAACAATCCAAATGCCAAACTACCTATTAACATAAACATGTTGGATACAAAAACTACCAGAATACTAACTTTGTATTGAGTATCAGCCAGGCAAGCTCAATAGCTTGGACTACCTTTTGCAACATCCATTGCCAGCATTAGTCCTACGGATTGTGAGGGAAACATTGCCGAACAATTTCATTGCATAAGCTTAAATGTGAAGCCAAAGTCACTGAAACTAGTTGACATCAAAGTGTCAGCAAAACAAGATGAGGCATTACAACCTTGGAAACAGCTATGGAATCAAGAAATTGGAAAGGCATGATTGAAAGAGTTTCTCCAAACAATCACTCACCTGCTACAAGGTCATCACAATTTCAAAATGAGCTCACTATTACAATCACCTCTGATCTTGTGGTACACAACTGCATTGTAATGCCACAATAATTGAGAAAATGAGTTGTTGATATATCACACAATGGTCACCAGGGAATTGTCACACCAAACAACTCCTTAGAAAAGACTTTAGTTTTCAGGAATTGACTACATGGTTAAATATGAGATCAATCAGTGTTTGCCTTCACAAGGATCCACGATGTTAAACCTTTGTGATCATCTCAAGATGACTGAGCTCCCTCCAGGACCATGGATTGAAGTAAGTGATGATTTCTCAGATTTGTACGTGGTGAGCACCTGTTTTGTTGTTATTGATAGTTGCAGTGGATTCCCAGTTATAGAAATAATTAACATCTGCCTGAACAAAAACAGCCACGCCAAAGTTTGACCAGAATTTCACCTTGTTTGAATTTCCTCAAATAGTAAGAAGTGACAATGAGTTTCCATTCAAGAGTGAGTTCAGTATATTTGTGAACTGCCTTAATTTCATTCATTGAAATATCACAATTTGTTGGGTATGTGGCAATAGAGAAGTTCTGAAATCTCTGTATACCTTGAGAAAAGTGATACTTATAGTTACAACTGAGTGTAAGTCATGGAAGCATATGAGTTGTATCCATTCTTAACACTTAGAGTGACTCCTCACTCAACTACTTAAAAGATACCTGCTACACTCCTTTTTGCATATTCCATGTACACATATATTCCTGGGGTACTCTGCGGAGCTAATGCTCAATGTGCACACAAACACGATAAGAATAGAAGGATCAAAATGAGAGAAAATGCAGAGCAAAACATGAAATTTTGAACTACACCATCAAGACCAGGAAATGAAATGCTTGTGAAACATGCTGGTCATATTGGAAAGCAAACAACCCTTTATAACGTCGAGATAAAAGTATAAATAATCACTGTTTAGCATGGTTCATTAGAACATCACATGAAATGTGTCATTCTTTAAAACTGAAACTACCAGTTGTAAGAATTGAATATGCTTCCAACACTGACCTCAGATCAAGAAAGTGACTCACACGAGAGCACGCCTGATGTTAGGTGATGACCTGTTCATAAGAGAAAATGTCCTCCATTATTAGTGACCATGTTCCAATGTGAACTATTTTCAGTTGATGAAGAAATCTCTTCGTTCATTGTCTACAATGGAATGTGTTAGTAAATTAGTACAAAAGTTTGAATATGGTGTAAGTTGAATGTTCTAGATATACATAAGTTTGCTGTTTACACAAAGAGATGAATCACTGAAACATGTTTTGTTTCTCATTTATTAAATAAAGGGAGGATTATAGGATGCAGCTTTTCCCTCGCTGCAGATGGCAAATAGAGAAAATAATTGAGTGGATTAGCTCTGGAGAAAAACTCATCCATGTCTTACCAATTCACTTTCAGTTGTGAGGGAGAAAGTCTGGGGAAATCTTCTCACCCTTTGCTAATTAACACCCTTAGGTGGTAAATTAATGACCACTTAAAAGCTTCAACTCATGACTCCCCCAAATTGTCTACCTCCCCAGTGGGTGAGAATGGTTGCTAGTTTCCCAACTGCTCTCTGTAAACTAGCCCCCTGCCCTTGATTTTGGCTCCACAATCTCCTTTTCCCCTGGAAAATTATTAGAAGTACTTACCTACCCACTGCTGGAGCCCCTCAGGGATAGGTCTGAATTCAGAACCTGGGTCACCAATGTTAGGGTCTATAACTCAATGATAAACTCACCCATGGGTCATCTTTCAGCTCTTAATAAGCTGAGTGGTGGGCAATTGAATAAGTTTTCTCAAAGTCATGGGTTCCGTGTTAATTCTGAACTAACACGCTTCTCCCCATAATCAAAAGAAAAGAAAATTCTGCCCATTGTGATGTAGTAGCTTGAAATTGCAATGTATATATTGTTCACTTGTGGTTACCATGTGGAGTAACACCAATAAAGGGATGCGGAAGAAGCAGTAGAAAGTATGGAGTAACTATAAAGAAAGATCCATGTTGGCCTGAGTTCTTTTTATATTTTGGCCTGTCCTTAGCTGTCCTAAATTCCAAGAACCTCAAATGATGTATATCCAAAATGCCACATCATTTGCTACTGCACTGCAGTCAAGTGCTGATCAGCAATTTATCAGTTCACAGCAGCTAGTGTGATCTGTAAGATAAAGTCAATATCAGTTCTGGTATCTGTATAAAACAGTTCGGTTATTTCAAAATCGAGGGAGCCACAAGAAGTAACATCCTAAATTGCCAATTTTTCTCCAATATGCAAGAGTGTGAGATCGTAAGACAAGCTTAGCAAAAGGTTTGGAACGCACAAGGGTATGATTGAAAATGCACTCTTAACTGCTGCAATATATAAAACAAATCAATTGAAAGCTGGGGGCCTTTGATTAAAACTTTAGTGAAGATGTTAAAAGCCCAAAAGGGGAAAGATAATTTAGATATATTTATGATAACAAGGTGTAGAGCTGGATGAGCGCAGCAGGCCAAGCAGCATCAA
>JAHRHZ010000289.1:16584191-16596566 GCA_024137785.1 Ginglymostoma cirratum
TTTTTCTGAAGAAGGGTCCAGACCCGAAACATCAGCTTTCCTGCTCCTCTGATGCTGCTTGGCCTGCTGTGTTCATCCAGTTCTACACCTTGTTATCTCAGATTCGCCAGCATTGGCAGTTCCAACTGTCTTAGATATATTTATGACTTATTTACAACATATGCAATTTTCTTATTTATTTTGCAAATTAAAATTATGCTTACTGAAAAATGTTGGTAAGATGCACGTTGACATATCTGTACACCAATGCCTCTGTGTGGCTAAAGCATAGAACTACAGATTCACAGAACTGGGCTCTGAAAGGCGA
Organism: Ginglymostoma cirratum; assembly: GCA_024137785.1. Classification (NCBI taxonomy): domain Eukaryota; kingdom Metazoa; phylum Chordata; class Chondrichthyes; order Orectolobiformes; family Ginglymostomatidae; genus Ginglymostoma; species Ginglymostoma cirratum. Next base: position 16,584,499 of record JAHRHZ010000289.1, read on the forward strand.
TCAATCTGCTCTCAGTTTATTTTATTCATCATTAATTGCTCAGAGCGCAGTTGATAGTCAACCACATTGCTGTGGATATGGAGTCACATGCAGGCCAGACCAGGTAAGGATGGCAAACAAAAACTGAAAGAACTGCAGATGCTGTAAATCAGGAACAAAAACAAAGTTGCTGGAAAAGCCCAGCAGGTCTTGCAGCATCTGTAAAATAAAAGAGAGTTAACATTTTGGGTCCAGTGACTCTTCCTCAGAACTGATTGTGGCTGGGAAAATGGCAGTTTATATGCAGAAAATAGGGAGAGTTTAGACCCTAAAATTATTGAACTCACCCTACCCCACCCTGCCCCCTACCCCACACACCAGGCCTTGTTACCTCAAAGCCTGCCATTACACATCCCCTGCTGTTAGTCACTAATAGTCCCCATTAACAACTATTCACCCTCCCAGCCTGATCGTTATCAACTCCTTTGTCTGTCCAACTGTCTTCCTCTCTCTTTGGGCTCTATCCTATCGTTTATTCCGTACTCCATCCACCTCCCTATTTTCTGCATATAAACTGACGTTTTCCCAGCTACCATTAGTTCTGAGGAAGAGTCGCCGGACCCAAAACGTTAAAACGTCTGTTTTTTCCTACACAGATGCTGCCAGACCTGCTGGGCTTTTCCAGCAACTTTGTTTCTGTTCTGGTAAGGATGGCAGTTTCCTTCCCTAAAGGACATTGGTGAACCAGATTGGTATTTCCTGACAATTGACAATGGTTTTATGGTCATCATGAGACTCTTAATTCCAGATTTTTATTGAATTCTATTCCCACTGCAAGTTGAGGGCTTGGGATTTGGAACCAGATATTTGTATTTAATCTGTTTACAATCATAATAAATATAGAAACTGAGCAATGAACCTCACAAATTAAAAAATAAATTAATTTGGTAGGAGATCATAGCACTAGATCCCAGTGATCTTCATGCTGAACAAAACCTGGAAGTAAATAAAGGACTCTCTGAAATAACCTGACAAAAATACGAGATAACAAGGCATGGGGCTGGATGAACACAGCAGGTCAAGCAGCATCATAGGAGCAGGAAAACTTGACGTTTCGGGCCTAGACCCTTCATCAGAAATGGGGGAGGGGAAGAGGGTTCTGAAATAAATAGGGAGAGAGGGGGAGGCGGATAGAGGATGGATAGAGGAGAGGATAGGTGGAGAGGAGGCAGACAAGTCGAAGAGGCGGGGATGGAGCCAGTAAAGGTGAGTGTAGGTGGAGGGGTAGGGAGGAGATAGGTCAGTCCAGGGAGGACGGACAGGTCAAGGGGGCGGGATGATGTTAGTAGATAGGAGATGGGGGTGGGGCTTGAGGTGGGAGGAGGGGATAGGTGAGAGGAAAAACAGGTTAGGGAGGTGGAGATTAGCTGGGCTGGTTTTGGGATGCGGTTGGGGGAGGGGAGATTTTGAAGCTTGTGAAATCCACATTGATACCATTGGGCTGCAGGGGTCCCAGGCTGAATATGATTTGCTGTTTCTGCAGCCTTCGGGTGGCATCACTGTGGCATTTCAGGAGGCCCAGGATGGACATGTCGTCTGAGGAATGGGAGGGGCAGTTGAAATGGTTCACGACTGAGAGGTGCAGTTGTTTGTAGTGAACTGAGCGCAGGTGTTCTGCAAAGCGGTCCCCAAGCCTCCGCTTGGTTTCCCCGATGTAGAGGAAGCCACAACGGGTACAGCGGATGCAGTATACCACATTGGCAGATGTGCAGGTGAACATCTGCTTGATGTGGAAAGGCTTCTCGGGGCCTGGGATTGGGGTGAGGGAGGAGGTGTGGGGGCAGGTGTAGCGCTTCCTGCGGTTGCAGGGAGAAGTGCCAGGTGTGGTGGGGCTGGAGGGGAGTGTGGAGCGGACAAGGGAGTCGCAGAGGGAGTGGTCCCTCCGGAAGGCAGATAAGGATGGGGAGGGAAAAATGTCTTTGGTGGTGGGGTCTGATTGCAGATGACGGAAGTGTCGGAGGATGATGTGTTGGATCCAGAGGTTGGTGGGGTGGTACGTGAGGACGAGGGGGATTCTTTTTTGGTTATTATTGCGGGGACAGGGCGTGAGGGATGTGTTACGGGAAATGCGGGAGACACGGTCGAGGGCGTTCTCGACCACTGTCGGGGGGAAGTTGCGGTCCTTGAAGAATGAGGACATCTAAGATGTGACACAGAATGCTTCATAGTACAGAATTTAAACATTGCCAAAAAGAGACATAAAATCAAAACTTTTTGTCTTGCAGTTATCAGGACTGAAATGAAGCTGATTGGTTAGGGAGGTGCAGCACAGACTCTGATATCCCCTTTCTTGGAACTGAGGAAGGGTTACCGGACCCGAAACGTTAACTCTGTTTTCTCCCTCACAGATGCGGCCAGACCTGCTGAGCTTTTCCAGCAACTTTATTTTTGTTGTAATATGTGGACATATTCCATTTGCCTTCAAAGAACCATGGTTGCGTCAGGCAAACATTTGCATCAGCTGGAAGCCACATTTATTCACTCACAGAGTCCCGAATTTTGTAGGCAAAAAGAATTATGCCCACACATTGCACTTTTTTTTTGCCGCCTCAGGGGATTCAGATGAGAGCTTCAACTGGGCAATATGCGGAAAAATGCTGACAGGCTTGTAGACAAGAAGGTTTAGCTCATTGTCTGACAGCCCACAACTGTCACTGACAAGCAATGTAAAGGAGTTCAGTACCAACTTGGCACATGCTTTACATAGAGTTTGGAGCCCATCCTTTCCAGTGTAGATGGTTGGGGCCATGAGAACATTTGAGGATTGAGCTGTGATGTAGCATCTGCAGCCCAGTGTCTCAGTTTTCATTGTAGCACAGACAGAATCCAACCAATACTGCAGAGCTATAATGAATCTCAGACTCCGGTTTAGGAGATCTCTGCTCATTGTTATATAAGTCCAGCTTGATACTACACAGGGTCAGACTTCTGCCATGATAGATGTGAGAGTCCACATGCCCTTTTGAGTATGATGATACCAGTGCCCAAAGGGGCATTCAGGCTTTCCGAGTTGTCCAGCAACCCATGCTCCAGCAGATTACTAGGATTGAACATAGAACATAGAACAGTACAGCACAGTACAGACCCTTCGGCCCACAATGTTGTGCCGAATTTTTACCCTAAACCTAAGTTCTATCTGACCTCCACCACTACGTTATACTGACATCCATATGCCTATCTAATAGCCGCTTAAATGCCCCTAATGAGGCCGACTCCACTATCCTCTCCAGCAATGTATTCCACGCCCCTACCACTCTCTGAGTAAAGAACCTGCCTCTGACGTCTCCCCGATATCTACCTCCTTTCACTTTAAAACTATGTCCCCTCATAAAAGCTACCTCCACCCTAGGAAAAAGTCTCTGGCTGTCCACTCTATCTATACCTCTGATCATTTTGTACACCTCTATCAAGTCACCTCTCATCCTTCGTCATTCTAAAGAGAAAAGCCCTAGCTCTCTCAACCTTTCCTCGTAAGACCTTCCCTCCATTCCAGGCAAGATCCTGGTAAATCTCCTCTGCACCTTTTCTAACGCTTCCACATCTTTCCTGTAATGAGGTGACCAGAACTGGACACAATACTCCAGATATGGCCAAACCAGCCTTTTGTATAGCTGGAGCATAACTTCATGGCTCTTGAACTCAATCCCTCTATTAATGAAAGCCAACACACCATACGCCTTCTTAACAACTCTATCCACCTGGATGGCAGCTCTGAGGGAACTGTGAACATGAACCCCAAGATCCCTCTGCTCCTCCACACTGCCAAGAATCTTTCCATTAACCCTATATTCTGCTTTCAAGTTTGTCCTTCCAAAATGAATCACCTCACACTTTTCGGGGTTAAACTCCATCTGCCACTTCTCAGCCCAGCTCTGCATTCATAAGAACATAAGAACTAGGAGCAGGAGTAGGCCATCTGGCCCTCGAGCCTGCCCTGCCATTTAATAAGATCATGGCTGATCTTTTTGAGACTCAGCTCCACTTACTCGCCCACTCACCATAACCCTTAATTCCTTTACTGTTCAAAAATTTATTTAGCCTTGTCTTAAAAACATTCAGTGAGGTAGCTTCAACTGCTTCACTGGACAAGAATTTCCACAGATTCACAACCCTTTGGGTGAAGAAGTTCCTCCTGACCTCAGTCCTACATCTGCTTCCCTTTATTTTGAGGCGATGCCCTCTAGTCCTAGTTTCATCTGCTAGTGGAAAAAACCTCCCTGCCTCCACTTTATCTATTCCCTTCATAATCTTATATGTTTCTATAAGATCTCCCCTCATTCTTCTGAATTCCAATGAGTATAATCCCAGTCTACTCAGTCTCTCCTCATAATCCAACCCTCTCAACTCTGGAGTCAACCAAGTGAATCTCCTCTGCACCCCCTCCAATGCTAGTATATTTCTTCTCAAGTAAGGAGACCAAAAGTGCACACAGTACTCCAGGTGTGGCCTCACCAGGACCCTATACAGCTGCAGCATTGCCTCCCTGTTTTTAAACTCCATCCCTCTAGCAATGGCAGACAAAACTCCATTTGCCTTTTTAATCACCTGCTGCACCTGCAATCCCACCTTCAGCGATTCATGCACAAGGACACCCAAGTCCCTCTGCACAGCAGCGCGCTGCAATTTTTTACCATTTAAAACATAGTCCATTTTGCTGTTATTCCTACCAAAATGGATGACCTCACACTTATCAACATCGTACTCCATCTGCCAGACCTTTGCCCGCTCACTTAGACTATCTATATCCCTCTGCTGACTTTAATTTCACTTTGTAACCTAGAACAGCCCTTTGCACTGTCCACAACGTGACCCACCTTCGTATCGCCCGCAAACTTGCTAATCCACCCTTCCACTCCTTCATCCAAATCATTTACAAAAATCACGAATAGAAGAGGACCCAGAACAGATCCTTGTGGTACACTACTCGTAACTGAGCACCATGTTGAATATTTTCTGTCCATTACCACTCTTTGTCTTCTAAGGGTCAGCCTGTGGTACCTCTCTGACACTGTGATTCATGAATCTGCTGTCCTCTTACAGAATGACAGCATTCATGCTCCTACTCTGTCCTGTCTGTGGCATTTTGCTTTATTTGTTTTCCTCTTCCTTTGATCAAAGGTCTCCTCAAACTGTTCCGGCATGGCTGTTGCCTGACTGCATGTCCTCTTTAAAAGGGGCAGGGTGCCTTTAGAAGAACAAGCTAGCTGTGTATTGTATTGGTTACACATGCTCCTGGGACTTGCACTGAACACACAGTTCAGCAGCCTATTTTGTACAGGGCTGTGTATTGAAATCATGTGGATAACTAGGCAGATGTATGCAGCGTCATTAAAACCCAACATCTCCATGCTCAAAAATTGGCCAAATTCATTTTTTTAGCTCAATACTCTAACCAAGCCTCATCCAAGGTCCTGTACATTGATTCAATAGGACAGGAGCAAAATACTGCCAACGCTGGAAATCAAAATTAAAAATAGAAATGCCAGAAATATTAAGAAGTATGACTGGATCTGTGGAGAGAGAAACAGACTTAACTTTCTAAGTCATAGAGTCAAAGATTTCCGCACGGAAACAGACCCTTCGGTCCAACTCGTCATTCTTTGACTTATAGTCAATTTTCCTGTAATATATCCTGACATAATATGCACTCTAGTTATCACTTCATAGCATTCCATGAATATTTGGAGATTCATGTGCTGGAAAGGCCAAATCACAAAAAGCTAGTATCCAGGTTCAGCAGGTAATAGGGAAGGCAAATGGAATGTTGGTCTTTATTTCAAAGGAAGTTGTATATAAAATTGTACGGCCTTGCTAAAACTATACAAGGCACTGGTTGGACCACACCTAGAACACAGTTTTGTTCTCCTTACCTAAGGAAGAATATACTGATATTGAAGGAGGTCTAGTGAATGTTCATTGGATTGTGATGAGTAATTGAGTATCTTGGGCACATACTCATGGATTTCAGAAAAATGAGAGATGACTTTATTGAAACAGAAAAGATTCTTAGGGGGCTTGACAGAGTAAATGCGGACAGTATTGCTGTAAACGACATCAGTGAATCTGTGGATTTCTTTACTGCAGAAGGCTGTTGAGGCTGGTCAAATATGTTGAAGGCTGACATAGACAGGATTTTAATCAGGAAGGGAATCAAGGGCTTGGAGAAAAGGCAAGAAACGGGAGTTGAGGACTATCAGATCATTTACGACCTTAATGAATGATGGGGCCAAATGGCCAACCTCTGCTCGTACATGTCATGACTTTATACTCCTGACATACCCTCCTGCACTCTTCATTGAACCAGGATTGATCCCATGGCTTGATGATAATGGTGGAACAGTGAATATGCTGGGCCATGAGGTTACAGCTTGTTTGAGTACAAATCTGCTGTTGATGATGGTTCAGATTGTCTCATGGATGCCCAATCTTGAGTTGCTGCTTCGGTTCCAAGTCTAGTGTAGTGACAGTGCCACACAATGCAATGGAGGATAGTTTCAATGTAAGACTGCCATTCATCTCCACAGGACATATCTATACCTGTCAGGCTGGTGAAGTTGAGATTAAGTATGTTTTTCTCTCTTGGTAGTCCTCTCACAACCTGCCACGGACCAAGTCTGGCATCAATATCGTTTAGGACTTGACCACCTCAGTCAGTAGTAATGCTGTTAAATCATGATTGGTGATTGAAATCCTGCACCCATTCTGCACCCTTTCTCCAAGTAGTGTTCAACATGGAGGAATATTAATTAATCAACTGAGAGGGGTGATAGATAATTTCCTTGCCCAGATTCAACTTAATGCCATGAGGCTTCAAGGAGTGTGGAGTCCATTTTGATGACTCCCAAGGGAATTCCTCCAAACTGTAAACACTGTGCCCCAAAATCTGCTGGGTCTGTCCTACCAGTGTGTTAAGACATATCCAGGAATGATGGTAGTGGCATATCCAGGGATGATGGTAATGTCTGGATCGTTGTATTTAAGGCACGATTCTGAGAATATGACAGGCTTTTACTTGCCTTGGTCTATGGAGCAAATTTTCTAATTTTACCACTAGCCCCCAGATGTTAGTAAGGAGGACTTTGCAGGGTTCAGAGGGATGAGTTTGCTGCCACTGTCTCCTGTGGCTAGGTTGATGCCAGGTATCCATCCAGATTCATTCCTTTAAGATATTTTTGGCAGTTTGATGCAACTGAGTACCTTGCCAGGCCATTTCAGAGAGAATTTATAAGTCAACTGCATTCTTGGAATCATAAATATCTGGTAAGATGGTTCCTGCACTTCACCCATTCTTTATCTTCTTTTTCTTTTTATCCCCCTCTCCTCCCTTCTCTCCCTTCTCTCAGCCTCTGACATCCGGCGCTGATCTTCAACTCTCAGCCTCCAAAGCAGGGTCAGCAAACACACCAGCAGCCGGAGTGGCGATGCCAGCGACCAGCAGCCCAGTGTGGGGCGTGGCGACAGGGGTCCAGTGCGGGCGCAGGGATAGCAGCTCAGTACGGGATGTGGCGGCAGCCAACAGTTGTACCATGTGGAAGCCCCCTGAAATCGTCCACTGCAGAGAGCTGTCAGAGACAGACTGTGATGTTTGTCTTTTTAACTTTGCTTTGTTTCTTTTTTTCTGACCGATAGTCATACTGCATATAGCTGTAATGTAATTCTTTTTTCTTCATTTCTCCATCCTGTAACTAAGGATTGTACTTAAATACTCTGTACCTAAGATGGTGCTGTAAGTGGCAAGTTATAAATTTTTCACTGTACTAATTTGAGTACATGTGACAATAAAGCTAATTCAATTCAACATGTATGTTTGATCCTGTAAAGTCTGAGTATCTCTGTCTTAAATGAGAAGCCCCAATTTTTAAATCAAATGCATATTCATTTTTTTGATTCATGCATCAGGACACTGAAATCCCTCTGCAAGAAACAACTTTGCAGTCTCCATTTAGATAATAGACTGCTTTTCTACTTTTCCTGTCAAAGTGGATGAGTTCACATTTTCCCAGTTTATACTCATCTGTCATATCATGATCCATTCACTTAACTTGTCTATATCCCCTCCAAACTGACTCCTTATGTCCTCTTTGCATGTTGCAATTCTACCTCTCTTTGTGTCATTAGCAAATGTAGCAAACATACATTGGTCCCTTCATCCAAGTCATTAATATAGGTTGTGAATAGTTCATAGAGGCAATGGCAGCAAGATTTTCAGAGTTGGATGGCAAAATACTTTCAAGAATCACCAAAAAATGACCCACACATGAAATTGGGGAATGCCTGACTAAATTGGAGGAGTGAATTAAATTGACAATGTTGCAGTTGGGCACCTATTTCCCATAAACAGCTCAGCAAACCATTTCAATTCCTTTTACAAAACGGTAGCTTTATCATCTGTCCTGGGAAACTAGGCAGGCATTAACTGACAATGCAGGCTGAAACATATGCAAGGGCCAACTCTTGCCTTTCTGCATTCTTAAAGACCTATGCCATGAAACCCAGATGTTCACCTCACAAGTGTAAAGCTCACGTCAGACAATAGTTTGACAATATAGAGTCCAGGGTCCCTTGACCTGAAATACATGTGCTATTAATCAACATAGTCTACATTCTGTACAGTGAACATAACAGGGCCTACAGTGGCTGGCTTACCAGTGTGGAATCATTTTAAAATCTAAGCATAGTCATTATCCATAAACTGATCCAATCTGAAGACTGCAACAAACAAGGTTTATACACTCTGAGAGAATATGAACACAGTGGTTCAGAAACTGCTTTCAGACCAGTAACAAAGGAAGTCCTGATGGCAGTCTAATGACTGGGAATTTCTTCTGGGATGCCAGTTTGTAATAGCCTGCACCCAGAAACCTGAGGGATAGCTCCTAACCAGTAATGTTGATCTTGACAATATTAAGCAACAAGAATCCTTCCAACTGTTTGACTTACTATTATCACCATGGACCAAGATACCTCCAGATCTGGTCATGGTGGGGACAGAACATTGTCCTCCTGACTGCCACTCAGAGTACTGGACAGAAGCTTCAACCCATGTTGATTGCAGCATTAGCCCATCATTGTTAATATGGTCTGTAGTCTTTAAGGGCCCCACCAGAAGTGATATTTGAAAATGGTCCTCAATTCATTGAAAACCATATGTGTACGACAGCTATCAACCATGTCACATCATTGCCCTGATATCCTCATTCTAACTAAAGCAATATGTTTGATAATATTAACAATTTCTTATTAATATAAAGAAACTAACAGTTGAGCATCATCTAAGGATTCATTTAATATTTTTGTTGTACCCCATATTTTATTCAAAGAGTGTTCTTGTGAATTCTCCAATGATCAACTGTGCTTTGTTCTCTGAAGAACACATTTAAAAAGGGATATTTCATTTTCATATAGTGAAAAATAATGTTGGAGTACCAGAGGGGTTTTGGAATGATTATTAGAAGTTAAAAAAAACGTGATTCTGAAAAATTCAGCAGAGCTTAAGGTGAAAAAATCACTCGGTTTTGACATGGATTTGAAGTTATTGAAAAATGTCAGGGAAAAAAGCAGAGGTTCAATAATGTTTAGCCAACCCTCATCATTCAAGAAAATTATACCATCGGACTGAAGGTATAACATCACTGTTGAAAAGAAAGGCAGACAATTCAGGTAAATATAGACTGGCATGGTAAACTTACAGGATTTAGGATTCAAGAGAAAATATTTCAAAATTTAGAAGTTAATCCAGATCTAATTAGCACAAATTTGTTGAAATCAAACTATGCTTTCCAAATTGAGGGAAGTTTTTCTTGGGATTTAAGATTTTGAAGATTCTTCTGCATCCTTCACATGGTCTACATGATATCGAGTGGAATTAGCTTTATTGTTACGTGTACTCTAATGAGTTACAGTGAAAAGTTTACAAGTTGCCACTTATGGTGCCATCTTTGGTACAAGATACCTGGGTACAGATTCTTCAGTACAACTTCTTAGGAAAAAAGAATGAAGAAATTAAAAAGTCCAGCATTACAGATTGTAGGAATAAATTAGAAAATACAGAATAGTCCTTCCAACGCAGTCCACAATGGCACCCAGCCTCTAGTCTGTGCCAGGCCTTGACTCCAGATTGCACCTGGCTTCATCTCGAGGCTCTCGATGCCTGGAATCCTCAGTAGATGTGCAGATCAGGAGTAGCTATTTTATCTACGGCTTAATTAATAACTTATTTAGAACTGGCAAATCAGCCTTGCTTTTAGTACTCAATGACTCTGAATGTCATCAAGAACTGTGATGCTATAACAGCACCAGAATAGCAAGGGCAGAGAATGGTTCAGGGCTTGTAGAAGTTTATAAGAAAATGAGGAATATAGATAGATTTAATGGTAGTTGTCTTTTTCCTGCTACGGGGAATATCAAGACTAGGGGGCACATTTTTAAGGTGAGACGAGAGAAGTTTAAAAAAAGACATGAGGGGCAAATTTTTTACAGAGTGTGGTTCATGTGTAGAATGAACTTCTTGAAGGAATGGTGGATGTGGGTATAATTACAATGTTTAAAAGACATTTGGATAAGTGCATGAATAGGAAAGGTTTGGAGGGAAATGGGTCAGGAGCAGGCCAGCAGGATTAGTATAGTTTGGGATTACGTTCAGCATGGACTGGAGAGTCTGTTTCTGCGCTGTATGACTCTGTGACCTGCTAATGCCCAAGACATTGAAGCTATCCACAATCTGTTCTTGAGTATGTTTGCCATCGTTTCTTTGGTGACTAGAAGGATTCAAAGGGGTCATTAGCTACAAGACAAATTTCTGTCAAACCCAGAAGATCAACTGCTAGTGACCACTTGTATGGAAGAAAAATTTTGGAAGAAAACAGCAAGAATAATGGATCAACAAAGATTTAAACTGGGATGATAACTCCCTAAGTGAGAACTGTGGAAGCATCAGCAGAGGGGACACCAAGTCTTCGTGGTGGGGGGCGGGGTGGGAAGAGAAGGCTTACAAAAATAAACCGACAGTAAGAAATCTGACACAGGAGCATATCTGGAGGTCAGTGTGGGAGCGCTAGTATATGAACCAACTCTGGATCCACCTTGCATATTTATGCATTGAAATCTTCTCCCGAATCATTCTGTTTATTTTCTCTTGATATTAAGGAATTATTTTACGTGAAAGCCCAGTTGCAAAATAAAGAAGCTTTCGCTAATTTCGACATTCGGGGGACTGATACGCTGCAGAGGAGTCCATCACGATACCTATCTGCCCGCCTCCATCAGGCGTTGATTGGTAACTATGACTCCGTCTTCGTGATTCTGGTGGCTAGTCCCGCTGTCAATCACTTTACCCCGCCCCCACACGCCCGTGCGTGGGGAGGGGTGTGGGCGCGCGGGTGGCCGGCAGTGGGAACGCGCTGACGTCGTTGAATGTTTAGCTTTGCTCGAGCAACCATGGCAGCCACTCGGTGACAGCTCGGCGGCTCCTCTCCGACCGTCTCTCCCTCGCCGTTAACTGCTGGCCTGATCCCCCGTTACCGAGGGGAGGATTTCCCCACCTCCCCCGGTTTGTTTGTAACTCACTTTGGAACTTTGCTGTTTCCTTACGGCGGTTGTGTTGAGGTAGGTGCTGACTTACCAGGCCGCCCTGCACGCAGCCTTGACTAAGGCCTTTATCAGAGATGCCCGAGCGACTGGAGCTGCCGCAGGGCCTCGAGTTGGGACTTGCTGTGCATCCAGCGGCCCGGCCTGACGCGGTTCGGCTACTCCAGGCCGGACAGCAGGAAGACGAATCACCACACCCCAAAGCCCGTAACCGACCCACAACCGACCAACCAACCCTAATACCGTCCAATTTCTCCCTCACCCACCCTGTCCCACGACGCTTCCCTCACCGCTTCCCAACATCTCCCATTATCTTCTTCACTCCATACCTCAAAACACGCCACGCTTTCTTTCCCCACCACCCACAGTTCCCACTCTCTTTCCCCACCACCCCCCGCTCCCGCTGTCTTTCCCCACGCCCTGACCCCCTCCAGCTCCCGCTG
>JAHRHZ010000289.1:16596576-16624714 GCA_024137785.1 Ginglymostoma cirratum
CCTGACCCCCTCCAGCTCCCGCTGTCTTTCCCCACGCCCTGACCCCCACCAGCTCCCGCTGTCTTTCCCCACGCCCAGACCCCCACCCGCGCCCCCGGTCGTTCCCCCCGCCCCGACCCCCCCCCGCGCCCGCGGGCGGGGCCCCCCCCCCCCCCCCCCCCCCCCCCCCCGCGGCTCCCGCGCTCTTTTACCCCCACCACCACATCCCCAGAGCTCCCAATCCTGCCCCCCAAGCTCCCGGTCTTTGTTGCTTCCTCCCACCCTATTCACTGCTGTCTGCATCTCCCACACGCCTCCCCGCCATCTATCACAGTCTTACCCACACTCCCCCAGGTGGAGTGATAGAACAATTGAGTGAATGTCTGTTGTTGAAATTAGCAAGTTTCTGTTAAAGATTTTAGGCAAATTAATGTTAAAATATGAAAAGGATGATGTCGTTGTGATTAGATAAATGGAATGCAGAGAATATTATCAAAAGCAGAGAGTTGGAGAATAATGAATAATATAAACATGAGAACTGGGTGATTTCCAACTTAGCCACATACGGTGGGAAGTGCTAATTGTTTATCTTGCAGGTGAAAATTCATTTTTGTACTTGATTATTTCAAAATTCTGTTGCATTAGGTGGAGAGTGCAATTCAGTTCTGTTAAAAGTAGAACTGCTCTTAAACACATTTTTTAAATTGCCATCAACCACAGAACTTGCATTAGTTAGGTTTCTATAGTTTGCTGATTCTAGCAGTGTACATTGGGACAGAAGCAGGGTTCTACACTATGCAAATCAAATTTAATTACCTTCATACAAGAGAGCCAGATTTTAACCTTCATTTAAGTTCACTGGAGCAGAGGCAAATTTTGAATTATAACAATGGAGGAAACCCTTTCCCATAATTGTCAAGAAGAAAATGGCTTGTTTAGTAACTGAATTTTTTTCCTGGTTGTAAAAAATAGTTTTTAATTTGTCTCTTGTCTCCATACCATGTGAAGTGAAATGAAATGACTAATGTATTGCCATGTAACATGGGCAGGTGTGACAATGTGGATTTTTGTGTGCTAATCAAGATTCAGGTTTTAAAATTGAAATACAGTAGAAGGATCTATTTGAACTCTAACATCTGTTCTTTGTACAGTTCTTCAACTCCTAATCTTTAAAAATGTTCACAAAGTTTCACAAGAAAATCATTATCTCAATTTCATCTATATTGTTCTCAAAGAGCTATTTACTTCATCCCATTCTTCTGATCTTTCCTTGTAAACACTAAAGATTTTCCAAAATTTATCAAATTTTATTTTAAACCTGTAACAAATTCTACTTATTAATGAACTCTGAGGTTTATTAATAAGTCCTAAGAACCCCTACATATTGTTTTCAAAATAGGTCTGGCCACTGCTGTTTTAATGGTGTTAAATTCATGCTGTCAGGTTATTCATTCATCAAGGAGTACAAGTTGTTTTTCTCTCTTTATCCGTGATTACTTTTGAAGAACTGTATTTTTCTAATGAAAAAAAACCACAAGTTCTCTAATTTCTTCTTGCAACTAAGGTCTCATACCTGGTAGTAAACCCTTGAGTAAATCTGTTGAGCACATTGACAACTTACCTAAAGTAGGGCGCCCAAAACTGCAAGCAATATTCTCAACATGGCCATAACATGGGATTTTATAATTTATCTGTTTTCTTGAGTGCTGTATTCTGCTTCTTGTAACTTACAGTCCCATATTCTTTCGCCCTGCCTTTAAATATGTGCATTTGAAACTCTGTTTCTGTATTCTCATTTAACTTTAACTATTAGCATATATTTCCTCTTCCTCTTCTCTCTCCAAAATGTGTCAATTTGCCATACTCCTAATCTGCCTTGTTGCTTCCTGAAATGACTTTGACTTGTACTGTTGTTCATGTTGTAGTGTGATTGCGTGAGGTCTATACCGTTATACTTATGGAAAAGATTGAAAGCTAACAATGAGGAAATTATAGCAATCAGACTGGCATTTTAAAAATTACGAATAGTCATAGCCTGCTGGGTGTTGTAGTCCAGTCATAAGCCAAGGAGTGTAGAGTTGGAAATCATGCTCAAGGTTGCCATCGAGACATGAGCCTCAATAATAAAATGAATATCAATGATTTTAATTCAAATCGGACTACTACAAAATAATCTGTGGAATTGAGCAGCAGATTTAAGAAATTGAAATAAGATGCAGAATGGAAAAATAATGTATTATTGAATATTAGAATAGCCTTTACCATCTATAGTTGGAGCAGCAGAGAGCGTAGAAACATAGAAAATAGGAGCAGGCCAGTCAGCACTTTGAGCCTCCTCCACCAATCATTATGATCATGGCTGATCACCCAACTCAGTAGCCTCTCCCAGCTTTTCGTTATGTCCTTTGATCCCTTTAGCCCCAAGTGCTATATAAGACCCCTTTTGTGAAGTAATACAATGTTTTGGCCATCACTGCTTGGTAGCAAATTCCACAGGCTCCCCAGTCCCTGGGTGAAGAAATTTCTCAGCATCTCAGTCCAAACTGGTCCATCACTTAACCTTAGATTGCAAGGGTTCCGGACTCCCCTGTCTTCAGTAATATCCTTCCTGCATCCACACTGTCGAGTTCCTAGAATTTTATGAGCCTTTGTGAGATTGTCCCCACACCCCCAAATTCTTCTGAGCTCCAGTGAATGTAATCCTAACTGATTTTGTGTCTCTTCATATGTCAGTTCTACCACCTCAGGAATCAAACTGGTAAAACTTTGCTGCACTCCCTTTTTGGCAAGAATATCCTTTCTCAAATAAGGACATCAAAACTGCACATATCATTCCTGGTGTGATCTCATCAAGGCAGAGTATAATTGCAGCAAGACATCTGTGCTCAAATCCCCTCACTATGAAGGCCGATGTACCATATACCTTCTTTACCACCAGCTGCACATACATGGTTACTTTCAGTGGGTGGTGTCGGAGAACACCTGGGTCTCATTGCGTACTCTTGTCTCTGTTTATGGGCATTCAGGTAATCTTCGTTTTTGTTCCCAAAGTAGCTAACCTCACATTTATCCATATTTTACTGCATCTGCCATACATTTGCCCACTCATTCAGCTTGTCCAAATCACACTGAAGTAAGTCTGCATTCTTCTTGCAGCACACCCTCCCACCGAGGCTTGTGTAATCTACAAATTTGGGTATATTACATTTAGTTCCCTTGTCTTCATTAGTGGGTAGTTTGAATAGCTGGGGTGCTTGCACAGATCTCTGCAGTACCCCACTAGTCACTTTGGAAAAGGGCCCCTTTATTCCTGTTCTTTGTTTCCTGTCTGCCAAGCAGTTTTCTACCCATTTCAATGCACTACCCCAGTTCCATGTGCTTTAGTTTTATGCACTGATGTCTTTCTTCACATTTTGTTGAAAGTTTTCTGTAAGTTCAAATACACCACATCCACTGGCTCACCCAAAACTCTACTAGTTACATCCTCAAAAAATTCCACTAGATTTGTCAAGCTTGATTTCCCTTTCGTAAATCCGTGCTGACTTTGTCTGTCCCTGCCACTATTTTCCAAGTACATGACTATTAAATTTAGTATTTTCCCTACTGCCAATGATACTGGTTTTCTCTCCCTTTTTAAAAAGAGGGCTTATGTTAGCTACCCTCGAACTTGTAGGAACTGTTCCAGAACCTGTAGAATTTTAGAAAATGACCACGAATACATCCAGTGTTTCCAGGGCCACTTTTCTAAGTACCAAGGGATGTCATTTGTCAGGGCCTTGGGGATCTTTCTGCTTTCAATCCCATTAATTTCCCAGCACTATTTTCCTACTAATACTGATTTCCTTTGGTTCCTACCTCTTTGTAAACTGTGTTCTTCAACATTTCTGGTGTGGTATTTGCATCCTCTGTTGTGAACACTGAACCAAAGTATGCATTTATTTGAGATAACAAGCATGGGGCTGGATGAACGGAGCAGGAAAACTTGACGTTTCGGGCCTAAACCCTTCAGAAGGGTTTAGGCCCGAAACATCAAGTTTTCCTGCTCCTATGATGCTGCTTGACCTGCTGTGTTCATCCAGCCCCATGCTTGTTATCTCGGATTCTCCAGCATCTGCAGTACCTTTTATCTCTTATGCATTTATTTGGTCCGCTGTTTCTTTGTTTCCCCGTTGCAAATTCCCCAGTTTCTGACTCTACTGGACCTACATTTATCTTCAGAGATAATAGGAACTGCAGACGCTGGAGAATCCGAGATAACAAGGTGTGGAGCTGGATAAACAGAGCAGGCTAAGCAGCATCAGAGGAGCAGGAAGAAGGGTCTCGACCCGTAACATCAGCTTTCCTGCTCCTCTGATGCTGCTTGGCCTGCTGTGTTCATCCAGCTGTACACCTTGTTATCTTGAATTCTGAAATCTTGGATTTAATGAGTCTGAAAAAATGTGAAGGCCAGGGTTATTTTTAAATGACCTATAACATGCAGAAGTGTGTTGCAGAAATAGCAAATATGAACCGAAGAAGTAGAACTCAACATAAGACGAAGACTTGAAATTAATAAGAAGGAAATACAGGAGGTAGTTGCTTTGGCGGGACAATGAGCTATCTTGTTGAAACCAAAATACTTTGGGTTCTGGAAATCTGAAATGAAGATGAAAGTACTGGAGGCACTCAGTAGGTCTGGACAGGTTCTGAAGAAGGGTTATACACTTATGACAGTGAACATTAACTGTGTCTTTCTCTATACAGATGCTGCTAAACCCACTGAACTAACTTGCTGACTTATATTACTGAAATAGAATATATGGTAAAACTTTAGCTGACTCAGCTTAAAGGAAAATAAAACATTGCAAGTGAGATTTAAAAATGAGGTTCATGTTAGAGGTTAAATATGCGATTCAATATATGAAGATTGATATGGGAAGTGGGGAGAAAAAAGTGCCCCAAGAGTGATGCTGTAGAATAAACACTTTTTCTCTTACAGAAAGCTTGAAACTCTAATACGAAGAGTGTCTCAGAGGCCACACCTGTGGAGTTTGACTTTATTTGTAACATTGTTCAAGATGTCAAAAATCCAGAGAACAAAGAACATTGAGATAACAAGGTGTAGAGCTGCATGAACACAGCAGGCCAAGCAGCAGAGGGTCAGGAAAGCTGATGTTTCGGGTCAAGAAGGGTCTCGATCGGAAACGTCAGCTTTCCTGCTCCTCTGATGCTGCTTGGCCTGTTGTGTTCATCCAGCTCTACACCTTATTATCTCAGATTCTCCAGCATCGGCAGTTCCTACTATCTAAAGAACGTTGAGAACCCAGTTTTAAGAAACATTCTTTAAAATGCAGCAAAATACCTTTCTGGATAGGAATGAACATTTGGATTGTGAACTTGTAAACAGATGAAACTGGTAGAAAATTTATCAATTAAGGCATTGTTTGACAGTGAAGTATGAAAAAAAGGTGTTCTGCAGAGATCTGGTATTTGGGAACGACAAGCATAAGCAAACATTGATTCTTTTCACATGAAAATATTTGTCATCAATTTTATTAAAACATAGAATGGAAGGATACAGTACTGACAGCACAGATCAGGCTGCGAATTGCGTCTAAATATTGCTCGTGTTTGGGTAGTCAGAATGGATGAGAAAATTGGACCTTGTGAAAACACTGGGTCAGTCA
The DNA here is from genome assembly GCA_024137785.1 of Ginglymostoma cirratum. Classification (NCBI taxonomy): domain Eukaryota; kingdom Metazoa; phylum Chordata; class Chondrichthyes; order Orectolobiformes; family Ginglymostomatidae; genus Ginglymostoma; species Ginglymostoma cirratum. The sequence goes on from JAHRHZ010000289.1 coordinate 16,602,222, forward strand.
AGTGGTGCCATGGATACGTCTATAGCAGAACTCCATTTTTAACAGACAAGAAAAGCAATGAATGAGTAGACTGTTTAATTACGTACAAATTAGGCTGGTTTTGGTGCAGGGAAGAATCACCCCTGGCACCATTCAGCCTATTATGCCTGTTCTAGTCTTATAGCATAACAATAAGGAAAGCTTTTAAGTTAGTATCTGAAAAGGATCATAGCAATATCAAAAGACAGGCAAATAAGAATGTAGAAATTGTATTTTGAATGGCTGGCATCGCAGGCTGATGTATCATATATGTGAGCTGAAAAGCATGGTGTCCACTGGTTACCAATCAACGTTGAAGAGACAGCACTATTCAGATGATTGGGTACCATCTTTTGTTTTGCATGCTCCATCTTGTTTTTGCTGTAGCAGCAGCATGAGGGGGTCATTGTCCCATTTCAACAACTGTCTGAAAGAGCAATCTATAATGGTTCTGGTTGTTGGAATGCTAAGCAAACATATTGATTGCAGTTTGAATCTATTTATTGTCCTTAAATCATCTGCGGGTTTTCTTTGGCATGAAGATGATAAAGCCAACAAATGGATCTGATTATAGAAACTATTATTTTTTTTCTCTGAGCAACATTTTGCTTTAAGCTTGACAATTGAATTTCAGAATCACTGAAGTGCCATGACACGGGTGGTGATTTGGCCTGTTGAGTCTGCTCTGGTTCTCCAAATGAACATCCTGACTTAATATCATTCTCTCCATTTCTTTCCCAAACTTTGCACATTGTTTCTATTTAAGTAACCATCCAATGCTATCTTGAATACTTCACTTCACACTGCCTCCACCACACTTCAAGGTGGTCTATTCCAGACCTGTACTGCTCTCGTGAAGGTTTCTTTACTCACTTTGGGTTTACTACATTTGCAAATCATTCTAAATCTGCATCTTCCTGTTCTTAATCCTTCAGCTAAAATAGTTTCTCTCTCTCTCTCTCTCTCAATCCAGTCCCCTCAAGATTTTGAAAACTTCAATGAGATCTCTTTTTAGCTTTTTAGCCCCTTTTCTCCAAAACACAGTCCCACCCTTTCCAATTGTCACACCTCATTGCAAGGCATTTCTGGAAATCAAGCCCTGCTATTCCTGGATTTGTCACAAGCATGTAAAATTCACCAACTTACCTGTCGTTTAGACCCAGATTGACAGAAGGCAAGGACAGATTTTAGTACTAAACAAGAATTGCTATTCATTACAAATAAACAGATTCTAAGTGTGAGTAATAAAAAATGAACTGTTAACATTATAATTAGTTGAGTTAGGTATAAACCTTCTTCAGAACCTTTCCAGACCTGCTGAGTGCCTCCAGTACTTCTGTCTTTATTTCAGATTGCCAGAATCCACAGTATTTTTGCTTCAATAAGATAGCTGTAGCACCCCCTTAGAAAATTCTATACAAAAATGCAAAAACAAAAACAGCATTATGAACGAGAGAGACAGGGAAGCCAGTTCAAGGGCAACAAAAACAGAACTTGCTGGAAAAGCTCAGCATATCTGGCAGCATTTGTGGAGAGAAATCTGTGTTAACACTTCGGGTCGAGTGACTCTTCTTCAGAGGGTTCCACCTGAGGAAGTGTCACTTGACCCAAAACATTAATTCTGATTTCTCTCCACAGATGCTGCCAGACCTGCTGAGCTTTTCCAGCAATTTCTGCTTTCGTTTCTGATTTACAGCATCTGCAGTTTTTTTAGTTTCTATTTAGGAAGTTGAAGGGTCCTTGTGCACAGGATATGCTGAAGCAATTCTTTGGCTTGTCAGGAGTACTGCTGCTTGAACTTCCTTCTCCAGGTACTTTGATTGTCAGAGGCATAGTATGTCTGCTTTGTACTTATAACATCCCTGACTTATCGTTTAAAAACCACAGCTTACACAATTGGCGAGGGAAAATAAAATGGCTTTCTTCAGGATTGAGCCATTTTATTATTGTCAAGTTCTCTTCTGAAACTCTGACTTCTCACCAAACATCCACAAGCTGGTCAGTTACCTGTGAGCCAGTTGCGTAGTTGATGGCAGACAGAAGGCCTTTGTCATTCCCAACTTGTCACCATTTCATAGTCCAATCATCGAAATTGTTGCTGGTCAGATCTTCCTTTGCACCCACCCTCTGCCTCCAGCATGCCTATAATCAGCTGATGTCTAATAGTTGTCTGTGTTCTGAATCACGTTGCATTTGTACTCTTTGTCCCTGTTAATAAATCCGAGGATATTTTATGCTTTGTTCACTGCAGTCTCCACCTCTTGCCGTTTTCAATGTTTATGCTCTTAAATATCCAGGTCCCTCTGCTCCTGCACTTCCTTTCGAATTGTACCCCATATGTTAAATTGTGTCCACGTTGTTCTTTCCAAAGTGCATCGCCTCACTTCACTACATTGAGCTTCAAATAAATCTATCCATCCACTCCAACTTCACTATATCCTTTTGAAGTTTTACATTTCATCCTCAAGCTTTGCAGTTCTGTCAAGGTAAAAATAAAATAGAACAACGTTTTACAAAATTGTGATTAGCTGTGAGGATGTAAGAAAAAGGAGCAGGAGTAATCCAGTGGATTTTTCAGGTCTGCTCTACTTCAGGGGTATTCCTTGATCATCTATTTTAAACTCCATCATTTTGCAATATTCTCATATCCCTTAATTTTCTTAGTATCCAAAATTCTATGAATCTTTACTTTGAATATACTCAAACGTCTACAGCCATCTGAGGATTAGAATTTAAGCTTCACAATCTTTAGGGTGAAGAAGAGTCTGCTGAATTCAATTCTCAATGGCCAACATCTTATTCTGAGGATGAGATGTTATTCTAGACTTGCCTGCCTGAGGAAACAGAACTGTGTGAATCTTCCCTTATTTCTTTTAAATTCCAGAAGTCATATGCCTTGACAACTCAATCTTTTTCAGAAAAGTCTCCTTATCAAAGGAATCAGTCTAGAAAAATCATTTTGTGTTACATCAAAAGCACATATTCTCTTCCGTAGCTGAAGAAACCAAAGCTATGCACTTTACTCCAGGTATGGTCTCACTGAAGTCTTATGCGATTGCAGTGACTCTTCCTCACTTTTGTACTTCAATAGCTTTGTAATAAAGACTATTATATATCATTTACTTTCCTAATTGTTTTCTTTAATTGCATGTTACGTTTCTGTAACTCTGCCATTCTTCTACATTTTCTACTAGGTTGAGGGCAGATATAAAATAGGGAATGAAGTTTCTTTTCCTGCCTCTAATGGACTCTCACTCTGGGTTTTTTTTTATTTGCTCACAGAAACTTTCTTTGTGTATACTTTATAGTAATTGTGTCTTTATTTGTAGATTTCAGTGTTATCCTTTGAATTCCAAAATTCTCCTAATCCTCAAACTTGCTATGCTTTTTGGCTATCAGTTTTGTCAAGTTTTGTGAAAGGTTAGGCAAGGCCTAGCAAGATCTCTGTCCATATGGTGCCAAACTTGCTTTGTTAACTAGACCCCCCTGGTGCTTCTTTTGCCCTATTTTAGGCCCACCCTACTACATGCTGTACCCAGAACAGCTCACTACTGCTGGGATATTCCAGAAGGGACTGGCGTTCCTGGTGCCAGCGCCATCTTTAAAAGGCTGTTGTACACTCGGACAAGCACCATCAGTTTGGAGCTGTCCTGTACATTTCCTGATACATTCCCCAGATAGGGCAGACAAAGAAAAACTGGTGCTCCACTTTATGGATAGATGCTTGGAGATCCTGGTGGACTTGGTGATATGAAGGCAGAACTTCCCCTAACCCTAGGACTGGCAGTGGAGGTCTCTACATCAGACATGCTGGTCTGGTCCGAGGTTGCTACCTGAGTCAGTGCCGTCTCTGTCATCTGGTCGAATGCACAACAACGTAGGAAAGAAGTCAGTGGCTACCTTCACTCTGCTGGCTCAAGTGGTACCATCTTTCTGATAACTCACATGCACTCCAGCTTTTACTGTACCCACCTCCCACCGAGATGCATGGTCTGCTGTTCTCACTACTAAATGCAGCATCTTCCCTTACTCAATTTTGACATCACTAACCCCGCACGCCTCCTTCACTGTCTAATTACTTACTTAAGACACCTCTCTGATGGTACCAGAAATAACAGCTGTGCCACCCACTGTCATCTCCCTTCGTACCTGTCACAAACCCCAACCCCCCAATCAAATTCCAAGAGGAATACAGCCCACAATAGGGCAGAAGGACGCAATGATTGGTGGGCTGCCCAACATGTGGTTCCTCAACCCCTATGAAAAGAGGATCCTGACTCTGACCACCCCAAGCAGCTGGCTGACCGTGTCCAAGCCCCTGGGCTAATATTGGAGGCTTCCCTTGACTTACTCTGCCAAGATCCCCTGACCAAAGATCTTCTGTCTTGATTGAGGCCTGTTGCCAAGCATGAAAAGCTTCCTGGCTTTGTGTTTGTGTTAGAGGCAATGGCATAGTAGTAATGTCACTGGACTAGTAATCCAGAACCCTCTGAATGTTCCGGGCTCATGGGTTCAAATCCCATCATGACAGATGGTGAAAATTGAATTAGCGATAGAAAACTAACTGACTGTTGACCATGTAAACATTTGATTGTTGCATAAACCTATATTGTTTAGGGAAGGTTTTGCTTTGCCTCCTTTAAAGAAAACAAAAACTGCCACCTTTAACTGGGATAGCCTACATTAACCTCTAGACCCATAGCAATGAGATGATTCTTTATTACCTTTTTGCCTGTTAGGGCCGGCCAATAAATGCTGACATAGCCAAAGATGTCCATGTCCCATCTTTTATAAAAAAAAAAACAGCAGACCATATAGTAGCACTGTGAACTTGAATCATTGGCAGAAGGGTAAGGCGTAAAGTGGCAAGATAGGGATGCTGCATGCATTTGGTTTGACTGACTCAGCACTAAGTGAAGATGCGGAAGATGCACCTCGGTCCAGTTTGTGAGCTGGTTGCTTGCCCCTGACCACAAATGCATCATTGCATTGCTAGTTGCTGTTGTGCTCTGAGTTGTAGTATTGAAGTGCCAAAGCACCCTATAAGTGGATTGAAGATGGGTTATGAGGGTAATGCCATTGTCTGTGAACATGTGTGGGGCTGGTGGTAATGGAGTGTGCCCTGAGACGTTGACATCTGGTGTCAAAAATCAAGATGTCAAGAATTTTTGGTGTCCAGTTTGCTTGTGGTGGGCTGTAAGATTGGAAGTTGCATATTAAAAATCTTGTTTTTTATTTAAAATTTTATTTAAAAATATCCCTTTTTAAGCAACTTGCTGCTGCCAAGCATGAATCTTGCTTAGATGCCCTAAACTTAGCTCAAAAATGCAGTGACTTTCTCCCAACATCAAAATGGGCCCCACTGGACTTCAGTCACAATTCTGCCATGTTTTTCACCACATCCTAAGTTGGTCAGGCCCCACAAGATTTCCCCTGTATAACTCTTTGTTTAATCCAAAACTATTTTTAATGGATTCCGTTGTTATCACTGATCAGGTAACACGCCTTCGAACAAAATTCTCCTGTATTTTCCTTTTTGTTCTTTTGATTATTAAATGTATGTAACCTATTTATTGACTGCCCATTCAGTGGAAATAATTGTCTCTATGAACTTTATTAAAGCCCTTCATAATACTCGCCACTGCACCACACCGCAGCAGTGTCATTCTCTTGTTCGCCTTTTAGTAGTTGAATGAAGGTAACTCATGGTCCTCTTGGGTTTCATAACTAAATCGTACTCCTAATCAAAGTGTTCTATGCTACCTTTAATTCTAATGCTCTGTTTTCTCTTGACAGCTTTCCTAAGCTAGGCTTCAAAACTGGACAATTCTAATTGAACCATGCCATTGATTTTATATGGATTTGACAGTAGCTGTTTATATCCACTTACTTGAAAAGCTGCATCCCATTAGATTTTTGCAATTTTGAAAGTGCAAGAACAAATTGAGTATTTGTTTATTTGAACGCAGAGATGTTTCTGATTATTTACTGAGGGTCCCATTAAGAACCTAAACCACATCAGGCTTTACAGCCACGTCGTGTCAGATGGCACATAACATCGTATCAGACCCAATAATTTTGTTTTCAAAAGTAAGTTAATTGCTGTTTTTTGTGAAATAATGCTATTCTTCATTTAGTATCTGTGGCTTGACTTGGTTCAATTTTCCTTTATTTTTCAAAATCTCAAAATGAGCGTCCGTTCTTTCAGCCTCATTACTCTTCCTTCTAAAGTCTAGTATATGCAGGAACATGGTATACAAGTTTTCCAAATTAGAGAGTCACCTGGGATCTGGTACTATGTTATTAGAATTTTGTTTTGGTTCTTGCCCGAATTGCTCTGTTGACATCACCTTGTTTGGCATCATGAAGTTCAATAGCATGCAAAGGGGTATCCTGTTTTTATAGCATGTAGCCAGTCATGTTGCTGTAGATGCTTGGTTGACAACAAGAGCAGTCTATTCAGCTACTGAGAGGGCGTAGCTTTGAAACACTTGAAGTCCTTTGGTAATGGTCTTTCACTACTAGTTGTTAAAATGCCTAAATTGTTTAAATTGGCCCTAAAATTCATTATTTATGTTATTTCTTTAGAATCTCGCTGTCCAGAAAGAGTGAAGTAGTCTTGTGGAAATTAAGTAAGTTTTATGTCTTCCTTAAAATTGCAGCTGTGCAAACTGTTTTATTTGTTGTTGGGTTTTCAGCAGTGCTGTCAACTGCATTTGATGGCCCTTCTTTATGTGTAGCATTTTTTGCTTTGGCACGCTGTACTGCAGTCTTGAAAATGTGAGATTTCTTTCCCTGAAGATTGCAGTGAACCAGAGTTGTTTTTTCACAACAGTCCAAATTTTTTTTTGCCACAAACCTGCAAATAATAAGACACTTCAATTCAAAATTTTCATAAAATAATTCTTCAGTTTATGTTCATCACATTTAAAAATCACAAGCTGAAATATTGTTAGGTGCAAATATACTTTGAAGAAAAAGTGGATTGTTTTGAGTTTAAAAATAAAAGCAGTCATGCAGTCAGTATTATCTGGTATATTTTGAAGATCTCATGTTGGTTCGTGTAACTGGAATTTTTTTCTGGCAAAGTTCGTGATAAAGCAGGAGCAGCTGCAGGAAATTTCTAGCCAGTTAAACATAGTATTAGAAATACAATGACATGGTTAATTTTGAGTATAGGTTTGAATTTAAGTACTCGTTCATGTTTCTAAATTACATTGTAGCTGTCGCATTTCAGACAGTGCTTTAGTTGGGAAACCTCAAGGTAGTAGTAATCAAAATATTCCTTTTGAGCAAACATGACTGAGTGAGTAGCATCACAGATCAAAGTCAGCACATTGCTGATTTCAGACAGAAAATTTAAATCAGTGTGCTGGGGACAATGGACGGTAGTTTGACATTATAATAATTCACCCTTGCTCATTTTGGAATTTTTACTCAAACTTGGGCTCATAGAGGTTGGATAGGTGGATTTTATTTGAAGCTTTGCTGAATGTTCAGTAGAGAAAGGCAGGAGGCTGGAGAGGAGTGATAGTTTATTTGGGTTCTAAAGTAGAGAATTTTTTTTGATTCTTTGAAGACTATTTTTAACAGTTGAACCTTTTTTAAGCAGTGCATCAAAACAGCATTTCTAAGAAATTGTGAGACTTAAGATAAATAGTCTCTTACTGGTGAGAAAGTTGCTGAAATCTTTACTAAATTGGATTTTTGCTATCTTCAGAAAGAGACCAGAAGCAGGTGCAGCTCAAAAGAAAAGGTGTACCAGTAGAAGAATACCAGTAATTCAGTTTTGGCATTGTCTAGGCTATCAGAGGTGGAAAGAAGTCTTCAGTTGTTATAGCAGTCAAAGTAGGCAGGGTTGGGGGAATAAAACCGAACTTTGCTTACAGAGTAGTAAAGAAAAGTGAGTTATTTTCTGAGTGTCTTTGGGAGAGATAGCAACTGAGAAAATCACAGCTGGTGAATGTGCAGAAATTTGTCAAAAGGGCACTGCCTGTGATCTCCTCAGTTGAGTAAGAAATCTTTGTGAAGAATAAGAGTCATAATTGACTAGGGTAGATTCCCTCAGGATTACCTGGGGAAAAACGATCTGCCTCTTTCTTTTCCTTTTTAATTGATCTTCTCAAATTTTCTTAGTTTGTAATTTTCCTTCGTGTAATAAACTTTAATCTCTTTTAAAATGTGTTTGCAGTCTCTTGTGACTCAACTCAGTTGACTGACCACCATGGTAACTGAATTGAGAAAACAAGACTTGTAGACTGAAGTCAGGCTTCATTCTGTGATCTGACTCTTTTGTTACTGCCAGTTGCGATCATAGAATAATGGCATTTTTTTTTTTTAATGGTATCAGAAAGTGTGATAGGTCTGCTGAAAAGGTCTCCAGTGTTGCCTGTCCAAATAATTATTTGTGGTACTTAAACCAGACTGGTTTAGCTTCATTACCTGGACAGCTAGTTTGCAAAGCAATGTGACGCCAGGAATGTGAGTTAAATTCTTGCATTAGCTGAAGGTGCCATGAAAAATTCTCCTCCTCATTTCTTTCCTGAGGCCTGGTGACCCTCAGATTAAACTATGACAGTCATCTCTCTGAGAGTGCAGCCCTATGGTCTAGTAAAACCGTAGTGACTTTACCTTTACATTGTTATCTAATTGCTAGTGGAGGTTTAGTACTTCCCATACAAAATCTTTATTGTGCATAAAATGTTAAGAAAACCTACAGTTTGGTTTAAACCATTAATCTTTTAACAATTGGAAGAATAAAATCCTCCGTAATTATTGCATAACCTCTTTCCAGCTCCTCTTATTGTTGCTGTTTTGCAATAACCGTTATTCAAAATAATAATTATTTTCCCCCCAAGAAGGGAAAAGATGGGAAGTTTCTTGCAATTTCAAGTCAAGATTTTCTGGCAAATATAAAATTGGCACCGGAAACGTAGGTATGAAGTGCACATTTTCTATTGTATATGAATGCTTAACATCTATTTAGACGTAGAGTGTGAGATTTCAACACTGACTCAAATCACACACAGTTACAGATTTTAAAAATTGGGACCAAAGTGTTATTGATGAATTATCCAAATGACTTGACATCATTGGGCGACTCTGAAAGAATCAGATCCAGGATGACTTAGTTCTTACAGAGTCATAGAGTCATACAGCACGGAAACAGATCCTTTGTCCCAACTCATTCATGCCGACCAAGTTTCCCAATCTGCATTTGGCCCATAATCCCTCTAAACCTTTGTTATTCATATACCTGTCATTTAAAATGTCTTTTACATGTTGTGACTGTACCTGCATCTACCACTTTGTCTGGCAGTTCATTCCACATATGAACCACTGTGTAAAAATGTTGCCCCTCAGATCCCTTTCAAATCTTTTCTCCTGTCTCGTTAAAATTATGTCCCCTGGTTTTGAACTCGCCCACTCTAGGGAAAAGACCTTTGCTATTCACCTTCTCTGTGCCTTTCATGATTTTACCAATCTCTATAAGGTCATCCCTCAACTCCTATGCTCCAGTGAAGAAGGACTCAGCCTATCAGCCTCTCCCTGTAACTTAAACTATCCAGTCCTGGCAACATTCTGGTAAGTCTTACCTGAACCCTGCCCAATTCCATATTCTTCCCATCGCAGGGTGACCAGAACTGTACAAAGTACTCCAAAAAGTTACCTCGCTGATGTCCTGTGCAACCTCAACAACTCATATGCTCAATGGTCTGAGCAATGAAGGCAAGCTTGTTAAATACCTTCTTAACCACCCTGTCTATCTGTGCTGCAACTTTCAAAGAACTGTGTACCTGAACCTCCTAGTTCTCGCTGATCGACAACACTACCTGGAGCCCCGCTATTAACTGTATGAGTTCTGCCCTTGTTCGCTTTACCAAAATGCAATATCTCGCATTTACCCAAATCAAACTCCATCTGCCACTGCTCAGCCCATTGGCCCAGTTGATCAAGATTCCTTTGAAGAAGGTTATTTAGGATGATACTGTCAACTATAATCGCTAATTTTGCTGTCATCTGCAAACTTACTCACTGTGCCACCAAAATCTAGACAAATCACTTATGTAAGTGACAAACACAGTGGACTCGGCACTAATCCCTGCGGAACACCGCTGGTCACAGGTTTCCAAGCCAAAAAATGATCCTCCACCACCACACCCTCTCCACTCGTCAAGCCAGTTTTGGATTCAGGGAGAGCTTGTCAACTGGATTACAATGTGGTCTAACTTTACTAATCAATCTACCATGCAGAATCTTGTCAAAGGTTTTGTTAAAGTCCATTAGACAATGTCTAGTGCTCTGCCCTCATCAGTCTTTTTGGTTACATCCTCAAAAACTCAGATCGTGCTAGAAATAACAATACAATTTCTTAGCAGAAAGCCATGCTGACTATCCCTAATCGGTGCCTACCTCTCCAAATGCATGTATATCCTCTCTCTCAAATCCCCTTTAATGACTTAGCCACCACTGATGTCAGACTCACCAGTCTATAGTTCCCAGGCTCCTCCCTACGACCTTTCTAGTGCAAGCCTGTACATTAATGTGGCAGTTGGTTGGATGACTGGTTTGTAATGCAGAGTGATGCCACAGCTTGGATATGGTTCCCATATCAGCTGAGGTCATAATGAAGGTCCCAACTTCTCGACTTCACCCCTCACCTGAGGCATTGTGACCGTCAGTTGAAGCCACTGCCACTTGCGTGTCCCTAATGAGAGAGCAGACGTATGGTCCTCTTAGACTATAGTAACTTGACCTAATGTGCCACTACTGGGGGGACGTTTAATTGCATTATACTGTACATTTATGTAGGCATTTTAGATTATGACCAAGATTTTTGGGGTGGGGAAATAAGATATTATAGGTTTTAAGCTTTTGATTTATTATAGTTGAATGTGAGGTGTGCTCAGTTCGATGAAATAAAACATCACAATTTTTTTGTTCATTCCCAGTGACTATGTAGTTAGTCATTGCTAACCTAGCTGAATTACGTTAGTCACTTGAGGAAATACAGAACATATCATTTTTACAATACAAAATCTTGAAATGAAGTTTAGAAATTGTTGTAAAGGACTCTTTTTAATACAATTAGTTTGGTCAGAACCTTAAGAAATATTCACCTGTTGGCTAGCATTTTTGTTATAGATTCTGTTACAGAAAACACTACAACATGACTGAAATTAACAGTGAGACAGGATTCTACAGTGTACAAGTTGGTGATTCTACCTTCACTGTTCTCAAGCGTTATCAGGCATTGAAGCCAATAGGTTCAGGGGCTCAGGGAATTGTCTGGTAAGTGGGTCTACACTATCTAGCTGTAATATCCATATATAAAATTTAATAGCTCAAAAAAGTCTACAGAAATTGGCTCTATATATGAATTGGATTGTCTTTTGACTGAATTTATGAAAGAGGGAGTCTGGATTGTTCTCTACTCACTAACTTCTTTCATGTTCACAGTTATCTCATGTCTTTTATATACATCCTCTGTCTTGCCCTGTTGTGTGTTCTTTTCTAACTCCCTACTCCATTTTTCATATCTGTACTCAGACTCTTTCAGAGGCCTTGCAGCTTGAGCAGTATGGAAAGTCAGTAAGAGGATGCTTTGTCATGAAGGCATTTACTCCAAGTTTTTAAACCTTTTATTGAAGAAAATATATCCAGTATTCATGCTCTAAGAATCAGTTGGAATCTAAATTGGCCTATGCCAGTGTGGGAGTCCAAAAGCAAATTGAAAAATACCAGTTCGCCCCTTTTAATTTGTTGTCAGCCTCTTAAAGAGACTGTCCTTCTGGTCACTGTCAAGCCTCCACAAAAATGGTCCAAAAGCAGAATGGAGTGGGAGGGACAAGTATGCTGGCCAGTGGGGTGAATTTCTGGCCTGCCCAAGTCCAATTCTGGCCAGCATACTGTTGTTCCTGTTTTTGCTCTCTCAACAACTTTTGGTTATCTTTCATTGGCTGCTAAATTCTTAAGTCAAAAACAATTTAATGGAGTTTTTATTTTTGCGTTTTTTTTAAGACATTGCCATAAGACCTAAGAAATAGGAACTGGAGTACTCCATTCAACATCTCGGGCCCATTCAAGAAGATCATAGCAGATTCCACACGTCTACTTTCCTGCATTTTTCTCAATACTTGATTCCCTTACCGCTAAAGAATCTATCTATCTCAGCCTTAATATACACAAGGACTTTTCCCCAACAGCTCTGTGGCAGTGAGTTCCAAAGGCACATTCCTTTCTGAAAGAAGTTGTTTTTCCTCATCTTAGTTTTAAATTGGTGCCCCTTTATTCTGAGACTATGCCCTTTGGTCTTAGAGTCTTCTATAAGGGCATTAATCCTGTCGAGCCCCATCAGAATCCTATATGTTTCAATGAAATCGCCTCTTATTCTTCTAAATTTAAATGAGTAGAGTCCCAATCTGTTTAACCTTTGCTCAGAAGATAATCCTCCATACCAGTGATCATCCTAGCAAACCTTCTCTGAATTGCCTTCAATGAAATAATACTTAAGGGGGGGAGGCGGGCGCAGTGGTGGTGGTGTGGTGTGTGTTACAAGACTGCTAATGGTACCCCAGATATGATATTGCTTTTTGTTTTGTGCACAAGTACCCCAAGTGCCTTTGTTGTAGCTTCCTGAAATTTCTCTTCGTTTAAATAATGGTCTATTCCCTTGTTCTCCCTTCCAGAGTGCTCAACTTCAGTTTCCCATGTTATATTATACTCCCCTTGCCAACTGTTTTGTCCACCTACTGAAACTATCAGCATCTTTCTGTAAACTGCTCGTATCCATCGTTCAACTTGCTTTCGTACCTATTTTTGAGTTGTCTGTAAATTTGGCTACTGTCCATTAGCTTCCTTCCTGCAAATCATCAATATATATTGTATTTGTAGTCGCAGCACTGTTCCCTGTCAAGCCCCACTGGTTCAAGGGTGCCAGCTTGGAAAAGCTCGTTATTTCCTGCACGTTAAATAATTCTCTCTCCATACCAATATACTACCTCCAACACCATGGGCTCTTATGACTTAAAGTTTTGTGAAGTACCTTGTCAAATGCCTTCTGGAAGTTCAAATATAGCACATCTACTGATTCCCCTCAATCCACCCTGGTTGAGACTTCCTCAAAAAAAACTAATAAATTAGTCAGACACAATTTCCCGTTCATGAAGCTGTGCTGACTGTTTGATTCAGTTTATGATTTTCCAAATGTTCTGCTATTACTTCCTTAATAATTGATTCCAACATTGGATGTTAGGCTAATCAGCCTACAGTTACCCACTGTTTGTTTTTCTTCCTTTTTTTTTGAATAGAGTGTTGCATTGGTAGTTTTCCGATCCTCTGGAACTTCTTCAGAATCCGTGGTTTCTTTTTTGAAGTTACAGTAATTCTCCAAAAAACAACTCCTCCAGGATCCCAAGATTTTTGGAAATTTGCAGTAATATTTTGAGAATTGAAATATTTTACTACTGCTTATTTGCCATCATAACTTTCAACCTAATTGCCCAATCCATATTGGTCAATGCTTCTCTCATTCCTAGGTTAATGTCTTTATTTAAGTTTAACACAGAAGCGTGTCATTCTTGGACTTGATGTAAAATTTATCATACCAAGATTACTCTTTCCCAGGGAACGCTTGATATGAAATTAATAATTAACCTATATCTTTACACTAGAAATAGTCTGTTTTCTAAGTTTGTCTCATTAAAAACAGGCATAGGCCATTCAATCCTTCGAGCCTACCCTGCCAATCAATGCAATTATGGCTGATTAATTATGTCAGTGCCCTTTACCCATCTGAATGACTCTGCATGCCATTACTAATCAGATATCTATCAATCTGTACTTCAAATATACAAACTGAACTTCATCAGCCATCTCAGAACTAAGTAGTACCCCACGTATTTTTAAATGTTGTCCCCTAATTCTAGACCTCCTTTCAGGGAATTATCTACCCTGTCTATCCCTTTTTAAGTATTTTATAAATTTGAATGAGATCACCTCTCATCCTTCAAAACTCTAGAGAATGCATTCCATACGGTGCTCTTCCAAACCGCATCTACCAATTTGATTTGTTTGCTTTAATTCTCCCATGATTATTGCATTACCTTTGCAGAAGTCCTTTTACTTTTTGATCAATACTCTGTCCGTTAGTGTAGCTACTGTACTGCAGACGTACAAATTACTAGCACCATTGCTTTTGGCAACTTTTTATTGCTTAACTCTACCTAAACTGATCTTGCTTCTTGATTATATGAATCAAGATTCTTCGTCACTGTTGTCCTTGTGTCATGCATTATTATCAAAGCAACCAGACCCCTTATATTCAGTTAAACTTCCAATTTCCCCCTTTTGGCTTTTTCATTAATTCACAACAAGATTACTAAATCTCATTAAACACACTGTCTCATCCCCTTACTTTGCTAAACTTACAAAATTTCTATACTACTATGTGGCTTTAACCTTTCTCTCTTGCTTTATAACTTTTCAGAAGCTTCTTCTGAACAGAAGCATCTTTTGCAATTTTCCATCAGGGTTAAGAACTGACAATGTTTTTGTTTTTGGTTTGAATGACTAAATATTTTTCCTAGTTGTTTATAACAACCATGTAATAGTTTTGTTTACTTATCCTTGAATTTTCTTTACTTACACAGAGAATTTCACGTCATCCAGTAGATAAAACAACAACCTCACCTATCCTATAATGGGTGATGCTAAACATGCCAGAACTTAACTTCAGAAGTAATTTTCCCATTTATGAAGTTGGTTCTGCTAGCCACTATAGAAAAATACAAGTCTTGCTTTGTTTCTCAGCTTTTGTTATGTTGGAGAAAATTTTACTTACTACTTTTTTAAATTGCAGTGCTGCATATGATAGTATACTTGAGGGAAGTGTTGCTGTTAAGAAACTCAGTCGACCTTTTCAGAACCAAACTCATGCCAAGAGAGCTTACAGAGAGCTTGTGCTACTTAAGTGTGTTAATCATAAAAATGTAAGTTGATAAATGGTTTTTGTAATATTTAATTGTCTCGAGCAAGTTAAAGATGGTGGCACTGCATGTGAAATTACAGTAATACAGAATTATTTAAGTTATACCTGTAGGATTGGAAAGTTAGTGCAATGAAATAATACATAGTTGTTTTTAGTGTATGTGGTTTGCTTCCCACTTTGGCTTAGATATAAACCAACAAAACGGAACTATATTGCTTGAAACAAAATAATGCAAGGAGACATATGAGCCCTTCAGTTGCCTGCAATTTATGTTAAGAAAATAGGAGACTGTTTGTTTGGAAAATAATAGGAAAGTATTACACTAAGTCCTCACTTAAAGTTATGGCTGAGAGTCATGATTTGAAATGAAACCAGTATTAAAACTGCAGTTAGTGTATGCAGAACCTTCCTCTTGGAACGAAACAGACATTGAAATGTTATACCCTCTAAATTGAAAAATGTAACATTGCTAAAGTTCCTATATTCTCATAGGTTTAAAAATATGAAAGAATGTAACTTGCTACTTACAGTACAGGCACCATCTTCATGGTTGGCAATCCTCCTTCCAAAATTTTATGGTCCTATTTAGTTTGCGTGGGAAATATTAAAATAAATCTCATGATGCTCAACAAGATTGCAAATCCTATTAATTCACCAACATTAAAATGAAACAATGTTAAACAAGGTAACTTTAAGCAAGGACTTACTGTATGGTTTTTGTACTCTACTATCATGCCAAACTTGCACAGTGCAATTTAGGGCTCAAAATTCAAGTATGTTTTGAAATGTACATGTTATTCAAAATGTTTAAAATTGCTTGCAGGAATTCACTTGCTTCCCCTTATTTCCTAAGTATAAACATGCAAAGATCATTGGGTCACTAAGGCTCCTAGTAATAAACATGCAAAAATATGTAAAGTTTAAAGAAAATTACTAAATTGATGATGGTAGTGTAATGGATAATTAACTGTTCCTCTAATTCAACTAGTATTAAATGACAAAGAAGGTATTATATAATTTTGAATAAAATTGCCAAATTTACTGAACTTGTCAGTTACTGAGTTTAAAATGGTGTAATACTCAGTTTACCATTCTCATTAAGATGCGCACACAACTTCAACATTCCTTTGCTGCAAAACTGGTGCATGTAATGCTTTCCCTTGTTTCATAAAAATACATGAGTACTGCGTTTTGAGGATTCATATTGTAGTGTCCATGTTGAGCAGCCTGGGATTATATATTAAACCATGGTAATTCTACATTAAACTATAATGATTCTACATTAAACTGATCATTCAAATTTCTTCTTGCAGATTATTAGTTTGTTAAATGTATTTACACCGCAAAAGTCTTTAGAGGAATTCCAAGATGTGTAAGTATTTAAGTGAAATGTGACGAAGGTAATAGATTATGAAATTTTCTTCTGAAGGATTAGCTTCGTGAAGTACATAAAAGTTGTAACATAAATTCTGTATTCTCTAGTTACTTGGTAATGGAGTTGATGGATGCCAACTTGTGCCAGGTTATCCATATGGAGCTAGACCATGAGAGAATGTCCTACCTTCTATACCAGATGTTATGTGGTATTAAGCACCTCCACTCAGCGGGTATTATTCACAGAGTAGGTACTCCAGATTTAATTTTTTCTGGTCAAAGGATGCGTTTTTGAATATGGGATAAATGCATCAGTTTCTGCTAAATGCTTAATACAACTTTGTGCATTTTTCATCAGTCCTGATCATGTAAGAGAGTTTATTAATTATCTCCATGATATAAGAAAAGCTTGTTCATAGTGTGTGAATCATGAAGGTACTTTTTAAGTCATTTCCTGTTATCAGAATTGCTGCAGTACTTTAAGCAGTTTTCTTTCTAAGCTGATTAATTTCTGTTGTATCTTTTTTAAATGTTTCCTTTTTTTGTAACAGGATTTGAAACCCAGCAATATAGTAGTAAAGTCAGACTGCACTCTGAAAATCTTAGATTTTGGACTGGCGAGAACTGCCTGTACTAATTTTATGATGACTCCATATGTAGTGACAAGATATTACAGAGCACCTGAAGTTATTTTAGGAATGGGATACAAAGAAAATGGTAAGCTGTTTGACAAAACAGTCCACTTATTTAAGACATATGTAGTTGGTATGAATTCCTGAGTCACTGTTTTGCCAGTTTCATTTCCCCCTCAAACTTAATTGTTCTTGGTGGATTATAGTTCTCATGGTATCTTTCTGTTGCAGTACATCACCCATAAAGCCATTCCCCTGTTGGCAGACATTGCAGCAGAGTCTGATCTGCTCAGTTGACATTCACAAATGCACGTCTCAACCGGAATGTTCAGGATCTCACACCCTCTTAGCCCTCACGTTCCCAAGCTTGCAACTTGAAGTCATATGCAACATTTAATTTATAGCACGATTGGGATGAATTTACTCAAAAAGAGATTAGCATTATTTTAATTTTAAGATCTCTATAGTTTATTGGCATGAGATTTAAGAGAGTTTTAACAAATTTGACATTTTTCTTTCAAACTGAGATATTGATTCAACTTAAAGGGAGGATGTGGGGTAAAACTCTCTGGGATGTGAAACTGCTGTGATAGAAGTAAAAATCAAGCCTTGGTGTAATGGGTGGCTGACCTATAGCAGTAGTTTTATACCTAGGCAGCAAGTTGAAAACTTTTCCCATAGTTTCAGTCTTGCGTTATCAGTTTTTCCTTTTGATCCTTTTCTCTTTTGGGAAAATTTGAAAACTTTTACCACTAATGATGGGCAAATTGCCCTGATATTGAAATGCTGTCCAGTCATTACTCCAATTCTGAAAAGTTGGCTCATGTCAAAATCAGTCAGTTCAAAATTGATATGGACCCCAGAAGTTCAGAAATAATATAGGCTATGTCTGCCCTGATTCCTCATTTCCATGCCCCTGACGAATGTTGCTTCTGACCGAGTCAGCCTTTGAGCAAGCTGAAGCAAGACACCCACAGCGCAACAGTGGCATGACGAAGTCCAGCTCTAAGTTCTGGGGCACCTGCCAGCTGGCAATATGCACACCCAGAAGGCTCTCCCATCGCGCAAATGTATTTTGGTCGTTTTCTGGTTGTTTATTTTAAAATAAATATGGAGTACAGGTACGGAAGATACTGCACCTTTTAAAGAAACTGAATAAAAGACAGTATTCGAATTGTATATCCTTTCTTTACAAAACCCAGTCATCTCAGTGTTTTCTGAATGAGAGGATGCTGATTTTGAAGAGGCCTCAAACTACATTGTAATGCTTAATATAAGAAATATTGGTTTTAGTATTGAAATCACTCATAGTGGAACTTTATTTTCAAGTTACCCTGGTGTTGAAAGATTCTTAACCTGAAAACAGTCACTATTCATAATGCACGTAAAAATGGGCTGCGCACCATATGAACTTTTAAAATGAAAATGTAACTTATCGAAATGCAACACTCTTAATGTACTTGACTTCAATAAAGATCGCTTTCCTACTTTTTTTTTCTGCCATGTAATATCACAACTGAATTTAAGACTCCAGTTCCACTTGAAATACACCTTCATTTATTTGCTTCCAAAGAACGGCACTCCAGTGAATAGATCTGCATAAAAGGGAATAAAAAACAAGATTAATTTGAATCTGATTCAGAATGTGTGACGTTAAAAGTAAGCAGATACGGAGTTAGAGAATTCTGATAACTCCCCATTTTCCTTTTAAAGTTCTTAAATTAAAATTGACAAAGCTATCAGTTGTAAT
This sequence comes from Ginglymostoma cirratum, assembly GCA_024137785.1. NCBI lineage: Eukaryota > Metazoa > Chordata > Chondrichthyes > Orectolobiformes > Ginglymostomatidae > Ginglymostoma > Ginglymostoma cirratum. Next base: position 16,620,985 of record JAHRHZ010000289.1, read on the forward strand.
TTAAGTTTTAGTTCTAACAGGCAGTGATGCAATGGTTGCCTTTTTCAAAAAAGGAAGGGTCCAGTTTTGTATAATTTGGTATAATTTGTTCTATTTTATGCCAAGACAGTTGAAATAGCTTAACTGTTTAATAAAATTGAGTCACAAAATATCAAACAAATAAGTTTTTTACAATTGGCTCTTAAGGTAACTGACTGGTGAAGTGCTCTTGTTGCACCCTTAATTACATTTCGTGCACTTGTATAGAGGTGTATTAAATAGCATTTTCTTTTCATTGTTTTGTTAATCTTACCCACCTAAACCATATAGTGGACTTATGGTCTGTTGGTTGCATTATGGCAGAAATGGTGCTCCACAAAATCCTGTTTCCTGGAAGGGACTGTATCCTTGCGCATCTTTTAAAAGTCAAGTTTGTTCATCCACATTGTGTTTTTCAAATAAAATATTTATAAAATGATTGACAACTGGGTTTGCTGTATATATTCTCCAGACCCTATAATTTGTTACTGCTGGAATATATTCTTTCTCATTGTCATATTATGTAAATTTCAAAGCATTTTTCTTGTCTTGGTTTTCATTTTCTGAAAGGCATGGTAATTATCCATCATTTCATTTTACTTTCAGTTGATATCTGGTCAGTGGGGTGCATCATGGGAGAAATGCTGAAAGGTTCTGTGCTATTCCAAGGCACTGATCGTATCCTTCCCCAGCAATTCTTCAATTCAAAGTCATTGATGTTGAGAGCAAAAGAAATCCTAACTTTTCCCTTGTTTTGATGACCAAACCATGTTTTGAAGATGAAGTACAGCATTATTCTAGTTATTTTATATTACTTTTCCAGCTTGCCATTCTTGAACTTTTGCTTGTGAAGCTCTCAGTATGTGTCTGTTGATTCTCTTGCCTGCATTACGTTAACACCCTTTCTGATTGCATTGATACTTTCCTCCTCCTCCTCTGCGTTGTGCACAACACTTTCCTCTTTCTTAAAACTATTTGTCCAAAAAAGAGCAAGAAGTAGCTTCTAAAGCTGATTGATAGCCACAAAAAGGAATAGTTGTTATCTAAATGTCAAGTTGGCCTAGTTCACTGAAGAAATCAAATTCCTTTTCTAAGGATTGTAAGTATAATTTGCTACACTGTTGTGGAAGTTTTATTGAGAAAAGTTAACTTGCTCATTAAAGTACTTATATTTAAGCACAAAATATTTAATCTTCCAAGCTATATTTCAAATTGGTGAAATGCAGATTTTAAGTTGTGTTTTGGGTATGGTTTAGTTTAATAAAATTGCATAGCTGTCCCTTCAAAATGGCAAGTTAAGTGAGAAGGCGAAATCCTACACTTAAGTTTCATTAGAAAACCATTACATCAAGAACATAATTTTTAAAACTTGAACTAGCTCTATTTTTCACTTTAACTACCTACATTTTTATGAAAAATTTTCCACAATCATAATGCTAACCAAATTGCTTAGAGATTTGTTTCCTTTTGAATGCTACTTCTAACATGCATGCAAGCCACTGATATTGTAGTTGTAGATATCAAATCTTCCATGTCATTATTTATGTTACTCTAATTTATCTTTAATCATGTTTCATATCGTTGTTTGGTATCAGTGTGGTTGTAATTATATAATGCTATGACCAGTTCCTGAAATATGATTGTTCGGAGGAAATTATAAATTGTTGGGAATTCTGTGATAAAGTTAAATAAGACTGAGAACTGGTTAGACAATGGCATTATATAGTGGCAGTAATGAAGGCCAAGATTTGTATTTTTGACATTTTGAATTGTTGACAAGCGGGATATGCTTGGTTAACATTCAGCAGTACTGTCATTGTGCACCATTAATTCAGTCTTTTCTGCTAATTGCCAAAGTATTCTTATGTTTTTATGATGCTTATTATGTTCAAGTCCCTATATATGCTAGATAAGGCAAATTGAGAAATCACGTTATCTCCATTGATTTAAACCTGTCCGACCAGTACTCTTCTTTAAGTGCTGCTTTTAGTTATTTTTTATTTGTTCTATTGATACCAAACTGTAGATCCAATAATTAGTCTGGAATAAGTCAAATTTCACTGATCTTCACAGTACCAAGTTAAGGGATAATTATCTTGGCATTGCAACATGTGGTGTGTCAGTTTTTTTATGTAATTCACTTGTTGGACGTAGGCATCGTTGGCTCGGCCAGCATTTTTATGCCTGTCCCCAATTGCCCAAGAGAAGGTGGTTGTAGGCTGCCGCCTTGAACTATTGCAGTCCATGTATTACATTGGTAGCCAGTAACGCTGGGCGTGGAGGAGCATTGTGTCATGCTGTAGTTTTGAACCCCTTTCAAGGATATTTGAAGTGAAATACTGAGAGAACTGTTATGGAAACAATATTTCAGCTACTGTTATAAAAGAAGCCTAGAAGGGTCTTAATGAATTCTTGACCTTCGAAGATTTTTTTTTAAGAAAAGAGAATGAACTGTTTCTGACCTTAAAATGAAATAAAGCAATATATTGCTTACCTTTCTCTTTAGAGATAAAACCCACCTATAACTAACACTCAGTTCTTTTGAGGACCAGCTTCTAGTTTTAAAAAAGGTTAACTTGTGTAGATAAAGTTTCACATTGTCTTTCTGAACGTAGCTGATTTAATTAATCTTATGGCCTCTGATAAGAGTAAATATGTCTAATAAAAACCAAAAAACTGCGGATGCTGTAAATCAAGAACAAAAATAAAGTTGCTGAAAAAGCTCATAACAAGGTGTAGAGCTAGAAAAATGATTTTCTGAAGAAGGGTCTAGGCCCGAAACGTCAGCCTTCCTGCTCCTCTGATGCTGCTTGGCCTGCTGTGTTCATCCAGCTCTACACCTTGTTATCTCAGATTCTCCAGCATCTGCATTTCGTACTGTTGCTGGAAAAGCTCAGCGGGCCTGGCAGCATCTGTGAAGGAGAAAAGAGTTAACATTTCGGGTCCGGTGATCCTTCCACAGAACTGATGGTGGCTGGGAAAATGTCAGTTTATATGCACAAAATAGGGATGTGGGTTGGGTAGGGAATAAACAGTAGGGTAGAGCCCAAAGAGAGAGAAAGACAGCTGGACAGACAAAGGAGTTGCTGACGATCAAGCTGGGAGGGTGAATAGTGAATAGTAAATATGTCTGTTGTTTTTAAGCTATTAGAGTCATTGTCTATTTTATAGAGTATTCTGTTATAGTAGGTGATATGCTCCAGAAGTGTGTAACATCATCTTTGAAAAGGTTGTTTAGGAAAATATATTTTCTTTCTTTTAAAAAAAGGGAAAATGTCGTCATCACTTTGTCAGTACACCTGTTGCTATAAAGCCTTCTCTGGTGAAAAGCCCTGAAAATATAAGTGAAAACTTGATCTTTTGGATAAAAGTTTTAGTTAAAAATGCAACTAAGGGGGACATAGGACTCTGATTTTGAACACTGTCATTGATTATATCATTATAGTTGCCAATGCTGACTTTTTGAAAAACCTATTCAATTAGAAGGAGCAAATTACTACAGATGCTGGAATCTGTACTGAAAACAAAAAATGCTGGAAATCACAGCGGGTCAGGCATTTTCCATGGGGAGACAGTAAGCTGATGTTTCAAGTCGAGACGACTCTTCATCAGAGCTGACGTGAAGTGTGGAGGGGGCAGCATTGACCCAATAGTGGTGAGGTGGAGTGCTGGGGAGAAAGGCTGCTGATTGATCATTTAATTTGCACTTTCT
>JAHRHZ010000289.1:16625114-16635371 GCA_024137785.1 Ginglymostoma cirratum
AGAAAGTGCAAATTAAATGATCAATCAGCAGCCTTTCTCCCCAGCACTCCACCTCACCACTATTGGGTCAATGCTGCCCCCTCCACACTTCGTCAGCTCTGATGAAGAGTCGTCTCGACTTGAAACATCAGCTTACTGTCTCCCCATGGAAAATGCCTGACCCGCTGTGATTTCCAGCATTTTTTGTTTTCAGTACGGATTCCAACATCTGTCGTAATTTTGCTCTGAAGAACCATCTAGACTCAAAATATTAGCTTGCTGTCTATCCAATTAGAACACTGCTCGTTGCCTTTCGGTTGTTTTCTTTCCAAATAAGGATCCAGTTCCCAATTTAGAAGTTACTTTTTGAAACTGCTGAAGCCACACTTGAAATAATATGTTCCAGATTGTCATAACTTCTACATTTAAAAATACTCCCCTCACACTCTTCTCGTTCTTCTGCCAATTACATTCTTTGTATTCTTTCTTACTGGCTTGCTTGCTAGTAGTAATATTTGCTCCTCATGAACTTTTATCAAAACTCCACCACTTCCTCTGGCAGCTCATTTCCATACCCGCACCAGCTTCCATGAAAAGGTTTTCCTTTTTAAAAAATTCCCGTCTCACCTTAAACCAATGTCCGTGAGCTTTAGACATCCCCACACTGGCAAAAAGACATTGTTTACCCTATCCATGCCCCTCATGATTTTATAAACTTCTTTAAGGTCACCACTCGACCTCTGCTGCAGGGAAAATTGCCCCAGCCTATTCAGCCTTTCCCCATAGCTCATATCCTCCAACCCTGGCAACATGCTTGTAAATCTTTTCTGAGCCCTGTCAAATTTCACAACATCCTTCATATGGCAGGGAGACCATAATTGCATGCAGTATTCCAAAAGTGGCCTAACCAATGTCCTGCACAACCATACCATGGCCTGCCAATTCCTATGCTCAATGTACTGACCAATGAAGGCTAGCATACCAAACGTCGTCCTCACTATCCTATCAACCTGCGAATCCACTTTCTAGGAACTATGAGCCTGCACTCAAGGTCTCTTCCTTCAGCAGCACGCCCCAGGATCTTACCATTAAGTGAATAAGTCGTGCCCTGATTTGCTTTTTCAAAATGCAGCGCCTCACATTTATCTAAATTAAACTCCATCTCCCTTTCCTCGGTCCATTGGCCCATCTGGTCAAGATCCCATTGTACACTGAGGTAACCTTCTTCCCAATTGTGCCACATTTTTATATCCCTCCTTCCTGGTGCTATCCCTCCTAACCCCCTTAACCAGCCTGTTGCTCTGCTCTCTGTTCTAACGATAGTGCCAATGTGCCATCCACAAATTCTCCTTGGATAACCCAATGTATAACATTCTTTAAGAAGTTTCATTGAGGAACTCAAAACTGCCCCTTTATAAAGAAAAGCTTTGTTCCTATTCTCTTTCCAATTTCCAACTTTGCTCACCTAGCCTCTCTCATTTAAGTCCTTACTGACTTCAGTGAATTCCTGTTCTTCCTTAATCTCACTGTATAAAATATCCTATTAAACACATGGCCACCTCATTGAACTTGCTATCATACCTTTATAATTGCATGGTAATACAAAGCATAAACATTGATAAAATCTTTTCATCTTATACTCATTAAGACTGCCATGCAAGAAAATAAACTTGGAAAGGGAGCAAGCTGATGTTTCCGTTCGAAGTTTGGTTTCTTGGGGTGTCAGTGCTTTGCAGTTGTTGTTATCGTGTAACCTTGCTCACTCTGTATCCACAATCAGGCAACTTTCCAAGTTGTGTACAGTTGTACATGTAGGCTGCCAACTATATAGTCTTCAGCTCTCAATATGCCACAATACTTGGGGAGGTGATGATCTCCTGGTATTATCACTGGACTGTTAATCCAGAGACCCAGATAATGTTCTGGGCACCTGGGTTCGAATCCTGCCATGGCAGATGGTGGAATTTGAATTCAATAAATATCTGGAATTAACAATCTAATGATGACCGTGAATCCATTGCTGATTGTCGGGAAAAACCCATCTGGTTCACTAATGTCCTTTAGGGAACGAAACTGCCGTCCTTACCTGGTCTGGCCGACGTGACTCCAGACCCACAGCAATGTGGTTGACTCGTAACTTCCCTCTGGACAATTAGGGATGGGCAATAAATGCTGCCTAGCCAGCGCAGCCTTCGTCCCGTGAATGAATAAAGGAAAAAAAAACTTTCGCAGGTTTTCATCTGCTCAGCTGTTGTCTATAAAGCCCTTGTATGCAATAAAAAATTAGTGTTCCATTCCTGTTGTTTGTTAGTATGCTGTCCCAGCTTCGTGCCCTTGTCGGGGACAGGTACGAGCACATCGAATTTTGCACTATGTTAATCATCCATTACTAGATGTGGTTGGATCATAACAGACAGTTTGTGCCTCACTATTCCTGACAAAACCACGTACACCTGCAGCTTAATCCAAAGATAAAAGTCAACTTCTTTGCACTATCAGTCTAGACCTTAAACTTGAAATCTCTGCTCACCTACACTCCCCTCCAAAAATACAAAGAGCTCATAAACTGCATCACTGAGACCACCTTTGCTATTTTTCTTTTCCTTGTCCTTCCCCCTAGACTCTCAAAGACTACTTTCTGTAGTTTATCTCATAGCATTCACAGGTTTCTCTCAACCTGTTCCCATCAACTCATTGACCACTTTCGTTACATCCCATGCTGACCAACACCAAGTAATTCTTCCTCATCAAGTACTGCTTATTTCCCTTCCAAAGTATTATTTACTTTGTCTTCAAAACTCCTATCCTCAAATGCCAATGCAAACTGCTGTCTATTGTGAAGTAATCTTTGAGTCCTTGAGCATGTTGCTTCCTGAATCTTCTCTCAATACATTCATCACTCAATATTTAAATCATTCTAATACATTTTCTGCTCAGTCGTAAGAGAGATGCCGAATCAATCACAGTGCTTTATAACTCTGGTATAAAATCTCCAACATTCTTGACAGGTTTTGACAGTCAGATTCAACTACTTTCTCTCATATCTCTCCTCTGGTCCAGCTTTGTGTGATTGTCAGTTGGTTTTGCGTTTTTCCCCAACAAATTATGCCCTGAACATTTCTAACAATAACATCTTTTCCTCAACTCCTTGCTACACTTTTTGGCAGCATCATTCTCAACTGCCTCTTTTGACCCCCTCCACTGCTTTTGTGCTGTCATGTTTTCCAACATTGTTGGTGGCCTGTCAGTACTTCCAATTAAACTTTAGGTCGACCAAATCCATTTTCTTTGGCCTCCGTCATAAGTTCAATATCTTTTTATTAATTCTGTTGTCTTCCCCATTCACTTTATTGCTTGAATTAGATTGCTCATTACGTCTGAGTCCAGATGACCCCATGAAGAGCTTCGAGCCCCATTTTCTGTCTTGTCACCAAAATTCTGGACTACCGCCAGATCCACTCCATATTTTGCCACATGTACTGCTGGAACCTGCATCCATTCTTTTGTTAATTTCTGTCTTGGCTATTAGAGTTCTCCTGGCCAACCTCCCATCCTCCATAAACTGTAGATCATCCAAAATTTGATGTTCCCAACATTTCCAATATAAAGTTCCTAGTTTTGCACTTAAATCCTTTGTGGATTTATACATATGAATAAACCATTCAGCATCTCTAACTTTAATTAGACCATAATTGATCTGTTCATAACCTCTCATTATTGCGTACTCTGATAAAACGCTGTCTTTCTCTCTGTCTCTCCCCACCCTCCCGACTCTCTGCTAGGCAAGTTTCTATCTCTTCTGTCTTAAAAATATTCAAGGATTCCGCTTCCACTACTTTTTAAGGAAGAGAATTCCAAAGAGAAAATGAAAGTCACCTCAACTTTCTTTTAAATGGGCAAGGCCTGATTTTTAAATGAGGACGCCTAGTTTCCGATTCTTGCGCAAGAGGAAACACCCTGCCCGCATCAGCCCTGTCAAGATTCTCAGGATCTTGTATGTTTCAACCAAATGACCTGAGCAGCCTTTCAACCCCTGTAATAACTTTGTGTTATTTCAAATTTACTACTTGTGCATCCATCAAAATCTTCTGTCCTTCAGCCATCCTGGATCCTACCTGTTGTAATTCCCAGCTTAATACTGTTCATCTGTTTCTGTGAAGACCCTGTTCAACACTCTTCTTGCTTTGCCCATCCTCCAGATCCAATATTTCATATGGCTTGGTATCGATTTTTGTTTTAAAAGCTGTGAAACACTATGGAATGTTTATCTTCAATGAAATATGTTTTAATTTATAAATTATTGTTGTAAATTATAAATGTTTTTGAGATCATGAGACTATATTAACAATCCTATGATTGTAAATAAAAGTAGTGTTGGAGGAGTCAAGTAGGTCTGGCAGCATCATATTTCCAGTACAAAATGACTCTTGGAACCTTGAATGTTCTGAAGAAAAGTCTTATTGAACTTAAGACTTAACTCTGTTTCTGTCTCCAAAGATGCTGCCAGATCTCCCAAGTTCTCCAGAACTTTGTTTTTATTCAGATTTCCAACATCCACGGTACTTCACTTTATTCCTGTGATCTGTGCTCCTTGTACCTTATGTTCTAAACTGCACAAGTATGTTTCCTCTTTTGAACTTCTGCATTGTGTTGAAATCCAGACTAATTGCAAAAATTCCAACTCTAAACATTTTCTTAGCTCAATTAAAATCTGGGAATATTTTGACTTCCTTTTGCAATCTCCAAACTCTAATATTAATTCCTACTTCCGGATTGAGTTTCCATGGTTAATTTTTGCAGTGTAAATGAGTTATGTGAACTAAACTAAAGGAGCTAGAAGTGAACATAACATTTTTATAGAATGATTCCAATATATTAAAAACACTAATTGTTAAGTTGGCATGAGATATGTTCGCTTCTGGTGAAGTAGTATAACCTGAATAAGTGCAAGAAGCGGTGAAGACATTTTCTTTCTATACTTTAGAATACTGCCTTTGTAGACATGCCTTTATAACAATCAAGCAAGTTGTGGAGTAAGTCAATTTAAATTCAATTAATACAACTGAAATACGCTAAATCAAAAAAAGCTTGGTTGGAAATACAAAATCTTCTCACCTAGTTTTCCTGAACCAGTTAATGCAGATATTGATCAGTGGAATAAAGTTATTGAACAACTAGGAACGCCATCTGCAGAATTCATGAAGAAATTGCAGCCAACTGTACGAAATTATGTAGAGAATAGGCCAAAATATCCGGGGCTTGGCTTTGAAACACTATTTCCAGATTGGGTGTTTCCAGCAGATTCCGAACGTGACAAGTTAAAAGGTATGTTTTGCTTTTTGAAATTGTGTGTTTAGATTAAGTTTGAGAGCATTGTGTACATGTGTATTTTTAAACTTGGTTTGCAAAGAACTTCAGTAACAGTTGTAAAATTACTTGGAAATCAAACTGCTGAAAATATTAAAATCCAGGGGTATGATGTGCTACTGAATTTTTAAAAGCTTCAACTTGGTGATCATTTTAAAAACTATTTAAAAGTTTAATAAAAATATAGAATTCATTATTTTCTGACAATTTTAAATCTTAAGATTGTAATGGTTCAATGCTTTAAAAGGAAGCGAGCAATTTTTTAATGTTGCATTTTAGGAATAAAGTAAGTGCTTGAGCACATTTCTCTTTGGTCAGTGTAGCGAAATTATGTTTGTGTTAGTCAACATATTTGCTGTAGCTTGTGCAAGACTAGTTATCTCGATGTCTATTTTAAATGCATTTAATAACTTATAAAATGGGTAGGTTACAGAAACCCCTTAATCATTAAATTGTTTTATTTATTATATTTCAGTAAGTCAGGCCAGAGATCTTCTATCAAAAATGCTGGTAATCGATCCTGACAAGCGAATTTCTGTCGATGATGCCTTACAACATCCATATATTGCCGTCTGGTATGATCCTTCTGAAGTAGAAGCAGTAAGTAAATTACTTTTGATTTAGCATTTTAGCTATCTGTTTTATACTAGTGTTTGATTCATATCTTGCTTCTGTGCTTGAACTGTTTTAATCTAAGCTGTATGTTAGAATCAGAATTTAGATGCTGACATAAATGATGGGAGCAGGAATAGATCGTATGGCCTGTTGAACCTGCTCCGCAGTTCAGTACTGTCGTGGTTCTTGTGCTTTGTTTGCAAGTTTCCACCTGCTACTGATCTGCTTCTATTCTCTGTATTCCAGCAGAGGCTGGAGCAAAGCATTGATTATTTTCTCATCCCACTTGTCCACTGATCATGGCAGTTTGTAAACAAGTGCTGGTGATATGACTGATTTAACTGGATTTTTGGCCTTTATCTGATTAGAATTAGAACCAAGTTAGCCAGGTTTCTTTAGTCAGCGTAGAGTAATGAGTTTGTTGCAAATAACACTTGGCAGCAATATGTGAAGACTGTTGACCGAAAAAATTTAGACTCTACAAAGATGTGTATGACTTGTATTGTGTCATCCCAAACTTTACTTGAGACAAATATGAGTAACAGATGAATGGTCAAACACCCCAGAAAATGCAGCAACTGCCATGTGATCACATGGATTTCTCAGACATTAGTAACACTGCAGGTCACTAATTCTCATTAAAAACCTCATGGCATTATAGATTTGATAAAATGACCTTGCAGCTCTGTTATGAACTGCCCCATGTTCTGGTGATTTACCTGCCTTTCTTGGGACCATGCTTCTTTGGGTTCTTGGAAACTGCAGTCTACAGTTACAGGCACAACTTTAGTTTCTCCACAAAAAGTGAAATTCGCTAACCCAGTACTGCTGCTGTACTTTGCTCTAATCTGGCTTAGTTGGCAAAGCAATACTGCTTGTGGTACTCCTTCACCCTATCTCACATTTGTGCTGAATTATAGTCCAAAAATATGAAGCTTCGGTGGATTGGCCATGCTAAATTGCCCATAGTGTCCAGGGATGTGTAGGGTAGGTGGATTAGCCTTGGGAAATGCAGGGATAGCTTTGGGGTGTGTGGACGTGACGGGCTGAATGTGCCACACTGTGTAGGGATTCCACGATACTAGTGGCACGTGGCTTTTGAGTCCCAACAGCTTCCAGAATTTTTTTGGAGCCATGACGCCAACATTTTGCTGCTTACTAACTGCAAGAACGTTTTCCTGAGTTCGAACAGTGCAGAGCCATCCAACTTGACTTCTCACTTGGAGTACCAATAGCACGTCAATTGTTGTTCACTTGCCTTTTCAGTAGTGTATTCTGACAGTTCTTTTCTGGATGGAGCTTGCTTCTGTCTTAGTCTTTATCACCTCTTCCAACTAACTGTGACCCAGGACCCCTCCAGTTCTGAGAAAGGGTCACCGGACCTGAAAGGTTAACTCTGATTTTTTTTCTTCACAGGTACTGCCAGACCTGTTGAGCTTTTCCAGCAATTTTGTTTTGTTGTTGTTGTTGTTGTAGTCATCGTCGTCGCTACTACTACTACTACAACCCGGGACTGTTCGTCAGAGGCCCTTGAACTGTTTTGGGTGTCCTATTGAAAATCTTGTAACAAGATCCACCCTTGCTCCAAGCAACATTTTAATTGTAACTAATATTTTGGAACAATAAAATGTAGCACCTCTATGGAACTGTCTGTCCTTCAACTGTTGCAATGCTGTCTCTGGCAGTACAGAAAAATCTGAATTAATTACACTTGAACAATCAAAGATTTTTCCATGTCAAACCTAGTCATTAATAAACCATCCTCAATTCTCATGGGCGAATGAGGTATGACTGTAGAGAATTCTCTCTGAATAAATTGCTCCTCAGTCTTAAATGATCAATTAAGATTCTTGTGAAGATTTGTAGCTCAGGTGGATGAGGTTGTTGGCTTGCTTGCTGAGCTGACAGGTTATCGTATAGATGTTTCGTCATCATGCTAGGTAACGTCATCAATGCAGCCTCTGATGAAGTGATGATGTTCTACTCAGTTTGGTATTTATCTGATCCAGTTTGTTAAGTTGGTTGTGTCATTTCCGGGTCTATTCTGCATGGGTTTATATATGGGGTCTAATTCCACATATTGTTTGCATTACGGGTTGAAAATCAGGCCTCTAGGAATTCCCATGCGTGTCTGTGGTTGGCTTGAGCTAAGATGATCACGTTTTCCCAGTGATATTGATGACTTCCTTTGTCCGAGTGCGCTGAGATGAGGGAAAGTTCATCGTGTCGTTTTGCTGCCAACTGGTGTTCGTGTATCCTGATGGCTAGTTTCTTTCCGGTCTGGCCGATGTAATGTTTATTGCAGTTTTTGCAAGGTATTTTTGTAAACTACGTTGGACCTGCATGTCATGGGTATGGGATGGCTGACAATGAGACTCCTGCGACCACAAGGAATCGACGTAGCACACAAACCCACAGCCACACAATGACAAACACTCACAAGGAACAAAGACACCCACATCCAGCCCTGAAGGAGGGTAATATCCAAAACGTTGACTTCTCCTTTCTGCCAAATGCTACCTGGCTTGCTGTATTCTTTCAGCCTCCCATTCGTCTGTTTGTATACGATGGTTGAGAGATAAGCATTGACCAAGATATTGAATCGAATGCCTGCTCTTCAAACTAGTGCCATGTGATACTGTCTTGCCTAGCTGGGATCTCATTTAAGATGTAACACTGCCTTTAGCATTAAGTATTATCTTTAATTGTGTGTTCAAGTCTTTGGAATTGGGTGTAACCTCATGACATTCTCCCTTGAGGGCATGACTGCTACCACTGAGCTAAGGCCAATGCCAGGAATGCCTTCTCAATTTGATGTACAGTATGTTGAGGTTCTGTTCGGGAACATAAGAGTTTGGGAGAATTACCATTTTTGGTAGGGTTAAACAAAAATATGTCCACATGTACGACAAAGTGCTATCTCCATACTATGTCGTTGTTGATTCAGTTAAAAGTTATTAATATATTTTGGCCTGATTTTTCGAAACCGCTATTCTTCTGTGATATTAATAGATCTGTTATTGCCCACGGCACCAAATAGATTTACAAAGTAATGGTGCATCATTACGAAAATGAGATGGAAAAAATTACTCAAACGCTTACTAGAGACTGTTCTGTGTAAGACTTAAGTATATTAGAAAGTTAGTATAAAAGATGAACTAATTGTTTACTGTTAATCAATTTGATCAGACTAGTTACAAGTAGTAATCTAAGCACTCCTGCCTGGAGGGCTGTTGTGAGACGTGGGTTCAAGTCTCACTTACTCCAGAAGTATACAATAGCCTCTCTGAACAGATTGATTTTAAGTATTTTTCACTCCCTCCTATAATTTGGGAATGCTTTTAGTACTATAGGTCAAGTCCAGACAATTAAACCAGAAATAATATTATTGAGCTATTAATAAAAGTTAGCACTTGTCCAGGTATCAGCTCTGTGATTTAGCACACGATGTGTCTTAGCTCAAGAGAAAGAATTGTGAACTTTTTGATTTCTGCATCTTGATTCTACACTTTTTGTTTGTGCAATAGCCCCCTCCGCAGATTTACGATAAACAGTTGGAGGAGCGAGAACACAGTATAGAGGAATGGAAAGGTAAATATTTACAAGACAATGCTTAAAGATTAATTGAAAGACGTAATAATTCACTACAGTGGAATACACAAACTTTTATATTTCCTGTGTTTTACTGAGGAAAAAACTGCTTCATTACATTAAAAGACTGCTAAAAACACTTCAATCACTGCTTTATCATAAATCTAAAGGTGGTAAAGCGTTTTTAAAGTAGAAGACAAATGTTTTTAGTGGTGAAGACTCTGTCTGTTGGGCCCTAATACACTCCTATATTGTTTTTGTTACTCAGATATAATTACGCAAAACTTAGTTTATCAATTCAATTACAATATTTTCAATATTGTCATAATATTTAAGAAAAATGTAATATGCATTGAAACTTTTTTTATGGGGAAAGAAGTGTGACTCAAGACTAAAATAATTTAAGAAAGGTGGTTCCCAGGAATTTTGGACAAATGCCATACCTTATAATAGATAAGGTGTAGAGCTGGATGAACACAGGCCAAGCAGCATCAGAGGAGCAGGAAGGCTGATGTTTTGGGCCTAGACCCTTTGGCTTCGCAGTGGGGTTAAGATTGTTTCAGAGATAGCAGGAACTGCAGATGCTGGAGAATCTGAGATAACAAGGTGTAGAGCTGGATGAACACAGCAGGCCAAGGGTCTAAGCCCGAAACGTCAACCTTCCTGCTCCTCTGATGCTGCTTGGCCTGCTGTGTTCATCCAGCT
>JAHRHZ010000289.1:16644163-16696344 GCA_024137785.1 Ginglymostoma cirratum
CAGCATCATAGGAGCAGGAACGCTTGACGTTTCGGGCCTAGACCCTCTAGGCCGAAACATCAAGCTTTCCTGCTCCTATGCTGCTGCTTGGCCTGCTGTGTTCATCCAGCTCTACACCTTGTTATCTCTGAGTTAGCTTAGATGGCTGGTTTGCAATGCAGCAAGATACCAACAGTGTGGGTTCAAATCGCACGCCAGCTGAGGATCCCTTGCGGTACTCTTCTCAAACTTTCCCATTGCCTGAGTTGTAGTGACCCTTAGTTTAAACGACCACCATTGTCTCCTAATGAGCCTTATGGTGTGCTATGACTATGGTGACTCAACTTGTTGTTTACATTTTCTAATTCTTTTGAATTGTCATTTAATTGTACTCTGCTTCATTCTTTTTTTATTTCTAAATTTTATGATCAGTTTTGCTTTGCTTTTTTCTTCTGTGATTTAAAGTAGAAAAGGAGCATAAAGCACTCTTTGCTGAAGGCCAAATTTTATAAATTATAGTATTTACATCTCTGATCCCAATTTATTTGCTTCCTTCAGCATTTTTAACCTTCAGTCTATGATGGCTTGTTTCTTTTGTGTCACCAGTCTGGTATGAAGAAAAGTTTATCTGTGGTTGAGTTTATCCCATACTCAACACTGAGAGGCCAGAGAATCTCTGTAGTGATGTAGGATCTTGCTATTAGCCTTTGTGTGGCCTTTAGTGGATTTATTTTGGGGGAGTAAGACTTGTATATGAGTATAGGTAACAGTCTGCTGTTTTCTCAGATTTTATCACCTTTTTTGTTTACTTAGAACAGATGCAGCAGTGAATAGCAACAACAGCCCCTCTCAGTCTTCCTCCATCAATGACATTTCATCCATGTCAACAGAGCAGACCTTGGCTTCCGATACTGACAGCAGCCTGGATGCTTCAGCAGGACCACTTGATGGTTGCAGGTGATCAGCCTCCAAACATGAGCAATATCAGAAAGTAGCTACTGCTGCTATTCTCAACCTGAGTTGCTTTTAAATTAAGAAAACCATGTAAAGAAGTTATATCTATTGCATGTACTGCAAACACAATGCCTATGCTTTACTTGGTAATTTGATTGCCTGGCTTATGTTAGAAATGACAGCCTAGGAAAATTTGAAAAGGGAAATTATAATGGAATGTGTATTTGTGCAAACTGCTCCCAGCTCCAAACTCAGGTGAGCACAACTTGGAAAAATGAAAACCGTGTGAGAGCAAAATATGAAGATATACATAGCAGTTTTGTTTTTTGTCGTCGTTTCTCACTTTTTTTTGTTGAAGATTCCTTATGTACATTCCAAAAATCTGTGAGAGAAACAACTGACAGCACTTTTTAATTTCAAAACATAATTTTTTTGACATATCTACAAGAGGTAAGTTCGCCGCATTGTGAATTTCAAGTTGTATCTGAAATAGACGACTTAGTATTTTGTTATTATCATCTAACTTGTTATGGTTTCCAATTACTTCTAAAATGACAACTAATAGTAACAAGCAGGTGTGATGTTGGTCAGAGCTTTTGCGAAACTTTATAAAGATCTAGTTTAGTAGTATTTTGGTCTACAATATGTTCTTCCTTCTGTAAATGACTAATTTTCAGGGTGATCAGATCAGGATTATCAATAGAATGATCTGCCTTAAATTTATCATTTGAGATTTTTTTAGCTGACCAAGAAGCATAATTATGAGAAAAGAGAACAAGGGGTAAAAGATTTTTGAAGTTTTAATTTGGTAATTGTCGAGCTTGCAGAACATCATATTGGAATCGATGGTTTGGAACTGTTGTGTTGTAAAGTTTAAAAGTAGGCTATTTAGGGTAGCATTTTGCAAAACTTTGGATTCATAAGTAAACCCATTTTGATACTATTTTGTGCCTTGTAAATGTTTAAATGCTTGCATATAAGCTAATTGTTGCCCCTAAAATTCTGATGATTGGGATATCTTCACTGTAAATTGTGCTAGAAGAAACCAGCTGCTTAATCCAAAATAGTTTTGTTAAAATCCATTTTTCACAATGTCAAGTAGCAATGATAGACCAGTATGTCCCACAGCAGCCTGTTGAAGAGTGAGCTGAACAGCTATTTAATGATGTTTGTTTGGCGTAATGGCAGTTTTAGGCTCATCAGTTCTTGTTATAACTTGTCTTTTCCAGTTGCAAAATACAATTTAAGTCACTGCCAGATAGTTATGACCAAAGTTTGGACAACAGCTTTTAAAACCTGTTTTAGATAAAGTTAATTGTAATCGAAGGAATGTCTAACACTCTTGCTATGTGCAATCAAACATTCGTGGCTCACAAATTACCATTTCGAGCTTTTACATTGGGATTGTTTTGTTTTGGGTGGTGATCCAGAGAGAGAATCTGGGGTGCATTGGAACCTCCTGTCCTATAATGCTGTATTTTTGAGTATCCTGGGATCAGGCTGTTTAGCTTATTTTGGTCAGGGGTTGTGCCCATTTGAAGGGATAGGAATTTGTAGATATTATAGCATCATCAAACCTCTGGGCTGTGTCTAAACTGTTTTTAAAAGAAAAAGCCACGCTCCCCTGTGCTTGATCAGTGTTGACATCACAATCAATTGTGCTATAATAAAATGTACTCTACAAACCAGTCTTTGAATGTGGAAATCTCTCCCACACCTGAACCCTAGCATTGCTGGATGGCAGAGGCATGTTGTTAACCTTGTACTATTTCCCTAAAATTAGGGAAACTGTGATATAATGTCCCTATAGACATTAAAAAAATGCATTGTCTGCCAGTAATGAATGGGTATGTTGAATCCACCCCACTAATGTGTGCAGAAATACCCAATTGCTCCAGAAAGTGTTGGATCTGTGGCAGGTCAAGTTTTCCATTCCTTATACATTTTGCCACACAACCACCCTTGAATATCCTAGATCTTTGTATTTAAATATTAATTATTCTGAAATAAAGGCACAGACACCTAAAACAAGTCTTACATTTCCACATGCTTTACTTGACCTCTCTTCCACAGAGAATCACTATGCTTTCTATCAAACATGGAATTCTTAATTACGGTTAAAGAACATGTATAGATTATATTTCTTTTTTTCTTTAGTTTTCCCACATTTGATGTATTTTTTGTTCTTTGTCCAGAAATCACAGTATAGAACTGACGAAATGGATTTGTGTGTACACTGAAGGAGAAAATATGCTCGATATTGTAAAGCTGTAGAATCAGATGATTGAGGTTTTTCAGTTGCAGAGATGACATAAAAGGTACAAGGATTGCCTTCTTCAGTGAATTTAGGTTTTGTGCATAATTCTCAATTTATTTGAATTAAAGGTAGAAAAAAGATTCATGCTCAATAAATCTCAAGCCATATTAGAGTTTTCAGTGAAGCCTTTTCACAAGTCAATTTGGAAATAAATTTCACAATAGAATAGACTGAAAGTTATCAGTATTTAAAACATTGGCTTCACTGTAAAAACAATGACTTATAGAAAGTTTAATTTACTGAAAACTGACTATTCTTGAAAATATCAATATGTTTCACATTGTTTCTGCAAACTTAATTTGTGCATTAATTTTGGTAAGAGAAAATGTTATATTATGCATTACAATAAAACTTAATCCAGAAATAATTGTTTTTATATATAGGACAATTTTGAATGTTGAGTTACTGTAATCTGGTTTATGCCTTTGTCTGCAAATTTGCTGACATAAAATTATACTTAGTTCTCTTGGATTTTAGCCATAAAGGGAATAATTTGCCCTCACTTCCTGTGGTAAATTGCCTCTTTCATGGAGATGACGAAATTGTGCAATTATGTGAGTTATAATCTGGATTTACAAAGAATATACATCACTGGAAACTGACCATTTCACCTAACCAGTCCATGGCATATTAATGCTCCACTATAGCCTAGTTCCAAGCCACATTGTTTTGAAACAAGAAAATGAGAAAAGATTCTGGATAAGGTTGTACTGAAATAGAATGATGCAAACAATTCTTTGTACAGTGCCTTGTGTTACCAAATATTTCAAACGGTTTCAATTACATGGATTATGTAGACCAATGTAAATAATTATGTAGACCATTATTGACTTTGGCCTATTTTACAGTGAACTACATGTAACTTTTGTTACTAACCGCTCTCCTCAGTTGACTGTAGACGAGCTCAGTGGCAATAAGCAATCTTTCGGCTGAAATTTTGTTGGAGTTAGTTGGAGTTGTATTTTCCAAGTAACTGGATTTTGTATTTTGACTCAGCTACCTTACTAAGAATGTGTCGTAAATAACCCAAACCCAAGAATAAAAACGTGTTGAAAAAAGCTAGAAAATTCGGCACAAAATCTGTGGAAAGAAGTGACAAGTTATCATTTTAATGTGAAGCATTAGCATCAGATGTTTGTGTTTGACTTGAAGGGTTGTTTCTGATGTGTTAACTTGCTGCTTTGTTTCCATAACAGTTCAGTGCTTCATAATGTTATCATGTGCCGAATTTTGTTTTGGATTTTTGTAACACTGGTCGCAACTTCACAGTTGGGAAATAACAGTAGCATCAAGACCTGACATTTGTGAAGTTCTGTTTGTTAATGCTCTAAATGATTTCATTTGAGCAAACATAATATTGACTGAAAAGACTACTGAGTACGTACAGCATTTTCTGTTTTTGTTTCAAATTTCAGTTTGTAGTGTATTTCCCCCAAAAACATTACAACAGTTTTGCCCTCTTTTACAACAAATTGTGGCATTTAGTAATGATTACTGCTCACCTGGAAAGAGTAAGGGGCTTTACAATCTGGTTTCTACTTTTCAAACATTCAACTGATTGGAATGTTGCAAAGTAGAGTGGCTCAGAGGCATTGTTGTGATGCATTGGAATAGGTTGTGTCTTTAAGCTCAATGGTGGTATTATTCGTGGTATAATCATTGGCTGTCTAAACCGTACCTGTGATTGCACAAACTGCACACTAAGGTGGTTTGCACTGAAATCGTTCAATCAAAAGATCCAGCAATTGTTTGGGATGGTTATTTTAAAGGAGTGATAAAACTAAATGTAAAGCTTTTAAATGTTTGTTGTTACTTTAGCTCTGTATGTATATGTTTGGTCTCTGTGAGCATCGGGGCTCAACGCTAAGATAGAGCAGAATAACATCTGTATTGTCACTTTCAAACCTAGTGCTGCATAATGTTTCCATGTTCCAAATTGTGTTATGGATTCCATGGCACTGCTATTCTGCTCCATGTCACAGTTATCAAATGTCAGTAGCACCAAGACCTGATATTTGTGAAATCCCCTTTTCTGTTAATGCTCTGAATCATTTCCATTGAGTAAACAATGCTGACTGAAAAGGGCTGCTGTTAAGTACCGGTATCCTGAAGCTGTTAATGTTACAAGTGCTTTTAAAGTAGTTACTTGAAAACGTACTTGCAACCTAACCAGCTATGTTTCATCATCTGCCCGTTACATGGTGTTTGTGCAATAAGAGATCTTGTATATAAAGATTGTTGCCAATTGACATTCATGCTGGATTTTTATTTTGATCTCAAGTTTGACATTAGATGGTGCTTTTTTGTACTGACAACAGTCCTGCTTTTTTTAAACAGATTTTTATAGATTACATTGTTTTTAAGGGAACTATTTTGATCAGCTAACGTCAACTGCTCCAGGATATAGAATGGTTTAAGATAAATCTGAAGGTTTTCAAAATGCGATTTTATCTGATAAACCTCACTACAGATGATACATGTGTGAATGCAAATAAAGCTGTGGTCTTCAAAAACTTTGTTTATGAATTTTGATTTCATTCAGTACTGAAATTTATCCACCAACTAGACTAATTTTGAAATTAAGTAGTGTGAATTTACATTTGCATCTCATTACATTTTACATAAAAACGTCTTGAGCATTTGTCATGTTGCAGATGCAGGTGCAGATACAGGATGTTCAATTTTTTTTAAGACAATGGAATAAAGTCATAAAGGTCTACAAGACAGAAAAAGCCTGTTTGGCATATCAAATTGTGCGTCAGTCCAAAACAAATACCTGAATATTCTAATCCCAATTTCCTGCACATGGTCCATAACCTTGTGTACCTTGCCATCACAAGTGTATACCTAAATATTGCTTCAATGTTATGAGCGTATCTGCCTCTACTACTCTTACAGACAGAAAGTTCCTGATTCCTACTACCCTTTTAAAATAGGTTGTTTCAGAAATATGTGGAGATGGGTGCTTTGTGACACAGTGGTAATGACCCTATCTTCGAGCCAATAGGACCAGGTTCAAGCTACACTTACTCCAGAGGTTTGTAACAACATCTATGAACAGGTTAATTAGTAGAATGTGAGAACAGAGATGTTTCCCTACCTCTGAGCTAGGAGGCAAGGTTTCTGCTCCCACTTGCTCCAAAGGCTTGTAACAACATTTTCTGAACAGGTTGTTTAGAAAATAACTGAGATGGGAGATGGTGTACACGTTCCTCTGAAGTAATTCTATTTAATGGAATTTGCAGACAGATCATCTCCATTCCAATGAGTCGGAATTGTCACTGGCAATCACTTGCTACCAAGTAAAATTGTCCACCTGGGAAATTCAATGTCACTGGTCATGGGTTCTGTGGGTGAATCTGATCTTGGAGCCACATCTCCAACCTGTATTTGGTAAGTGTTTCCATGAGGTGGAAATTATCCTTGGCCTTGAGATTACTGGAATTCCTTTCTCCAGTTCCTTTTCAGTACTTCCTCTTGCCATCAAGTGATCCTGAAATGTTATGCCCCATCATACGGGAGATTCCTCTAAGTTGTCATCTGTACTGAAGTTCCACAGTGAAGTCAGTATCATTTTCTTGGATTTCAATAGGTTAGGGATGAAGCTTTTGTCCATCCTGTAGACAAAGTCCACATCACTGGGAATCTTGCAGTTGACAAGATGCGGTATGATGGTGATGAAGATGGAGAAAAGGGTGGTGATGATGACCCAACCCTACTTGGCCTCGAAGGATTGTGCCATGTTAGCAACTGAGAGGACTATCAGTGACATTTTGTCATGGAGGAGACAGGGGATATTGATGAATTTCACTGGGCAGCTGGCTGTTGATAGGATCTTTCGTAGCACTTCCCAAATGACTGAGTCAAAAGCCTTGGTCAGATTGATGAAGGCTATGTGGAGTGGCTGGTGGTGTTCCAGAAACTTTTTGTGGAGTTGTTAAGCAGTGAAAATCATGAACACAGTTCCATAGTTTTGTTGGAAACCATACTGGCTTTCTTAGGGTGGCCATCTCCAACTGCACTCCCTCTCCCAATCCCCAAAGTCACCTTTTAATCTGTTTTAAAACATCTTTTTAACAATTAAATGCAAATTTTCCCCAGTGATTTAAAAAAAAATTGCTCGTTTTAAAGCACATCTTCATGACAATATGAATTATGAAGTTGAATATTTTTACAAGGTGAAATAACTCCACAGAGAACCATATCCTGTCACCACGTCACCCTTTATTTACATGTGGAGAGTCTTTGGAACTGCTCCAGCTTCCTCAGAGCCAGCTGAGTGAAATGAACCTCGGACACTCCTATTTATGTCTACCAGCTAGGGCTCCCTGATTGCACCAGATTAACAGCCCCACTTAGGAAACTCATTCTATGAGGTCCACCTGGCTGACCTCATTACAGGAGTCTAATTTTAGGAAAGTAATTAAATTGCTTTATTCAAAATTGCATAACATAAATGCATGAAGACAAGCAACTGTTTATTTTGTTTCCTGAGTCATATTAGTTTCTCAAGTTCAATTGCCCCTCAGGTCCCTTTTAAATCTTTCTCCCCTCACCTTAAAAAATATGTCCATACTTTTGAACTCCCCCACCCCAGGGAAAAGACCTTTGCTATTCACCTAATGACTTTATAAACCTCTGTAAGGTCATCCCTCAACCTTGAACACTCCAGTGAAATAAGTCCCAGCCTGTCCTTGATGCAAAGACCTGGCAACAACCTTGTAAATCTCTTCCTTTCCTAAAGGACATTAGTGAACCTCAACCCAGTATGATTTAAGTTCTTATTGAAAAAGGGATGGTCTTCAAAAAGGGTTTTTGAGTTGGTAGTGGGTAGATTTCAAATATAAGGCAAGATATGCCTAAAGATTGGGAACAGCTGCCAGTGGGAAAATCTACAGAAGAAGTGTGGTTATTCCAAAGGAAATGGAGAGAGTACAAGCCGAACATATTTCACTTTTAGGGTGAAATGTAGGAGCCACAAGACTGGATATCTCGGAATATTCAGGACTCTGTATGAAGAAAAAGAGAGGTTTTAGAAGGTGCAAAGGGAGCAGATCAACAGAGGCCCCTGTGGAGTATGGGAAGTATGGGTGGGGAGATCTTGAGTAATTAGGATAGCAAAGAAAGGGCATAAAAAATACTGGCTGGTAAAATTTGGGAGCATCCAAAGAAATTCTATTGGAAAGTATATCAAGGGGAAGAGGATAACAATGGAAAGAGCAGTGCCCACTACAGACCAAAGGGGCAATCTGTGTTTGGAGTCTGAGGGCACTGATAACATAGAGACAACACAGTGTGGAGCTGGAGGAACACAGCAGGTCAGGCAGCATCACAGGAGCAGGAAAGTTGATATTTCCGGTCGGGACCCTCCTTCAGGATATGTACTTTTGTCTTCACTCAGGAGGAGGAGGAGGATATAGGTACAGAATTTGGGGAGGAAGACTGTGAGATTCTTGAGTAGATTGTTTTGGGGTTTGAACAAGTATTGGAAGTTTTGTCAGGCTTAAAAATTGGCAAATCACCAGGTCTGAATGAGTTGTATCCCAGGCTGCTGTGGTAGGGAAGAAATTACAGGGATTCTAACCCGGATTTTTAACTCCTCTCTGACCAGAGAGGTACCAGATGACTGGAGAATAGCTAAAATAAAATAGAACTGCAGATGCTGGGAATCTGAAACAAAAGCAGACATTTCTGGAGGGGAAAAATGCAGCAGATCTGGCAGCATGTGTTGAGAAAGCAGAGTTAAGACTTTAGGTCCAGAAACTGAATGAAGAACAGACCAACAGAGAGATCTGGGGGTGCTTGTCCACAGATCCCTGAAGACAACAAGACAAGTTAATAAGATGGTACAGAAGGCAATGGAAATCAGATGCTTTAAATCAGTTGTAACATAGGTTATAAGAGCAGGGAGGTTATGTTGGAATTGTTCAAAACTTTGGTTAAGACACAGCTGGAGTACTGTGTGCAGTACTCTGGTCCCTACACTAGAGGAAGAATGTAATTTCACCGGAGAGGGTGCAGAGGAGATTTGCCAGGATGTTGCCTGGGATGGAGCAGTTTAACTATGTAGAGAAGCTGGATATGCTCAGATTGTTTTCTTCAGGGCAGAAAAGGTTTAGGGGTGATCTGATTGAGGTGTGTAAAATTTTGAGGGACATGGCAAGAGGATAGGAAGCAGCTGTTCCCTTTAGTTGAAGTGTCAGTGACGAGAGGGCATAATTTTAAGGTGAAAAGCAGGAAGTTTTAGAGGGGATTTGAGGAAATGTTTTCTCAATTTGCTGAAGGGCTTCTTGTGCTATGTGACTATCATTCTATTAAGTTCCAATGGGGAAGGAAAAAGAAACCCAGTTATAATTAGATTACACTTTCTATCAAGTGACAGTTTGGTTTGTTATCTAAATGAATGTGCAAATAGAGGAAATTAATAATGTGCAGCAAGTTTTAAAAAAAACATTGTGGAAATATTCAGCAGTTTTAACATTCTGCGGAGAAAGAAAAGGAGTTAACATTTGAGGTTGATGACCTTTCATTGTATCATCCTCCGAGCAGAGGATGAAAGCCTACAATTTGAATCCCTTTATGCGTACCATTCGAGTGTGAGGGTTAAAGTGATGATACAGTAAATATAAATCCAAACCTATGCCCTTTACTGCTGAGAACAAGAACGCAGAATTGCAGGAACACTGCTACATGCAGGTTCCCATCCAAATCATGCACCATCTGGATTTTGTATAATAGTGTGATTCCTTCCTCGTCACTGGGCCAAATCCTCCTTCCCTTACAGCATGGAACAATGTGAACAGTAGCAGTTCAAGATGTTCACATGTACCTTCTCAAGGGCAATTAGGAAATGGCATTAAATCCTGACCTTGCTAGTGAAATACATATCCCAGAAACAAATGGAAAAAGCTTCCTTCCTAATGCTATGAATCTGTAAATCATTCTTCAGAACTATCTAAATGGTTCTGTCAGTTAATTTGGCTAATTCATTTATTCTGCTTAATTTCACAGTTTCCCACTCCCTGGAGTTACTTTGACATCATAACGATTTGACTAATTAATTAACTGTTAGTCACTTGACAGGCACAAAATGATTATTCTACTTAAGAATGCTGATTAGTAAGATTCCTGCCGATGAAGCTGGAAAAATCATTGTTTAGGCCACTTTTGGAATACTGCACTCATTTCTGGTCTCCCTGCTATAAGAAAGCTGTCATGAAACTTGAAAGGATCCGGAAAATGTTTAGAAGGATGGTACCCGTGTTGGAGGGTTTGAGCTATAGGGAGAGGCTGAATAGGCTGGGGCTATTTTCCCTGGAGCATTGGAGGCAGAGAGGTGACCTTATAGAGGTTTATAAAATCATGACGGGCACGGTGAATAGTTAAGGTCTTTTTCCCCAGAGTGGGGGTGTCAAAGCATGGAGGGAATAGGTTTAAAGTGAGAAGGGAAAGATTTAAAAAGGACATAAAGGGCAACATTTTCACACAGAGGGTGGTGCGTGTATGGAATGAGCTGCCAGAGGAAGTGGTAGAGGCTGGTACAGTTACAACATTTAAAAGGCATCTGGATGGGTACAGTCAGTTCTGATATAACGCGAGAGTTCTGGTCTCGTGTGATGGGGTGTCATAAGAAGATCACACAATAGCCACACCATTTAACCTAAGGGGGCCAGAATCACTTTCTAGCCAATACAAGTAAGGACAGTTCGCGTTCTACAAATAGTGGTCTAAATTCTTCAATTGCGTCAAAGCCATTTCATATTGAAGAAACACGCGTTATAGCAGAACCGACTGTATATGAATAGGAAGGGTTTAGAAGGATATGGGCCAAATGCTGACAAATGGGACTAGATTAATTCGGAATATCTGGTCAGCATAGACCAAAGGGTCTGTTTCAGTTCTGTACTTCTCTGTGACTCAATGCATCTGTAACGAGTTGACCAAAATCCAGCTGAATTTGGTCGAGTCAAAGCTTCTTTAATTCTAAATTATACAGTTTCACTTGTTTTTGCTGGCCATGAAGAAGTTTGGCCCCAAAGATCCAGCCATCTCTGGGTTTCCCTTTGCTTGATTTTACAATGGCAGTTATCTATCCCAGCTAATGTAAAACCCCAAATCCATAAGCTCTTACATGTGCATAACCTTTTCTATGGCATTTTATTGAGTGCCTTTTCAAAACCCAAATATCTACAGGTTCTCCTTTATTTGCCTTAGTCAAGTCCTCAAAAAACTGAAAATGTTTATCAAACACTCTTCCCCTTTTGTAAAATCCTATTAACTTTATTTGATCACACTAAGGTTTTTGAAGTTGACTGATATCAGGCTGACAGAACTAGAGTTTCTGATTGACTTTCTCCTTACATGTTTATAGAACAGTGTTACATTTGTTAATTTTAAATCTGCTGGAACCATTCTGGAAACTTACCCCCAGTTCAGCAACTCTCTCTGCAGCTACACCACTTAGAACCTGACAATGTAAACCATTAAAACCTAAAGATTTGGTAGCTGTTAGTCTCTTGATTTTCTCTAATACATTTTCTTTTGCTGATAGTAGTTATTGTGGAGAACTGCTTTCTTAATTTGCTACAGATCATGTGGTTTCGGTGCAACCACCGTACTGTTAGGTAAGGTGATCCAAGACTTCGACTGTAAAGGAATGGTGGTATAGACTCAAGTCAGGATGGTGGGGAACTTGCAGGTAGTGATATTTCCATCCATCTGCTGCCCTTATCCTTCCAGGTTTGAATGGTGCTGTTGAAGGAACTTCAGTGAGGTACTGATACATTAGCATGGGTTGAGGATTGGTTACGGGCATAAAATGGGAAGTAAGAATAAACGGATAGAAGATAGTAACTTTGTGTATAGGAAGGATCAACACTTGGGTCAGAACTTTTTACAGTCTGTATTATGGGATTCAGTGTAGTGTATCTAGGTTTGCTGGTGATAGAGTCAGGTAGAAAACGGAGCATTGAGAAGGATGTGTTGAAGTTACAGATAGACATAAAGAAGTCGGGTGATTAAGCACAAACATGGCAGTTGAAATGCAACATAATGATGCATGAAATTATCCACCTTGGTATCAAAAATAAAAAGAACATTTTTTTTTAAAAGGTGAGAGTGGAATTTATAGGTAGGGACCTGGGTGTCCTTGTAAACAAATCGCAGAAAATTTGATATATTAATCTTAGTCTCTTTGTTCAAGTAATTAATTTACAAGGCCCCAGTGCTAATCTTTGTATTTTCCATCAGCACTGTACAACTGGAAAATGCCTTGTTTATTCATAATCTTGGCTTCCTATCCAATAGCCTGACTGCTTCATCTATGCTAAGATATTATCACCAACTTCATGAGCCCTTGTCTATTAACCTTTCATGTGATGTTGTGGTGATGGCTTTTTGGAAATCCAATTACGTACATTGTTATAAGCCCCATGGATACTGATAACTTTAAAAAGAATGGAATACCCATGATACTAATGGAAATAAAACTGGTGGACAAGTCCAGTCTTTCAAACTTTTACTGTTACAATCAAATGAAAATCAAAATAATTTAAGCATTAATTAGCAAGTAAATGACACTTCAAATTAAAAATTAAGTTTCATGTTAGATAGTCAATGCATGCATAATTATATGCACTTGCATTATTTCATTCACAAATTTGGCACCAATGCAGTCTTCCAATCTTGGCTCCTATAACTAAGATCCCTCACTTCCCACTCAGTAGATTTGGCTGTCGCATTCCTTTCACGGCAGATGTTTTCCATCTAAAGTTCTCAAACACCCAAAAAGCATATCTGACAGAACCATCATGACAAGGTTCACAGAGGCCTTGGTGGCACGGATCCCCAAGACTCCTTTATCTAATTCCTTTAAGTTACCTGGTTGCCTCTGGCAAAGCTAATATATCCTGCTGCTACAGCTATTGTCCATTCACAATCTCAACTCTCCTCATCTTCAGATTCCAGTCCTTTTTAACTGTATTATTTGTGCACAACTCCTTGTAAGTATGCCATCTCTGCTTCTCTTCCCACTTCAAAACTCAGCCCAGTGATGGATTTCTGTCTCTGTTTTTCAACTGCAGATTCTGAGGCCAGTTAAAATTTGATCATACATGACTTCAGTTTTTTAACTTTATTCCATTGGTAACTTTCAGTCTTATATAAATTTGTTGATGCTTAAATACATTCTTGGAAGACGCACAAAACCTTGGAGTAATCTGTTTGAAGGTGGGTTCTGAGTTCAGTTAAAATCATGGAAAATGACAGGCTGAGGTGATTAGAGGTTTTAGTACAAAACAGGATTTCAAATTGAAGATGCTGAAACTAGGATGCAATATAAGTCACCAAGGATAGGATATGTGCAGCAAAGTTTGAGGACAAAATGGAGTTTATGCAGGAAGAAGGTCGGGAGGCCAACAAAGAGAGGACTTTTTTTTAATCAGGAAGAAACAGAAGCAACTTATGTGGTTCCAGAAACCGGCAGGAAAAGTTATCCTATGGTGCTGGACTCAAAAATACAACTCAAGTTAATCAAATTTGCAGTTGGTTTTAAACTATGATGATTAGTGGAATATGGGCTCATATGAAACCAGAGAAAAAGCAGTAAGGAGTACTCTCAGCGTGAGTACAGACTTTGTTGGTGTGAGACAAAGGCTGAGTGAGAACCTGAGAATTAAGCTCAAAAGTAGGAATTCAGTGTGAAGGGCGATAGAGATAGAAACTGAGGTTTAAAACTCTCCAGAGTGTGAGGTGAGTGGAAGAGCATAAATGGTGTGCATCACGAGGCCTTCCTGCAGTGAAAACTGGTGGCAGGAGGATATCACAAACCACAAAATGATACAAGTTCAGGGAAAGCTGCTGGTTGATGAGTAGGATTAGGGAATACCCCTAAGCTTTAAAATAAAAGTAAAGGTTTCAGTTTGTGTTTCGATCTTTGTGTTTTTCTTCTTTCTTAAAAGTAGGTGGTCAAGTACAGGACTGATGCTGGTTTTTCTGTATAAAAATATAGTTAAGTAAAATATAAAGAGCAGAGTACCTAGGGTAATTAATTTATAATTTAAATCAAATATGATAGGGATGGCAGGATGAATGATGTGTTGCTACTGCAGTGTATGGGATCTACTGGACATCAACATGACCCAGAGTGAGCGCATCTGCAATGTGTTTGTAGCTCAAGGAACTTCAGATCCAAGTTAAAGAGCTGGAGTCTGAGCTGCAGGCATTACACCACATCAGGAAAGGAGACGCTTTGCTCCAGGATGAGTTAATATCCCTCGGACTGAGTAATTCATATTTGGTTTGTGATAACGGACAGGAGGGTGTGTCTGCAGTTAAAGCAAAGACAGGGAGCCAGCTTTGGCTCCTTCAATTGTCCAACAGTTTCAAAGTTCTCACAAAGTGAGTGGATGACAGCGGAGTCAGCAGGGAGGATGAGTAAACTGATCACAGCACAATGGTACCAGGAGCCTTTGAAGTGGGAGGAGGAAATAGGAATGTTGTTGTGGTTTCTCTGCAGCCATCAGTATAAGTTCTATCCACAGCCAGGGTTAAAGACTTCATCTTGGGGCTGGAGAAAATCTTGGAGTGGGAGGGGAGGGATCTATTTGTTGTCATTCATGTTGGTACAAACAATGTTGATAGGACTAGAAAGGAGGTCCTGCTAAAAGAATTTGAACAGTTAAGAGCTAAGTTAAAAAACAGAAACTCATAGGTAATATTCTGTAGGTTACTGCCTGAAACAAGCAAACTGAAGTCAAGGAGTTAAACGTGGGTGGAATGGCTTTCAGTTTGTGGGGCACAAGCACCAGTACTAGGATGGAAGGGAGCTGTTCTGGTGGGACAGGCTTCACTTGAACCATGATAGGATCCGTGTTCTGGTGAGTCAAATAACCAAGGCTACAGAGAGGGCTTTAAACTATTCAGGGTGAGGGGCAGTTTGAGAGAGGGGAAATGTAGACTTGCATGGAAAAATGCATAGAAGCCATTCGGATAAAAATATCCCAATTGGGGCAGAAAAGGACAGAGTGTATAGATACAGAAAAACAGCAACAAATAGGGTCAAAACAGGAAAGAAAATGCTGTTAAAAAAGGCAAAATTGATGATTCTTTGTATTTGGAACAAAATTGTTGAATTAATGGCACAAAGTGTGGCTAGTGGTTACATCTTATTGCAATTACAGAGACATGGTTACAAGGAAATTAAAGCTGGGATCTAAATATTCAGATGTATGTGACATTTTGAAAGGACGGAGAGGAACGAAACGTTGTCTGGGTTGGAGGGAGTTGGATGCAATAGCTTTGTTAGAATGGGATGGAATAAGCATGATACCATGAAATGATCTTGGATCAGAATTTGTATAATCCATATGGGTGGAGACAAGAAATAACAAGAGGAAAAAGACACTGGTGAGAATAGCCTGTAGGTCCCCCAACACTAGCTAAATGGTAGGTCTGAGAAGAAAATCAGGAGTTAATGAAAGCGTGTGAAAATGATAATATGCTGGTCATGCAAGACTTTAATCTTTTTGTAAATTCAGAAGTCAAAGTAGCAGAGGTGGCCACGAGGAAGAAGTCATAGTGTGCATTTGGAACAGTTTCCTAGAAGTGTTGTGGATCCAACCAGCGATCAGGCTATTTTGCATTGATAAAGTGTAATGAGGCAAGTTTAATAAATTATCTCAGAATAAAAAATTGTGAACAGTGACCATAACATGGCAGAATTTAGCATTTAGTTTGAGAGAGAGCAACTTGGGTCAGAAACAACTGTGCTAAACTTAAATAAGGGTAATTATAAAGGAATGAGAGCGGAGTTAGATTGAGTGGACTGGGAAAGGAGTTTAGCAGCAAAAATGGTTGAGGAATGATGGAAGATGTTTAAGAAAATAATTAATGGCTCACAACAAGAATATTAGTGATTATCAGTGAAAAATATCAAAAAAAGTCCCAATGAGAAAGAAGGATTCTAAAAATGAGATAAAGCATGGATAAATCAAGGAGGTTAAACCTGGCATCACATTTGAGGAAAAGAGTATAACATGGCAAAGATTAGTGCTATGCCCTAGGATTGGCAAAGTTATAAAAATGAACAAAATATGACCAAAAAACATAATACAGGGAAAAAATAAACTTTGAGGGAAAATTTGCAAGTAACATCAAGACAGACAATAAGACTTTCTTTAAGTATATAGAAAGGAAGAGGGAAGCCAAAATAACATAGGCCCCTTAAAGAATGAGGCTAGGGAAATAATAAAAGGGACCCAGCAAATGGCAGAGGAGTTGAATAAATATTTTTCATTAGTTCTCATGGTAGAAGACTCTCATAGCATTCCAAATATATTAAATATTCAAAGGGCAAAAGAAGGAGATGGTGTAAATAACTATCACTGGAGGAAAAGTCCTGTGGACACTAATGGGGCTTAAAGCTAATAAATCCCTTGGACCTGATGAATGTTAGGATATAAAAGAGAATAGCTACAGAGAAAGTGGATGCATTGGTAGTAATCTAGGAGAAGATTAGGAGAACTATCCATACAACACCATTATCCTAAAAGAAAGGAGAGCAAAAAAATCAAAGGTAACTATAGATTTGCTGTCATTTTAAAATATTAGAGACAGTTTTGAAAAATGTACTGGCGGAGCATTTAGAACTGCGTAATAAGATCAAACAGAGTCAGCAGGGCTTCATGAAGAGAAAATTATGCCTGAAATGTATTAAGTTACTGAAATTTGCTAGCGTTCTTTGAGGATATAACAAGAAAATTAGATAAAGGGGAAGTAGTGGGTGTAATATATTTCAATTTCTAGAAGCTGCTTAATACGGTACCACACATTAGGCTACTTAATAAACTAAAAGTTCAGTCTGTCAGGAATGGTATATTAACGTGGATAGAGGATTGGCTAACTAATAGAAGACACAAAGTTGGGGTAAGAGGCACACTTTCAGCCTATCTCTATGTTCAGTGTATGGCAAAAATTTTGTCAGGTGGAATATAATGTAGGAAAATGTGAAGTCATGCACTTTGATACGAAGAATAGAAAAGTTAAATATAATTTAAATGGAGAAAGGCTGCAGAAAGTCACAGAACAGAAGGATTTGGGAGTCCTTGTGTATAAATCACGAAAATCTAGTATCCATGTTCATTGGGTAATACGGTAAGCAAATGGAACATTAGCCTTTATTTCAAAGGGAATTCAGCATAAAAATATGAAAGTCTGACCAAAATCATACCATAAGACCACAGGAAATAGGAACAGTGGCAGGACGTTTGGCCCATCAAGCCTCCTCATGATAAGATCATGGCTGATCCAACATTCATCACATCCACTTTCCAGCTTTTTTCCCATTAGCCTTGATTCTCCCACTGGTCAAGAATCTATCTATCTCAGCCTTAAATATACACAAGGACTCTGCCCCAAAGCTGTCTGTGGTCAGGAGTTCCAAAGATTCACTGCCTTCTGAGAGAAGAAATTCCTCCTCATCTCAGTCTTATATTTGCGCCCCATAATCCTGAGACCATACCATCTGACCCTAGCCTTTCCCATGAAGGGAAACATCCTCTCAGCAATTACGTTATCATGTAAATTTTCAGATGATACAAAATCAGGAGGTATCATTGATAACGAGGAATGTTATCAAAAATTACAGAGGGGTCTTGATAGATGGGAAAGTGGGCCGAGGATTGGCAAATGCAATTCAATTCAGATAAGTGTGAGGTGTTGCACTTTGGAAAGTCAAACCAGTAAATAGTAATGTCCTGAGGAGTGTTGTAGAACAGAGGGACCTAGGAGTACAAGTACATAGTTCGTTGAAAGCAGCATCACAGGTGGACAGGGCCTTGAAAAAGGTATTGAGTATAGAAGTTGGGATATTATGTTACAGTTGTATAATTCGTTGGAGTATTGTATACTGTTTTGGTCACCCTGTTATAGAAAAGACGTAGTTAAACTGGAAAGTGTGCAAAGAAGATTTACAAGGATATTGCCAGGAGTACAACGGGATCTTGATCAGATGGGCCAATGGGCTGAGGAGTGGCAGATGGAGTTTAATTTAGGTAAATAAGTGGTGCTTCATTTGGGAAGGCAAGTTAGGGCAGGACTTATGCACTTAATGATAACGTCTGGGAAATGTTGCTGAACAAGGAGATCTTGGAGTGAATGTTCATAGTTTCTTGAAAGTGGAGTCACAAGTAGATAGGATAGTGAAGAAGCCATTTGATATGCTTGCCTTTCTAGGTCAATGCATTGAGTATAGGAGTTGGCAGGCCATGTTGCGGCTAGGTTAGGCCACTTTTGGAATACCATGTGTGATTCTAGTCTCCCTGCTATAGGAAGGATGTTGTGAAACTTGAAAGGATTAAGAAAAGATTTTCAAGGATGTTGCCAGGGCTGGAGGGTTTGTGCTGTAGGGAAAAGCTGAATAGGCTGATGTTATTTTCTCTGGAACATCAGAGACTGAGCCATGACCTTATAGAGGTTTATAAAATCATGAGGGGCATGGATAGGGTAAATAGGCAAGGCCTTTTCCCCAGAGTGGGCAAGTTCAAAACTAGAGGGCATAGGTTTAGGGTGAGAGGGGAAAGATTTAAAAGGGATCTAAGGGGCAACTTTTTTCACACAGAGGGTGTTGTGTGTATGGAGTGAGCTGCCAGATGAAGTGGTTGAGACTGGTACCATTACAACATTTAAAAGGCATCTGGATAGGTACATGAATAAGAAGGGTTTAGAGGGATGTGGGCGAAATGTTGGCAAATGGGACTGAATGAATTTAGGAAATCTGGTCTGCATGGACGAGTTGGACTGAAGGGTCTGTTTTCGTGCCTTTTGAGAATCCTATATGTTTCAATGCAATCATGTCTCATTTTTGAATTCTCCAAAGAGTAGATTCCCAACCTGTTTAGCTGTTGCTCATTAGACAGTCCGTCCATCACAGTGTATCCACACTACTTTGACCACCCCTCAATTATTGTGAACAGTTTTGGTCCCTTATCTAAGAAAGGATATACCGGTATTGGTGGCAGTTCAGAGAAGATTCACTGGTTTGATCCTGGCTATGGAGACGTTCTGATAAGGACATGTTAAGTAGGTTGTGCTTGTGTTCATTGGAGTTTAGAAGAATGAGAGGTGGCCTTATTGAAACATAACTTTCTTAAGGGACTTGACAGGATAGACGCAGGAAGATTTGTTCCCCTTGTTGGAAAATCTAGGACCAGGGAGGGCATAATCTCACTATGGAATTGTTCATTTTGGACAGAATTGAAGAAGAATTTGTTATCTCAGAGGTTAGCAAAACTGAACTTCTTTATTGCAGAGGGCTGTCAAGGCCTTGTCATTCAGTATATGCAAGGCTGAGATGGACAGAATTTAATCAGCGAGGGAATAAGTGGTTATGTGGAAAATGGAGTTGAAGGTTATCAGATCAGCCATGATCCCAAATAAAGGCGGAACAGACTTGAGTAGCCAAAGGGCTTACTTCAGCTGCTGCATCTCGTCTTATTAAGTCAATCATGTGGGCCATCTAGGCTGCTCAGTCATCCAGCAACATCCTAGCTGAGCTGCCTCAACTCCAAATGCTGTAATATCCCCACACCCCTTAACTCCCTTCGAATCCAAAATCTATTGACCTCTGTCTTAAATAAATTTAATGACTGAGCATCCTTAGCTCTTTGGAGCACAGAATTGGAGATTCAAAACATGTTGAGTGAAGAATTTCCTTCACATCTCAGTGCTAAATGGCCAGTGCATTATTCTGAGTTTACTGACTCCTCGTTCTAGACACTCCGGCTATGGAAACCATCTGTCAAGATGTATAAGAATTCCTTTTACCAATATTCCATTGTAGATAACCTGTCAATTTTCTTAGGAAAACAAGCTTAAATATCTCTCCTTTATCCCTTGCCATCAGTTTAGCACAATATGAGAAGTCTGCACTTTTAGAGAAAGATATAATTGACTCTGGCAATTTGCAAAAACAGGATTTCTGTAGCGATACCACTGTTTGCGCATTAGCATCACTGTAAGATAGAGAGAAGAAAATTAATTGTTTGTGCTCATTACAATTCAATTTGACATGAAATAGGAATGGCGCTCTTTTACCTGATCCTTTATTACACAATTAACCTTACTGCTATCACAATGTAGTGACAAAACCTTCATATTTTCACATCGTGAAAATTATATATTATGTCCCAAGTTGTTACCTTAAAGGTGAAGTATTTTAATAAAATGGCTGTTTATGATGTTAGTGCATGCAAAATGCTTACGTTTCAAATAAAATAGAATTTTTCAGATAACAGGGTTTCATTCACTGTCACTGGAGTTGTCAATTAGGAATGCATTCCCGCCGATTCTCAGTGTCCTGCGTGGAATCATTTAACCACCCACCCACACACACACACACACACACACACAGACAAACACACACCATGGACAAACACACACACACAGACACACCATAGACAAACACAGATGAACACACAGACGTACACACACCATAGACAAACATAGACACACACACACCATAGACAAACACACACACAAACACACACGGTACTATTGTCTACAACCAAGACTTCCCACTTGGAAAGGAGATCCCACCTTTGAGACGTGCCAGTGAATCAGATTTCCCAGCAGCACTCTGGTCCCAGTATCATTGAATTCGAGCAGTGGTCACTGCTATGATTACAGGCCTCCCCAAAGGAGAGGAGGTATGGAAGCTGGATGTCAGGTAAGCCTCGGGGTAAATGGGGCCTCACTGCTTCCTATGGATATAGGGAACCCCCAAAGGAAATCCACACTCCCAGTTCCTTGGCACAAGCACCTATGGTGGGCCTTCTCCCTCCTCTGCTACAGGTAGTTTGTCTGACGGGGCCAGGTAAGGTACTTAAGGGGCCACATGCTGCATTTTACAGGCCACCACACCCATCCACTCCCAACACCCTTTCCAGCCAATTCCCCATTGTTGTCACAGCAGCAGGTGAGGGAACTGTAAAATTTCAGCCATGTAAGTTATCTAAAGTGTGTATTAAGTCTAACCTATACAAAAAATTCTTTCCTACTGCTTGGATTGTTTTGTGTACAGGCATGTAAGAGTGACTGCATGGATCTCTCTAAGATTAAAGTTCTCCAGAGTGTAAGGGGGAAGTGAAATAAGGCAGAGGCCACATTCTTCTCATTAACATTTTACTTGCACACAACCACGCTCTCTATGTCCTCTTACCTACACTCTGGAAGCGGGAAAGGTGACAGGACATTGCGCAGTTTGCCCATAAACCTGTTTCTGGTCCAGTCCATTTGAACCTACATGAAGATTAATGGGAAAGGATTAGAAAGCTTTTGACTTCAAGTCCAAGTACAGCTTGACCTGGCAGTCTGTCTGAGGAGTTGCATGTGATGAGAAAACAAATCAAGAAGGAATATAACAAGTAACATCATCCTCTAACATGCAGAAAAGCTTAAGTGAATGAGGCCAAAGAGGTACGAATAATTATATTACAGCATTTAGAACAAGGTGGCAATTTAACTGAATAAATTTTAATGTTGTGGTACTAACATATTTGTCTTTTTCACAGATTGGTTTAATCATGGAAAAATCAGATAATTATATCAACAAATATCAATTGAAATGAATAAACCAAATTAATAGTACATTAAATTTCTAATCTTTCATAATAGCTATTAATATTTGATCGGACTGATTAGTTTTATTCTGAGATTATAGGCTTTTATTTACCAACATTGATTTAGTGCTATTCCTGTACAAAGCGAAGTCAATTGGACCATGAAGCAAGTAATCATCAAAAGTTAAGAAAAAACTCAATTTTTCCAATAGCTTTATGTGTGGAAATTAAACTTAACTCTGAATATTAATCAGATAATGTCTAAATTATTTTTTATTAAAAATCTGTAATCCAAGCAATATCTTTTAAAGCAAATGTGTGTTTTCACAGAAATAAATTTAATTTATTTGTAAATATCTGTATATTGGAGAGTGTTTCCTTATCTTGTTCAAAATTGGAAAACTTAATCAAGTTTGCTTTTAACTTCCAGCCTTCTTTGCCTTTTCTGGTCCATTTCTGAGTTTTCCCTTCCCTCTCTTGACTTCTCTGTTTCCATTTCTGGGGATAAGCTGTCCACCAATATCCATTACAAACCTACTTACTCTCGCTGTTGCCTTGACTACTGTACCTCACACCCTGCTTCTGTAAGGACTAGATCCCATCAGTCAGTTCCTTCGTCTCTGATACATCTGTTCTGACAATACCACCTTTCACACGGGTGCTTTGGAGCCGGCCTCTTCCACCAAGTGGGGATTCTTTCCACCTGGTTAACTATGCCCTCAGCAATGTTGGACTAATTTTCTCACAATTCTGCCCTCACCCCTTCCTTTCCCTCCCTTGTAGAACAACAGTGAAGTTCCCTGTGTCCTCACTTGCACTCCACCAAGTTCTCCATTCAAAGAATCACCCTCTGCCATTTCTGCTGTCTCCAGCAGGGGCCCACAACCCTTCCCCATATTTGTCAGCATTCCACAGTGACCGTTCCCTTCACAACACCCTGATCCACTGCTCGGTCACTCCTAACGCCACCTCAGCCCTCCATGATACATTCAGATACAATCATTTCCTCTCTCCCTACCTTCTAAGGCCCCAATCTCATCATGTGAAGCGGCAATTTACTTGTGCTTCTTTCAGTCTTGAATACTGTATTTTGCAGCTCACAATGTGGTCTCCTCTACATTGGTGAGATCAAATGGAGACTAGGTGACAGCTTTGCAGAACACCCCAACTCCGTCCATAGAATGACCCTGGCCTCCCAGCTTCTTGCCATTTCAATACACCACCTTGCTCTCATGCTAGCATTTCTATCCAAGGCTTGCTGCAGTGCTCCAGTGAAGACTTGCATAAACTTGAAGAACAGCACTTTACAGTCCCCAGACTCAACATTGATTCAACAATTTTAGAGCATGCCATAATTTTAAAATTTCATTCTTTCAAGAAAGAATGAACTACCAATGAATTATAATTTGCTTCCAGATGGATGGCACTACTAAATCAGTAGGTACATGATTAATGCAGCCCCTAGCAGGGCCTTACATTCAAAGACTGTTACTGCACCTTCCGAAAAATTAGACAGTAACTTACTTCACCTACTCTACAACCAGAGGCAGTCATTTGGTCTTATCTTTGCATGTTAAATTTGGATTCAGGATGGAAATGTTTCAATTTAATGTCCTAATGGGTAACATGCAGGCGTGAGACATATAATGATCCCCCATCCTTCACATTCCCTTTTATATTGTTGTCCTTGTTCCCCGATGATCTATCAGCTTTCCCCCAGCCTCCACTCAGCCTCTTAATATAAGTATTAATATCCTGAGTTTGCCTCCTGAGTCCATGGCTTTGTAAATTGCCGTTCCTTTGATGGCAATACATTCTCCCCATTGTTGAGAACCAATTGATTGTGAAATGTGAAAACCTTCCTTCCCACCGCTTCTTGTCCCCTTGTAATGCTTTGAGATCTCACCTTTCTATCTTGAATTGCCCCCTTTCAAAATGATCATTCCCCCAGTGACCCTGTCGAGTGAACCTTAAGCCCAGACTAAAGCTTCCCATTTTCTTCAGGACTACACTGATGGTTAATACTCAAGCCTCCAATATTGACTGTGGCCCATTTGGGATTAACTTGGCAGTGCAATCCTAATGGGGAAATGTCCAGGCTCTGGATCAATACATCATGACACCCGGAATCATTTACCTGTAATCCCAGTCTGGTCGTACTTGACCTGTAGGACTAACTATGGCCTAATCCCTGCACTGCAAGGACTGGTAGGACTGACTGGGGCCAAGCCCCTGGACTGAGATCAGAACAGTCCATTGACTGAGTGATACAACATCCCCAGACTGACCAGAGACCCCTTGTTCCCACTAAGAATTTTCAGACATGACCATTTGGTTGAAGCCCATGCAGTGTGTTTGCCATGCAAGCTGGTAGCACATGCTGTAGGTGGGACACTGATGGAGCATGGTACTGTACAACATATCCACCCTCTATGCTTTGAACCATCACAAGCTGCCTGCCTCATTCTCTGTTCAAAGGCAATGTGACTTCAAAGTCAGCACAACATGAGTGAGGGCTAAAAAAGTAAACTACAAGTTGCGAGATGCATAAGGAAAGTAATCTGACAGGAGCATGCAAGGTATGAGCGTAGGTGAGCTCTAAAAGGAAGTTTGAAATGGCTGAAGTTTTGTGTGAGTTGCTCCGAAAGCCACACTGCTGTGGTGAAGCTGGTGATTCGGCAATACTGACTTCTATGGACGATCGGTGGAAAAAGATGTTGTTCACAAACCATGCAAGGAAATAATGATGAAAGTGGAGTTGTCCAAAGGCCTGGAATAGCAAATGGCAAGCTGCTGGTACCAAAGAACTGGTCTGACTCTCATATCAGAAATTGACACCATCTAGTTTCTCAGGGAAGCCTGGAAGAATTGGGAATTGCATAAAAAGTGAGATTACCTGATAATAAGATGCAAATTCATGAAATGACGTAGTCAGTGTTAACTGTTAACTATTATTAGTAAGATTCAGAATTTGCATTAAAACCTTAAGTGGAAAATTAGAAGCTTTATTTTCAATTCCTTTCCTTTGAGAATCTGATTTTTCCGTTTTCGCAACGTTTCCCAAGACAATAGAAAATGGGAAATTCCACCGCCAATAACTATTCACTCTTTCATCATCATCATCATAATCGACAAGCAGTCATCTTTAATATACATGATGATTAGACAATGCATTTTTCTTCATTAACATTCTCCTTACAAAACCATCATTACATTAATTGAATTATGGCCAGACTTACTGTTGTGTCAGTCTCTAATTTCAAAGTAAATAATTAAAAGAATGGCCCTTTGAGGCTGATTCAGCTATTTTACCTTCATTATTAACTGACTGAGAGTTTATTAACTTTCACAGCCATGTGCTCCTCTAACATTCAATCATATAAATTTCAGAAACTTTGAAATTGATTTTCTGCCTTTACCAGGTCCTTTGATTTAATACTGTGTTCATCAATGTACTTGGCACTGTAATATTCACACTGAACAGACTGATTTTGCTGAATTGAGCATTTGTTATACCTCTCAATCTCTTCCAGAAGTGATTGAAATTTACACCATTAATCTTAAGCTTGGGAGGTATAATAAGAATCAATACCTCCCAAAGATGAACTATCCATCAGCAACGAGGTATTTTCAGGGCTTTTTACTTGCTGAAGGTTTCATTGATTTAGTTGCCAGCTGCTGGTTAGGGCTAGCAAGCTCTGTAAAATCTGAGCAGGACAGATGAATGCCATTCTGTGTTCTTGTGTTTCTTGAAGAGGTTTGCTTACAGCCCTCATCAACAGATGCAACTGCCTCATTTTTGTTACAGTGAT
Organism: Ginglymostoma cirratum; assembly: GCA_024137785.1. Lineage (NCBI taxonomy): Eukaryota > Metazoa > Chordata > Chondrichthyes > Orectolobiformes > Ginglymostomatidae > Ginglymostoma > Ginglymostoma cirratum. Next base: position 16,669,840 of record JAHRHZ010000289.1, read on the forward strand.
CTCCCAGGTTATCTGCATGTTGCTCAAAACCAATAGAGTGTCAGATGTATGTGATGCATCCTCAGGGTGTATCCCCCCATACAATATTGATCCTTTTCCCTTCCATTTTCCAAATAAGGCACCAGTTTCTCCCTCTGTGACTCCTGGAATTTCCAACTACAGTTCATTTTTAGAAAGGCTGCATTTACTGGCAGGGATGCACTCACCTCACATGCAACTGCAGCACCTGTGACATAAATGCATTTCACCAGAAAAATTGCAGTAACAACTAGTAGGAGCATACCACAACTGCCCATGTGAAAAACTGCATTGCCAAAGACATTGAGGCAATTAATCCATCTATATTCTCCACTCTTTAAAAGTGCAGATTATTTCATGCCATAAGAATAGTTCTTTACAAACAAATCTATCATGCAACACACTATCGTCTCTGCAAAAGCTATGCTGTTTAAAAAAACATTCAGCAAGAAGTGCAATTTATTCTAATTGCAAACGGATTTTCACAACAAGCGATGATGGTTTCATGGACACTGTTAGTATTTATTTTCTGGGTTTAATGAATTAAATTTAAATTCCATCATATTGTTGGGATTTGAGCTCACATCCCCAGAGTATTAGTCTTGGCCTCTGGATTACCCATCAAATGACATTACCATCAAGACATGGTCACCCCCAAAATGTTTGGGAAAAGGATGATTAGAGCAAAATGCTAAAAACTACTAGCAACATATAACTTTCTTTTGAAATGCTTCTACCTATTTTAAATGCAATTGTGTCAGTGTATGCTGGTATCCTGCACCTGAGCTCTAGAAATTTTCAAAGAAATGTGAATTCTTCACACTACAATTCATTCCCTTTTTTTTAATGTATATGTCACTTTGTGCGCTGTCCATGGAGAGATTCATAACGGAAGTTTGATTTCACCCATACATAGTTCACTTTGGATAATCTTAATGTAAAGGGTTGAGAGGGAACAGATCTCTTGAAATATATTCAGGAGAGTTGTTTTTTACGTCAATATGTAGAAGGTCCAACAAGGATGCTGTAGTGCTGGACTTAGTTCTGCGGATCAAAGCTAGACAGGTACAAAAACAAAGTAGCTGGAAAGACTCAGCAGGCCTGGCAGCATCTGCGAAGAAAAATTCAGAGTTAATGTTTCGGGTCCGGTGACCCTTCCTCAGGTGTTCTGAACAGCTGATTTTTCTTCACAGAGGCTGCCTGACCTACTGAGCTTTTTCAGCAACTTTGTTTTTGTCCCTGATTTACGGCATCAGCAGTTCTTTCGGTTTTTAAAGCTAGACAGGTACTTGAGGTGACAGTGGGAGAGCATTTTAGTGATAGCAGTCATATGTGTTAAGTTTGCTATAGAAAAAGCAAAAAAAAATTGTCAGCAAGAGGCTTTTAACAGATTAGAATTAGAATTAGCTTTTATTGTCACGTACTCACTCGCATCAGTACAGTGCGAAGTTTACAAGCTGCCATTTACGGCGCCATGTTAGGTACAAAATCTTAGCACAAAGCAGAAAAACAAAGAAAGCAAGTCAAGAAGTTCAACATTACAGTCCTTCTTATTAAAGTGTAAAAAGCACAAAAAATAACACAGTTAATAGTTCAAAATCACACTCCTGGGCTGGCAATCCCCACAAGACTTGAGATAAAAGGTACTGCAGATGCTGGAGAATCAGAGATAACAAGCATGGGGCTGGATGAACACAGCAGGTCAAGCAGCATCATAGGAGCAGGAAAACTTGACGTTTCGGGCCTAGACCCTTCATCAGAAATGGGGGAGGGGAAGAGGGTTCTGAAATAAATAGGGAGAGAGGGGGAGGTGGATAGAGGAGAGGATAGGTGGAGAGGAGGCAGACAAGTCGAAGAGGCGGGGATGGAGCCAGTAAAGGTGAGTGTAGGTAGTTACTGCATCCGCTGTACCCGTTGTGGCTTCCTCTACATCAGGGAAACCAAGCGGAGGCTTGGGGACCGCTTTGCAGAACACCTGTGCTCAGTTCGCAACAAACAACTGCACCTCCCAGTCGCGAACCATTTCAACTCCCCCTCCCATTCCTCAGACGACATGTCCATCCTTGGCCTCCTACAATGCCACAGTGATGCCACCCGAAGGCTGCAGGAACAGCAAATCATATTCAGCCTGGGAACCCTGCAGCCCAATGGCATCAATGTGGATTTCACAAGCTTCAAAATCTCCCCTCCCCCAACCGCATCCCAAAACCAGCCCAGCTCATCTCCACCTCCCTAACCTGTTTTTCCTCTCACCTCAAGCCACACCCCCATCTCCTATCTACTAACATCATCCCGCCCCCTTGACCTGTCCGTCCTCCCTGGACTGACCTATCTCCTCCCTACCCCCCTACCTACACTCACCTTTACTGGCTCCATCCCCGCCTCTTCGACTTGTCTGCCTCCTCTCCACCTCAAGCCACACCCCCATCTCCTATCTACTAACATCATCCCGCCCCCTTGACCTGTCCGTCCTCCCTGGACTGACCTATCTCCTCCCTACCCCGCTACCTACACTCACCTTTACTGGCTCCATCCCCGCCTCTTCGACTTGTCTGCCTCCTCTCCACCTATCCTCTCCTCTATCCATCCTCTATCCGCCTCCCCCTCTCTCCCTATTTATTTCAGAACCCTCTTCCCCTCCCCCATTTCTGATGAAGGGTCTAGGCCCGAAACGTCGAGTTTTCCTGTTCCTATGATGCTGCTTGACCTGCTGTGTTCATCCAGCCCCATGCTTGTTATCCGACAAGACTTGACTTCGCCCTCACAGCTGCCTCGGGGCTGCCTGTTCCCGCTCTCACCGCCTGGGGGCTGCCTGTTCCCGCTCTCACCGCCTGGGGGCTGCCTGTTCCCGTTCTCTCCGCTTCGGGGGCTGCCTGTTCCCGCTCTCACTGCCTCGGGGGCTGCCTATTCCCACTCTCACCGCCTCTGGGCTGCCTGTTCCCGCTTTCCCCGCCTCGAAGCTGCCTGTTCCCGCTCTCACTGCCTCGGGGCTGCCTGTTCCCGCTCTCACTGCCCCGGGGCTGCCTGTTCCTGCTCTCCCCGCCTCGGGGCTGCCTGATCCCGTTCTCACCACCGGCCCCCGGGCCTTGGTCCGGGGCTGCTTCCCCACATGCTGCTGCACAGCTCTTCCCTGCGCCACTCTGGGGCTCACAGTCCACGCACTGCTCTTGGGTTCACAGTCCCTGCGCTACTCCGGGGCTCACAGTCCACGCACTGCTCTTGGGTTCACAGTCTGTGCGCTACTCCAGGGCTCACAGTCCACGCGCCACTCCGGGGCTCACAGTTTACGCGCCACTCCGGGGCGCTCAGTCCTTGCGCTACTCTGGGGTTCACAGTCTGTTCACTGCCTGTTCCCCTCTCCCCGCCTTGGGGCTGCCTGTTCCCGCTCTCCCCGCCTTGGGGCTGCCTGTTCCCGCTCTCCCCGCCTTGGGGCTGCCTCTTCCCGCTCTCCCCGACTTGGGGCTGCCTGTTCCCGATCTCCCCGACTTGGGGCTGCCTGTTCCCATTCTCACCACCGGCCCCCGGGCCTCGGTCCGGGGCTGCTTCCCCACATGCTGCAGCACAGCTCTTCCCTGCGCTACTCTGGGGCTCACAGTCCGTGCGCTACTCTGGGGCTCACAGTCCGTGCGCTTCTCTGGGGCTCACTATCCGCATGCTACTCTGGGGCTCGCAGTTCCTGCGCTACTCTGGGACTCGCAGTCCGTGCGCTACTCTGGGGCTCACAGTCCGTGCGCTACTCTGGGGCTCGCAGTTCCTGCGCTACTCTGGGGCTCGCAGTTCCTGCGCTACTCTGGGGCTCACAGTTCGCGTGCTACTCTGGGGCTCACAGTCTGTGCGCTGCTGCATGGCTCGCTCCTCTGGGCATTTGCGACTGGCATCTGCCGCTGCAGTATTCACCTGCAGTGCTGAGGAGAGAGGAAAAAGAATTGGAGGAACAGAGGAGCTCCAAAAGGAGCGTCCTACTCTGTGCCATCTTCCAAAAGGAATTCAGGTACAAGGGGAGCAAATCAACAGAAGTCATGGTGGAGTATAGAGTGTGCAGAGGACTGGCAACTTAAAAAAGCAATTAGGAGAGCAAAGAGAGGGTATGAAAAATATTGGCAGGTGAAGTTAGGGAAAATCACAAGACTTTCTGGAAGTATATCAAGGGGAAAAGGATAATTAAATAAAGAGTAGGGGCAATTGGGACCAGGTGGGAAATTGGTCCATGGAGCCAGAGGATATTGGCAGAGTATTAAATAAATACTGTCTTCACAGGCAAAGGAGTATATAGGTATCAAATTTGGGAAGAGGGACTGTGAGGTACTTGAGAAGATTGACATATGGGGTGGGTGGTGTTGGCAGGAGGGGTGCAGGGACATGGTTTTGACAGGCTTAAAAGCGGACAACTCCCCAGGCCAAGAGAAATTATATCCATATTACTGTGTGAGATGAAGGAGGACATTACAGAGACTCTGGCCCAGATTTTTAATTCCACTGTGATCACGGGGAGATGTAGGCCAACTACCGTGTTTCCACTTTTCACAAAATGTGGTAGAGATAAACCAGGGAATTACAGATGAGTGAGTCTCTCATCAGTGTTAGGGTAACTACTGGAGAAAATTAATCTCCTCTCGGAGAGGCAAGGTTTGCTCAGAGATAGTCAGCATGGCTTTGTCAGAATGAGGTCATGCATAACAAGTTGGATTTAATTTTTCCAGGAGGTGACCAGGTTTTTAGCTGAGGTTAGCCAAGTTGATATAGTTTATATGGATTTCAACAAAGCCTATGACAAGGTCCAACATGGGAGACTTTTCATGTAGGTAAAGCACATTGGATTCGGGGTAACTTGACAAGTTGGACCTAAAATGGCTTAAGTGATAGGAGACAGAGGGTGGTGGTAGAAAGCTGTTGGTGTGCTGAGAGGCTGATGCCCTGTGGTGTACCACAGAGATCAGTGCTGTGTCTCTTATTGTTTGTGGTATGTATAAACCATACAGATGAGAATATATGGGTCTGATAAGTTTAGGGGTGACATGAATTAGAATCAGAATCCCTACCGTGTGGAAACAGGCCCTTTGGCCCAACAAGTCCACACTGATCCTTGGAGTATCCCAACCACACCTATCCCCTTGTAACCCACCTAATCTACACATCCCTGAACACTACAGGCAATTTAGCATGACCAGTCCACCTAACCTGCACATCTTTGGATTGTGGGAGGAAACTGGAGCACCCGGAGGAAACCCACGCAGACACGGGGAGAATGTGCAAACTCCACACAGACAGTCACCCGAGGCTAGAATCAAACCTGGGTCCCTGGCGCTGTGAGGCAGCAGTGCTAACCACTGAGCCACCATGCCGCCCCTAAGATTGAAGATTGGCCAAGTGGTTGACTATAAGGAAGAAGGCCTTGAACTACAGGAGGATATAGATGGATTGGTCAGATGGGAAGATTCGTGGCAGATTAAATTTAACCCTGAAAAGTGTGAGGTAGTGTTCTTTACAGGAAACAACAAGACAAGGGAGTATTCAATGAATGGCAGGACACAGCTATCACAGCTATGAAGAGGGATGAGATTAGCTCAGGTTGTTTTCTTTGGAGCAGAGAAGGCTGTGGGGAACTTGACTGAGGTGTATAAGATTATGAGGGGCGTGGGAGGGTGGATGGAAAGCAGTAGTTCCAATTAGTTGAAGGGTCAGTAAAGAGGGGGCATAATTTTAAAGTGAAGGGAAAAAGGTTTAGAGGGATTTGAGGAAAAAAACATGTTTTACGCAGAGGGTGGTGGGAATGCACTGCCTGGGAGGATAGTTGAGGTGAGAAACCTCATACCCTATAAAACTTGGACGCACACTTGAAATGCCAAAACATTCAAGGCTGTGGGCCAAATGCTGGAGAGTGGGAGTAGTGTAGAGTAGCGTTTTCAGTGCAGACTCGATGGGCCAAAGGCCCCCTTCTGTACTGTACTATTCTATGATTAAAACAGAAATTGATTGATTTTCACTACTAATAATGTTTCTCCCAAGCAGCTCTGAAGATAGTTCTGATCAACAAATTTGTCTAAAATAACACCTTTTGTATGAAATTAAAAAGTTATCGACATTAATGTTCCCAATTAATTAATTACAATTAATTAAAGTTCCCAATTAGCTTCTGCAAATTCTAATGGTTTTTTTTCCCTCATCTCTTTGTTATCTTTCGGGGTAGTCACCTAGGTGCCAAATCCTCTGGGAACGGGTCGGATGGCAAAGCCGGAGTCTGTCTGAGTATATAACTGAGTAAACTTACTGGTGCAGCGAACACTGCGAAACTAAAACAAAAACTAATTAATTTTAAATAATTAACTAAGTAGAGATGGCAGGCCTGGTGATGTGTTGTAGCTGTATGATGTAGAAGCTAGCTGATCCCATTGAGAACGGCAGTGACCACATCTGTAGCAAGTGTTGGCTGCTTGAGGAGCTCCGGCTCAAAATTGATGAGCTGGAATCTGAACTCCAAACACAGCAGCACATCCGGGAGGGGGAGAAATACCTGGATACTGTGTTCCAGAAGGCAGTCACACCTGGTAGATTAACTAATGTTAATTCGATCGGCGGGCAGGGACAGCAGTGTGTGACTGCAAGTGAGGTAGGTAGAGGGACCCTGCAGACAGGAACACAGGAGCCACACCCTTGACATTGTCCCACAGGTATAAGGGACTTGCTCCCTGCGTGGATGAGGAACAGGGCTGCAGGAAGGATGAGTCAACTGACCATGGCACCATGGTCCAGGAGGCCATTCAAGAGGGGGGAGCAAAAAGACAGATTGTACTTGTGGGGGATTTCATTGTCAGGGGGATAGACAGTATCCTTTGCGAGCAGGATAGAGAATCCTGCATGGTGTGTTGCCTGCCCGGTGCCAGGGTGCGAGACATCTCTGACCGGCTTGAGAGGATACTAGAGAGGGAGGGGGAGGATCCAGTTGTTGTGGTCCACGTAGGTACCAACAACATATGCAGGACTAGGAAAAAAGACCTGTTTCAGGATTATGAAAAGCTAGGAACAAAATTAAAAAATAGGTCTTCAAGGATCATAATCTCTGGATTACCGAAGCTTAACTTCAATAGTGGGGAAAATGCTTGAATCTATCATTAAAGAAGAAATAGCAAGACATCTGGATATAACTTGTCCCATTTGGAACACCCAGTGTGGGTTCATGAAGGGTAGGTCATGTTTGACTAATTTGGTGGAATTCTTTGAGGACATTACTTGCATGGTGGACAATGGGGAACCTGTGGATGTGGTGTATCTGGATTTCCAGAAGGCATTTGACAAGGTGCTACACCAAAGGCTGCTACATAAGATAAAGTTGCACAGTATTACAGGTAATGTATTGGCATGGATAGAGGATTGGTTGACCAGTGGAAAGCAAAGAGTAGGGGTAAATGGGTGTTTTTCTGGTTAGTGGTCAGTGGCTAGTGGTGTGCCTCAGGGATCAGTGTTGGGACCTCAATTGTTTACAATTTACATAGATGATTTGGAGTTGGGGACTTAAGTGTGGTGTGTCAAAATTTGCAGATGACACTAAGGTACAGCAAAGTGTGCAGAAGACACTGAAAGTCTGCAGAGGGATATAGATAGTCTAAGTGAGTGGGCAAAGGTCTGGCAGATGGAGTACAATGTTGATAAGTGTGAGGTCATCCATTTTGGTAGAAATAACAGCAAAATGGACTATGTTTTAAATGGTAAAAAATTGCAGCGCTGCTGTGCGGAGGGACTTGGGTGTCCTTGTGCATGAATCGCTGAAGGTGGGATTGCAGGTGCAGCAGGTAATTAAAAAGGCAAATGGAATTTTGTCTGCCATTGCTCGAGGGATGGAGTTTAAAAACAGGGAGGTAATGCTGCAGCTGTATAGGGTCCTGGTGAGGCCACACCTGGAGTACTGTGTGCACTTTTGGTCTCCTTACTTGAGAAGAGATATACTGGCACTGGAGGGGGTGCAGAGGAGATTCACTCGGTTGATTCCAGAGTTGAGAAGGTTGGATTATGACGAGAGACTGAGTAGACTGGGATTATACTCATTGGAATTCAGAAGAATGAGGGAAGATCTTATAGAAACGTATAAGATTATGAAGGGAATAGATAAAGTGGAGGCAGGGAGGTTTTTTCCACTAGCAGATGAAACTAGGACTAGAGGGCATCGCCTCAAAATAAAGGGAAGCAGATGTAGGACTGAGGTCAGGAGGAACTTCTTCACCCAAAGGGTTGTGAATCTGTGGAATTCCCTGCCCAGTGAAGCGTTGAAGCTACCTCACTGAATGTTTTTAAGGCAAGGCAAAATAAATTTTTGAACAGTAAAGGAATTAAAGGTTATGGTGAGTGGGCGGGTAAGTGGAGCTGAGTCTCAAAAAGATCAGCCATGATCTTATTAAATGGCGGGGCAGGCTCGAGGGCCCAGATGGCCTACTCCTGCTCCTAGTTCTTATGTTCTTATGTTATACATAACAAATATATCAATGATTCGGTGCTGCTACTGCTACACTAGCCCCTTGTTTTGTTAAAAGCTTTCCCTAGTGTTATGATCAATTAAGGAGAGGGAGGAGGGACGCCCCTCTCTTTTTCCATTCCTTGTCTGACCGTAACCAATTCTTTAAAAGGAAATGCTTATCAATTCAGTGAGTGTTTAACCGTTTACATGCTGTGACTGTAAAAGGATCAGGGGCAGAATCTTACAGGAGCCTCAATGACGTGTGCTATGGGGAGAAATGTGCCTGAATCATGTGAGAGACCTGGTGAGGTCTAGCTCAACGTCTGGAGCTATCTGCTGCATCTTTTAAGCAATTTCTGAGCGTTGAGGTAAGATTCTTGCTGGGGAATGGCGAGTCACTTACTAAGAGGGATTATTACTTGTTAACAACCTGATTGACTCCACTTCTTACCTCATTAATATGCAGTTTCTCATCCAATCAGTCCACATTTCATGGATTCTCCTGGGTACCTGGCAACTTCAGCTTGTCACTGGCTGCAAAGAGCTTCCACTTTGCTCACCACGCAACAATATTTCACGGCATCATGGGTGGGCACCAGTGACGTGCCCCATGACCACCGACATTGGCATCCGACAGGTGCCAACCTCCCATGATCCTCATGACACCTCTGTGTTCTCCTTTGCAGGATGCCTGTGAGGCACAGACCTGCATTGCAGAGCACACCAGCAATGAGTATCGAAAGGCTGCTGCAGGGAGCTTTATGCCCAGGGACATGCATCCCGTTCACAGGCTGCAGCCAAGGCTGCCCATCTGCTCTAACAGGGCTTGCTCACTTAGTGCCTCTCTGCCTGCTCATAGAATCACTGCCTTACTGCGCGGCTGTGCCAGTTACTGTGGTCACATGACCAGGCAGCTTGCCTTGCTGGTCAACAGTCCTCAGTCAAGGGGCAGACACCTTGCTGTATTGCAGTGTGCTTCATCAATCTCACACATTCACCCTGTTCCATAAATCCCATGTGGCCAAAACACTGCATGTGTGGCAAACAAGCAGTGATATCGCCAAGTCATGGGAGTTTAGTCTTGTCTGAAGTCCCTGGAGGCACCTGTCAAACAGGGAGTCTTAGCAGAGTGTGAAGGGCAGCCTCCAAAACCAGTCCAGGGAATTGGCCACAGTTGAGGGACTGGTAGGGGTTTTCTTGGTCAGGGAGTCTGAGCCTCTGTGAAGTTGATCACAGTCAGTCCTTCAGCTCCATAGTGGCCAGTCCTGGGGGTCGGGGTAATGCCATCAGGGAGACTTACAGTCAGGGGTGTGGGCACTTCTCACCCAGGCTATCCACAGTTAGGTTGCTTGAGGGAGTGGGCCATGATCAGTCTGTCAGGCCCGTCCACAGAAACTACGGGCAAAAGGGGTGGGGAGGACAAGAGAGGGCAGCCATTGCTGGAAGGCGACTAGAAAACCTATTTATTAGAATGGGGGTGCTGCAAGCTCAGTGATAGAGGGGATAACAATAGTGAAGAGGAAGCAACTATATAATGGGGGCATATGTTAAAGAGTGGATGGGAATGAGGTAAAGCAGGACGGAGGGTTCATCTATGGTCAGGACCGCATTAGAGAGGGAATGGGCACCTCATACTAGGGGTTGCAGAAGGAACAGAGGGTCAGGTGAAGCTTCATGTAGATGAGTTGGGTAGGAACTGGGGGAGATACAAAACTTATGAGGTTTGGGTGAAGGGCTATCAGGAGGGGAATCTGAATGGTTGGGGCTACACTGACACAGCCAAGGGGAGGCTGGAAGCCAGTGACCTGAGGGCACTCATTGTTGAGTTCCATCGTGAGAGATAGAGACAAATTGAATGAGGTGGAAGTGGTTGGCACAGTTAATGCTGCAAATATTTCTGGTTTTAAAAATAGCAAAGAATCAATCTTTCCTTATCTGCCTCCCTGATGGTGAGGTTTTCCGTGTGAGTTAGTAGCCAGGACAGAGGCCGTGCAGAGTTAGTGACGTGGAAGGCACAGGATAAAAGATAGGGAGAGATGGAAGATGTTAAAGGCAATAACAAGAGTGGCAGACCCGGATCCTTGGTGGGAGATGGGTGCAGTAGCAGAGCTGGAGTGAACATGAAATAGCAAAGAGAAGGGTGTGGCATTTACCCTTCCTGCTAGCTATTCCTGTGCCCTGTCGAGACAACACAGACCCAAATAGTGAGCTGGAACCAGGCTGCCAGGGTTTGGTGTCATGGCTTCCTTTGTTGGCAGTATCTGAATGCCAGTGCTCATCCGGGAGTACAACATGGGAGCCAGGGATTTTAGTCTTTTCACAGAGAGATAGATTCTTGTTAATTGGGGGGTTTAAAGATTATCAGGGGTAACCAGGGACATGGATATAAGGTTACAATCAGATCTGCCATGATTATTTTGAATGGCAGAGCAGGTTTGAGGGGTGATTGGCCGACTCCTCCTGTTGATGCCTGTGTATGTTTGTGTCCTATGTAAAATGTTGCCTGATCTGTTGAGTAATTTCAACACCTTTTTGTTTTTATATTACAGCTAGATGCTTTGTTGTAAATCACCATTTCGTTGAGAAGTAACTGCATTTCTTTATGTCAGTCCATGAACAACATAAAAGCTACACATAATCATTATGATGTATGATGGGATTAGTAATGAAACATTAGGTAAAGGTTCATGTGTGATTAATGTCTTCAATGAACTGGCTGTGTTTAGCAGGAATACTTCTGATACTGAGTTAACAAGACGAGGATTGGTTGCCGTACAAATCCATTTCAACACTGTAATGAAATTATCCTCTTGTGTCTAGTAGGCAGAGGAAAAGCATGCTGCAAATATTGTTCTTAAACAGATGTTTGCTACCAAAACACGGGATGTTTGTGTGGAGGGAGGGAGATAGGGAAAGATTGGTTCTTTGCTATTTTTAAAGCCGGAAATTGAAGAAATATCTGCAAATCAGATCATGCATTTGTAACAGTTCTTGAAAACAAATTTAGCCATGATAATTTGCATTTAAATTGTACTTTTGATGTAGAAAATCTTGCAAACTACTTAGAAAGGAAAATGAACATTGTTTAGTCGAAGACGTGGGAAAAATCCCCATGTGTATTGTGTACACGGTTATTCATACCTTTTAAGTGTGGGGTTTATGTAATCTGAGATAAAACGTTGTGGAGCTGGATGAACACAGCAGGCCAAGCAGCATCAGAGGAGCAGGAAAGTTGACATTTCGGGTCAAGACCCTTCAAGTTAAGCCACCTTCTGATACAATGAGAAGGCATTTTTAGGGTAAACAAAATGTAGTTTTCTGCACCTCTGCAACTCTTTACATGTTATAAGGATAGGCTCTGCATTACTACAAAGACTATTGGAAGGACCTAACCTTAGGTCTGTCTCCCACAAGATCCTACTATACACTTGCACCACATCTTTATTGCATCATCATAGTGAATACAGCTTATTACAATAAATCACATACCTGACTACTCTGACTTGGAGATATGTCATTGTTTCTTCACTGTCACTGGGTCAAAATCCTGGAACTCCCCCCATAAGGGCATTGCGGGTCTATCTACAACACATGGACCATAGTGGTTTAAAAAGGCAGCTCACCATCACCTTCTCAAGGGCAACCAAGGACTTGCAACAAATGCTAGCTCAACCAGCAACACCCACACCCCCTCAAGTGAACTTTTAAAAAGTTGCTTTGCTTCCAAACTCATAGAAAATGTCTTCTCCTCCCCCAAGCTTTTGTTTTCTGATAACTACTATTATTCTATGTTTGTTTATGCAATTATCCTTATCACGACCCTATCTCCTCGCAGGCCTTTGACTTTACAAATTTGGTGTTGTGGAGGTTTCGCTATTCTTCGTAAGCTTGAGAAATGGTAATATGTAGAGTTGAAGGTAGTTATTGTGATCTGTCTTCCTAAGTTTCTTTGTTGTTACGTTTGCCATTGGGTTCATCCTGATCAATAATCTTAGGATGGCACAGCCACAATGGGATGGGGTTTATGCAGATCCTTCTTATGGTCCTACAGCAGCACAATGTATGTAACGATCACATGAACTTGGAGCAGGGATAAACCACTTAGACTCTTGAAACTGCCACGTCTTTCCCTCTTCACTTTGATATAGGGAGTGACACCCTGGGGTGGGTTATGGAAAGCATTTCCAATATGCAAATCATCCTGGGACTAGAAATAAAGCCAGGTTCAGCAAGTTAGCTATGGAACAGTGGCATTTTGCTGTCTAGCAGCACGGTGGAAGAAGATAAAAAAAATTAGCCCATATCTCATTTTAGACACCACAAGGCACTTTCACGACAGCCCACAAACATTAACTTCTGTGCAAGGAAACAGTAGCCTCGATTTTTCAAATTGTCATTATTGTAAGTCAGTTAATGATGACATGAAGATAACAAAAAATCACTGCCGGCTGTAGTTCAGTGGTTGCACTCTAGAATTTAGTGTGAAGATTGTGTGTTCAAGATCTACTTCAGGGACTTAAGCACATAATCTAGACCAGCACTTCTGTACAATACTGAAGGAGTTCTGCAGTGTCAGAAGTGCCAGCTATTTAATGAGATGTTAAACCACGCACCAATCAAGTACAGTTAAAAGATCCAATGGCACTTTTCAAGGAGCTGGAGAGTTTTCTTGACGTCTGGCCATTTATTCTTCAAACAGTATATATAAAAAATGCATTGGTCATTATTTCATAACTCATGCGTGGAATTTTGCTTGGCACTAATTGGCTGTTATATTTCTTGCCTGTAGAGTAGTAACACTTCAAAGATCTTTCACATGTCTTATAAGACACCTTAGGCAGTCTTGTATCATGACAGGTGCTACTTAAGTGCCCCCTTACTTTTTGTTTTAATACTAATCACAAGTTTTAGGTTATTGTCTAATAGGAACACTTTTTGCAGAATTTGTTCTGCCTTTGGCAGTTTTGTTCTTTATTTCTGATAGCAAATGTGACTGAATATCTGAATATATAAAGATTACATTAAGAAACAGTATAATTTGTAATCCGTGATCGATAATGTATATTCATTTGGATTACAGATTGCTTAATATTGCATAGTTGTACACTGGGTAGTGAAATAGAACCAAGGTTGTATCGGCAACAGCTTGTGTCACTCACTAATACTATCAAAAATTAAATTCTCCAAAGGATGCAATCGGAATTAGCTTCTAATTGATGATGCTTTTAAGTATTGCATTAAATTGCTTGTAATACCAATATGTACATGCCATGATAGATTAGTCAACATTGCCCACAAAACAATTAATTGCTAAATGTGCAGAAGTCTTTTCGGTTTTATACACTTTAGTTTTATGTGAAAGGTTTGAGACCAGTTGTCACAGTCCAGGCTTTGAATGAACGCTGAAAAAAAGTTGTCTTTTTCTGTTTCAGCACTGACTTTAAGAACGTTTGGCTGTTATCCCAAAAGGAGAGTCCAGCAGATTCCAATCATAAAAACCATCAATGATAACAATACGAACCAGATACAGCAAGGAAGTGAAAGAAAATAAAAGAAGCAAAGAGAAATTATAAGAGCTAGACAGCTAACATGAAGACGAACTCAAGGAGTCTTACTGATTTGAAGAAAAGTGAAACAAACAGTTTTCTATGGGCATATTAACTGTAAAAAAGGTGATAGCAAAAATTAGTGGCACCTATTAGGGGATTTAGACATGGAGACAGATTTAGGCATGGCTGAGATACTAACCTAATGTATACTTTATGAGGAAGAAGACACTACCAATTTGTAGTGAAAGAAAAGGCGATTGAGACATTGAATGAACTAATCCTGAGAAAGGCTCTGAAATGAAAATAAGTCTGTACTGAAAAGCATAGAATACACAAAACAGAAAAATAGAAACAAGACTAGACCATCAAGTCCATTCCATCGTTCTGAATGGTATAAAGATGAACCTAGTAGCTATGATCCATTAATTACAGGATCCTTCAAGGTATGCCCAGAGATCTTAGAAGGGTGTACAGGGGAACTTAATTGAACACAAGGAAGAAGTTCAGCTCCTGGCAGTGGTTTTAATGTCTCTATTAAGTTCCCAGAACCTTTCATGAAAGTCAGACTTCCCAACATTTTGCATTCATTAGCATTTCATGGGAAACACATGTGGTCGCAAACCTAACTCTTTTTATGAAGCATGTGCCTGGTGGGGTGGACCCCTGAAAAGGGTCTGAAATGAAAATGGGGCTCTACTGAAAAGCATAGAGAACACTAAACATAGAAAATGGACATACGACCATTAAATCCACGCTGCCACTGAAATTGATCATATTTGGGTTTCTGTCTCAATGCCATACTTTTGCATTTTATTGATACCACTTGACACCTTTAACTTCTAGAAGCCTGTCTCTTTCCTTTTTAAATGTACCCAGTGACTTAGTCTCCACCTCCTTCCATGGTAGAGAATTTCACAGGTTTCCTATTCTCTGGGTGAAATAATTTCTCCTTATGTCAGTCCTAAATGGCCTACTGCATATCCTGAGACCATGGGTCATTGTGCCAGAGGAAACAACATCCACTTCATCCAGCCACCTCAGAATTTTATGTGTTTCAATAAGATCCCCCCTCAGTCATCTAAATTCCAGCAAATACACGCTCGGTTAACCCAGTCTCCTCATACACCAAAGCTGTCATCTTAGGAATCAGTTTGGAAAGTCTTTGCTGCATTCCCTCTATGGAATTTTTTTTTAACATAAGGTGACCGAAGCTGCACACAATACCCCATGTACCATCTTGCGAAGACCCTATACAGCTACAGTAAGGCTTCCTTGCTCCTGTACACAAACGCTCTTGCAATGTACCTGCATGTTTCCTTTCAGTGACCAGAGTACAATGACACCCTTTCATTCATCAACATTTCCCAATCTATCGTCATTTAAATAATACTCTGCAATTCTGCTTTTCGTACTAAAGTGGACAACTTCGTATTTATCCACATTATACTTAAGCTGGGGCCCATGCACTGATCCTTGTGGTATCTCACTAACCACTGCCTTCCAACGTTCACTCTCAGCTGTGTAGCACTGGGAAACTCCATCCATGCCAATTGCTGTACCAAAAAACAGCTTCGACAACCAGAAGCTGCTGCTGTGCACGGATCTTGGAGGTCCAGACATCAGCAAGGAAAATTACATGTAGCACTCTGTAAGAATATATACAATATAAAGTTCTGCATATATAATTGAATAAGATAATAACATAACATTTCTGGAAACAATAGCTGGAATTTTTTTTGATTTGGCAAAGTTTGGTGGAGAAATGGGGCATATCCTTAAGGGCAAGATTTAATATCATTAAATCATATCATCCCTACAGTGTGGAAGCAGGACATTTAACCCATCAAGTCCACACCAACCCTCCGAAGAGCATCCCACCCTCTATCCCTGTAGATACTCCTCACCAAGATGAAAGCTTGCCAGATCAAGATCAAATTTAAAAGATATTTGGACAGGTACATGGACAGGAAAGGTTTAGAGGGATATACGTCAAGCGCAGGCAAATGGTACTGGTTCAGTACAGGAAACCTAGTCAGCATGGACAGGTTGGGCTGAAGGGCCTGTATCTTTGTTGTATGACCCTAAATCACTAACTATCTAGCACTGGCAATAGTTTTTACTATTAAATGGAGACAGGTTTAATCCTTTTATCAGATATTTTTCCTAATCAATCTGTTGAGAGATGTTATTACACACCTCCAGAACAGGTGGGACTTGAACCCAGGTCACTTGGTCTAGGGGGGTAGGGACATTACCACTGTACCACTAGAGGTAATCCTTTCTTCAATTATGTACTTTTATTCCAAACACATGGGAGCAATTTAACAGAGATTCCTGATATAATACAAACAATTTCATTCAGGTACATGACCATTGAATGATCTAAGGTTTTCGACAGTAGTTCAACACCAAGCATGTTTATTGTATGGGTACTGTTCCTGAAGGAGTGAATGTTGAAGTTGCTCCAAACTATGTGATGATGTCACATGGTTTTTAGATGGTGTCTGTTGAATTCTACACTAGGCTTTGTAAGGAGTAGATGTATCCAGTCCAGCTTCTAAAATTCCTTGCAAATATGCCTGATTAGTAATGTAGTTGTATTTATTCTATCTTAAAAAAAGACCCTGTTTACTAAGAGAAGTGTTTCTTCTGTGAGGACTCCATAATAGTGTATCCTTTACCACTGATAATAGATAGGCCCCGGACATAGGTTAGACAAGTGGTTGGTGGCAAAAAACCCTTGGCCTGTGCTGTATAGGGCAGAGGTGGTGGATGTCATGAGGTGCCAGCAGTGGCAATTAAGGTGAGCAGTGGTGCAGATTTGAATCCCTCGCAAAGACCCTCAACACAGGGAGAAAAGATCAGAAACAACAAAAGAAAAATTTTTTTGAAGCGAAGTGTATTTATTGCTGCATGGACATTGCTGTTTTAAGAAGACACACGCAGTTAATAAGCAAATGAAATGTGATTTCTGACAGGGGGTAAGTGCAGCTTCTGGAGAAGCAGCTGTAGGCCAAGCTAAGCACTACAGAGGCAAAACCTTCACCAGGAGGCTGGTAAGAGGTGCTGGGAAAATGAATTAGTGAAGGAAAGAGAAATGCCAGCCACCTTCAGTAAAAGACAGGAAGTGTAGCAAACTAGAGGAGATAAAAAAGAGTTTAAAAAAAACAGCAATATTTGGAAATGAATGTATTGGTTATATTGTCCGCTGTTTAAAGTATATGAGACGAGTCAGACCAATATGTTTCATTTAACAGTTTTACAGGTTTTCCCTCTGGGTAAAGAGTTTGCGTTAGTAGCAAACGAAGGTTGTGGAAGTAAAGTTACATATCCCTAGGGAAAAAGGAGAAAATTCTATGAAAACCTTGCAAAGACCAGAAAAGGAAGGCAATGGAGTGATAAAGAAAGTTCTGACCTCAAACAATGAACAGCGTCACGATGAAGATTTAGTACCATGAGCTATAACTGTAAAAGGCGATGAAAGACCCAGCGAAGTACTTTATACTGATACTGCAGAACTGGGAAGGCCTCAGAATTTATTAAAACTGGAAAGGAACAAATTTAAAGGAATCTCGTGAAAGATTCTAGTAGAAGAGGATAAACCAAGAGAATTAAAGATTTAAATGGACCAGGACTCAGTAATTAAACTGTGCTTTATTGAACAAAGGTATAAAGGTTGTAGGCAGAGAACTTTATTTAAAAAGTTGTGCAGAAAGTTCCTCGTGTTACATCCATGAAAAGTAGGAAAATGTTTTTTTTTCCCTGGGAAGAAGTGGGAAAGCTTGATCTTCGCTGTAAAATGCAGAAAATTACAAGCAGTATTGAAATGGTACAGAGTTTTAAAAACCATACCATTTTTGTAGTTTGGACTCTTCACACTTGCTTTAAAGAAAACTAAAATAATGACCTTGAAGTGCTCAATTCCTTGGAACAAGATCACAGCTTGAAAACCAGGATGTTGATGGATTTTGCATATTAGACCATAAAAATTAGGAACAGGAGTAGGTCATTGGCCACTTACACTGCACCACCATTCAACAGGATCAGACATTCCTAATATCCACGTGCTGCATTAGCTCATCAACTATCTATCTAACTCAGCCTTAAATACAAGAAAGGACTTTGGCTCTAGAACTGTCTGTGGCAAGAAGTTCCAAAGACACAATCCTCTGAGAGAAGAAACTCCTCCTCATCTCAGTCTTAGTTGACATCCCTTTCCTTTGAGAATATGCCCTTAAGTCAAATTGCGATAATCTTAGCAGACCACAGGGCTTCTCTCTCATTAGAGAGAGAGAGGTGACTGGTGGTGTTTTGATCTGAGGGCCATTACACCTCAGGCTAGGGAATAGGTTGAGAAGGGAAGTCCTTCATGGTAACCTCAACCAGTGCAACAAAATTGAGCCTACACTGTCACCATCACACTGCTTTGCAAGCCAACTGTCTTGCCAACTGAGCTAAACTGACTCTACAATGGCCTATGGTCTAGGGGACTATGTCCTATATGGTTCGCGAGGTTGAGAAATGTTTGTGACTGTAAGATTGTCTGGAGCCTCTCATAGTTGTAAAACGTGAGGAATGCATTGAAAGAATAATATTGAAAGCTACCAAGATAAGGAAACAAGGTCTGCAAACTAATTAGATTATTTGGTGTCAATAATGGTTGCTAATTTATAGGAGTTTTTTGACTGAGCTCACTATGTCTATTTCTGTGAATGTTCTTTTCCAAATTTGAGAGAGGTCACAGAATTTGTTTTTGAAGTTGAAGAAAGGCAGAAGGAGATGAAGTTGTTATCCAGAGAAACCAGACTTCAAACATGTTGAGACTTGAGGCAGGCATCAGCTTAGCTTGGATGTAATGATTTAGACAAGCATTTTACCGGATTGAAACACATCAGTTCATTCAAACATTTTTGTCCAAAGATCAAGAGTTTTGGACGCATGACAGGGTTCCTGGATGAATCAGTTTCTCTTAACAAGATAGTTCCCACATTTCTGGATAAAACCATTGATTTGATTTGATTTATTGTAGTCCCATGTACCTAAGTACAGTGAAAAGCTTTGCTTTGCGAGCAGTACAGGCAGATCATAGTAAACAAGGACATACAGATCAAAGGTTGCTTAGACAGAGTGAGGCATAAACAAGGTTACGGTTGCACAGGGGCTGTGTGAAGTAAGATCAATACTAGCAAGATCAACAATTATTAGAAGTTAGAGAGGTTCGTGCAGCAGTCTAATAACAGTAGGGAAGAAGCTGTTTTTGAACATGGTGCGTGTGTTTAAGCTTCTATAGCTCCTGCCTGACGAAAAAGGTTGGAAGAGAGCATTACTGCGGTGGGAGGGGTTCTTGATGGTGTTGACAGCCTTTCTGCGGCACCAAGAAATGTAAATGGAGTCCATGGATTGGAGGTTGGCTTCTGTGATGGTCTGGGCTGTGCACATCACCTTCCGTAGTTTCTTACAGTCCTGGGCAGAGCAGTTGTGTTACCAGGCTGTTGAGCACCTGGACAATGTGCTTTCTATGGTGCATCTGTAAAAGTTGGTGAGGGACCTTATGGACATGCCAAATTTTCTAAGCCACCTGAAGAAGAAGAGGCGTTGCTGTGCATTCTTAACCATCGCATCCACATGGGAAGTCCAGGATAGATTGCCGGTTATCGTCACTCCTAGGAACTTGGCTCTCAACCCTCTCAACGTCTGCTCCGTTGATGTAGATGAGGGCATGTTCTCCTCCCTTCTTTCTGAAGTCAATGATCAGTTCTTTAGTTTTGCTGACATTGAGAGAGAGGTTGTTATCATTGCACCATGACACCAAGCACTCTATCTCCTTCCTGTATTCTGACTCATCGTTTTTGATATCTGTCCAACCACGATGGTGTCATCAGCAAACTTGTAGATGGTGTTCATTCGGAATTTGGCAACATAGCCATAGTGTACAGGAAGTACGCTAGGGGGCTGACTATGAATCCTTGCGGGGTACCTTGCGGTGTTGAGGATTATTGTGGAGGAGGTGCTGTTGTCTATCTTCACTGATTGCAGTCTGTGGGTCAGGAAGTTGAGGATCCAGTTGCAGAGAGCAGAGCTGAGACCTAGGTCTTAGAGTTTGAAATCAGTTTGGTTGGGATTATAGTGTCGAAGGCGGAGCTGTATTCAATGAGTAGGAGCCTGACATAGGTGTCCTTGCTATCCGGATGTTCCAGTGAAGAGCGTGGGGCTAGGGAAATGGCGTCTGCTGTGGACCTATTTCGCCAATAGGCAAATTGCAGGGGATCGAGGCAGGCTGACAGGCTAGAGTTGATGTGAGCCATGCCCAGCCTCTCAAAGCACTTCATGATTATGAGGTCAGAGCCACTGGGCAGTAGTTGTTAAGGCACGTTGGTACTGCGATAATGGCTGTCTTCTTGAAACAGGTAGGGACTTCGGCTTGTAGCCAGGAGGGGTTGAACATGTCAACAAATAGCTCCGTCAGCTGGTTGACACAGGGTTGTATGTGATAACTGTTGGGCCATTAGAACCATTTCAGACTTGAGTGAATATCTTTTCCCTTTGTTCTCAATGTCTGCTTGGGAGACTCAGTGTCTACTGTTCCTTTGTGTTGGTTTAACAGAAATGTCCACGCAATGTATGGGTATGGAATTCCATGAAGTGATGTCTGAGTTATATTTTGATGGTTATTTATTAGAATACTTCCAGCAATGGTGGTCAATTTTCAACATGAAATTAGCACTGAATATGTTTTAGAATTGCAACTTTAATTTACAAATGTAAACAAGAAATTGTAGCTTTTAAAATAATTTATGATCAGTCTTCATGCCTTGTGGGCATGACAATTTACAATACTGTAACTATAATTATCCAATTTGGTTTAAATAATTTATTTTATAATTTTGCTAACTGTTTACTATGGTCATGTAAATGTTCCACACATCCTAAATATAGATTGTAATTTATTTTGCAACAATTCATTTTAATCCAGGCCAAAACCACTCAGTTACAATTGAAATATCTACTCCAAGGTAAAATGGGTTAACAAATCATCAGTTAGATACTGTTGTAGGAGAGCGGTGGTTAATTTTGCCTCAGAATAAACTTTGCAATAGCATTCTTCAAGTGTTAAAGATCATAGTTGCGTTTTTATATTTTATCTTGGGGATAATTTTATAATATAAATTTATATATACATTACAATCAGACTAGCAGGAATGTTGTGAAATTGCAGCTTTCATACAGTTAAATGTACCCTAGTTTCTAGCAGAATAATTTACTTCACAGGAAAATACGGATTCACTTTCTTCTTCTGCATTGGTCATGTGAAGGCTATATTTAAAAGTGAAATTGTATGGAAACATCTGGCTGCAGGAGATTTATGCTACAGTGGCTGACAGCTGTTCCTTTGGGGATACATAGCCGCTAGTGATGCAGTACAGGCAAAGGTCTACGAGAAATCTGTGTGATGGATATTCTTTCAACAAATTTGCTTCTATGTTACTTCTAAATCCATTTAATTTCAAGTGCCTAAACATTCACTTGATGAAAAAACCTTTTTACTAAATTAAGCCTACTTCCATTTTCTACTGAAGTTCTTCTGTGTTATACTTCATGTCATGGGCACTGAAGATAATTTGGTCTTTTTTTTCATTTTCCAGTACAGAAAAATTAGCCATAAGTGGTAGAGCCCAAAAGACTTGAAATCTCTAATTCCCTATGAACAGAAAGCCTAAATTTAAAAGTTGAATAAAATTTAATAGGTTTTTGTTACACTGTTGGATTTACAGGTGTTTTAGTGCAATGCATTGCACACTTGCAAGGTACCACCAAACATTAAATTTAGTATGGAGGAATTGACTAAGTTAAACACATAAACAGCAATTTTTAAGCAATTGATTACCTATTCATTGCCTGAAAGGTGGCTGAGGATGGGAGTAAAAAATTCCAAGGCACTCTGCTGTCCCTCATGACATCAAAGATCCAGTTGATGTAATTTCATGCAGCCCTGCAAATGAATGGGCAGCACACAAAACAGTTCTCAGCAGAGGATAATTAAGTGTAAAAATTAGGCTTTTGGGGATCATTTGTAATATTCCATTTATAATGTTCATGTACACATGGGTGGAGCCATGTTCACACTCACTCTACTCATTTGTACTGGATGTGGACCTCCACAACCTCCAATTCTTGAATGGACCACCAGTAACAGTTCAAAAAAATCAACTCTAAAATGTGTTTGGTAGTCTTTTTTAGGGCCAGGAGCAGAAAGGATTAATCCTATTTTCCTCTGATGCTGAGTTATAGTCAAACCATGTCATTTCTTGGCAATGATCTTGCCATCCCATATAATGTCCAGGTATTTTCAATATGTGGTCTAAACTGAAAAATATGCTTCAGTGAGATAAAACTAAAGCAGAAATTGCTGGATAAACTCAATAGGTCTCTTGAACCTTGACTTCTCCCTAAGCTGTCTAACATGCATTGGTCCATCATCCTCTTAGCATATGTGAAACACACCAAAAACATCTTGGCAATGATTTAAATATATTACATAGCGGGTGACTTTGGCTGCAATTTTTTGTTTGTAAGCTGAGCAAAGTATAATGGCAAATAATTGTGGAAAAAACCTACTTTTGATAGTTATTTCAATTTCCTAGAGATTTGTAATGCCACATCTATATTGCGGTTCCAATCTCATGATACATCAAAAGAGGAAATTATTGTGTTATGTGACTTGCACAATTATTTAAACAAAGCCATAATTTCCTAGAGATTTTGGGCTGCTGTTACCTTGGTGAAATGGTGAAGAATTCATTAATCAGACAGTGAAAAATTTTTTCTAAGATTACAAAGGGATCTTGATCAAATGGGTCAATGGGCTGAAAAATGGCAGATGGAGTTCAATCTGGATAAATGCAATGTATTGCATTTTGGTACAACAGACAAGGGTAGGGCTTATACAGTTAATGTCAGGGCCTTGGCAGTGTTGTAGAACAGAGGGACCTAGGGGTTCAGGTGCATAATTGTTTGAAGTTTGTGTCACACATAGACAGGGTGGTTAAAAAGGTGTTTGGCATGCTCACCTTCATTTCTCAGTCCTTTGAGTATAGGAGTTGGGAATTCATGTTGAGGCTGTACAGTACATTAGTGAGGCCTCTCCTGGAATACTGTGTCCAGTTCTGGTCACCCAGTTATAGGAAGAATATTATTAAGCTGGTGAGGGTGCAGAAGATATTTAATAGGATGTTGCTGAGTATGGAAGTTTTGAGTTATAGAGAAAGGCTGGATAGGCTGGGACCTTTTCACTGAAGCGTAGGAGGTTGACAGGCAACCCGATAGAAGTTTATAAAATAACAAGAGGTTGATTCTTTGATATGATTTATTGTCACATGTACTTCAGTACATTGAAAAGCCTCATTTGTGAGTGATACAGGCAGATCATAGTGAGCAAGACATACAGATCATAGGATGAAACAAAAATACTTGAACAGAGTAAGGCATACAGGTTAAACCATGCTAGGCAAAATCAACATTAACAAAATCAGCATTATTTGAATTACAGTGTCCATTCATCAGTCTAATAATGGCAGGGAAGAAGCTTTTCTTGAACCTGTTGGTGCATGTGTTGAAGCTTCTGTATCTTTTACCTAATGGAAGGAGAGCATTACTGGGGTGGGATGGGTCTTTGATGATGTTGGCAGCCTTTCCATGGCACCAAGAAATGTAAATGGAGTCCATGGATGGGAGGTTGGCTTCCATGATGGTCTGGGCTGTGCACACCACTTTCTGTAGTTTCTTACAGTCCTGTGCAGAGCAATTGCCACACCAGCCATTATGCACCCGCATAGTATGCTTTCTATGGTGCATCTGTAAAAAAGTTGGTGAGGGATCTTATGGACAGGCCAAATTTCCTGAACCACCGGAGGAAAAAGAGCTGTTGTTGTTCCTTCTTGACCGTCGCATCTATGTGGCATGTCTAGGACAGGTTGTTAATTATCATCGCTTGTAGGAACTTGATGCTGTTAACCCTTTCGAGCTCCACTCTATTGATATAGATGGGGGCATGTTCTCCTCCTTTCTTTCTGAAGTCAATGATTAATTCTTTAGTTTTGCCAACATTGATAGAGAAGTTGTTATGATTACACTACATCACCAAGCCCTCTTTCCCCTTTCTGTATTTTGATTCATGGTTGTTTGATATCCGTCCTACTGCAGTGGTGTCATCAGCAAACTTGTAGATGGTGTTTGTTCTGAATCTGGCAATGCAGTTATAGATAGAGTTAATGGTAGTCATCTTTTCCCTAGGGTGGGGCATTTCAAAACTAGGGAGAACACAGTGTGGAGCTGGAGGAACACAGCAGGCCAGGCAGCATCAGAGGAACAGCAAAGCTGACTTTTGGGTCAGGATCCTTCTTCATTTCTGAAGAAGGGTCCCAACCCGAAACGTCAGCTTTCCTGCTCCTTTGATGCTGCCTGGCCTGCTGTGTTCCTCCAGCTCCACACTGAGTTATCTCTGACTCCAGCATCGGCAGTTCTTACTATCTCTCAAAACTAGGGATCACATTTTTAAGGTGAGAGGAGGGAGATTTTAAAAAAGTCACGGGGGGCAGTTTTTTTACACAGAGGGTGGTTCTCAATGTGGAATGAACTTCCTGAGGAAATGGTGGATGTGGGTACAATCACAATGTTTAAAAGACATTTGGATAAGTGCATGAATAGGAAAGATTTAGATAGATATGGGGCAGGGGCACGCAGGTGGGACCAGTTTAGTTTGGGATTATGTTCGGCATGGACTGATTGGACCAAAGGGTCTGTTTCTGTGCTGCATGACTCTACGAGTTAACTACGTTCATATTAAAATTAGTGACAATTGTCTATCTGGTTCACTAATATCCTTTGGTGAAGGAAGTTTGACTATACGTGACTCCAAACTCGCAGCAATGTGGTTGACTAAGAATTACCTGAGCAAGTAAGGTTAGGCATTAAATGCTGGCCCAGCCAATATGCCCCACATACCACAAATAATAAAGAAAAAAAGTTTTATCAAGTGATCAACTTGAATGAAAACAATGGTGCAGGGTCTTTGATGACCTAGTAGTGGTGTGAATCATTGATTTACAGGATCCATCTTACTTCAAATCAATGCTTTTCAGGTAAACCTGCAGGAAACTTCAGTGGCTATCTGCAAGATTAAAGGAATTTCCTTCCATTACCTTGGCAAATTTATCACCATTTAGTAAACGTGTTACATTTTAAAGAATGCATTTAAAATTCATTGCTAGTTGTTATAACATTTCAAAGCGTACAAAAAATTAGCCAAATTTGTTTTGATTAATCAAATTTATCGTCAGTTAAAAACCGAAAGAGCTGCGGATGCTGTAAATCAGGAACAAAAACAAAGTTGCTGGAAAAGCTCAGCAGGTCTGGCAGCATCTGTGAAGGAAAAAAGAGTTAACGTTTCAGGTCCAGTGACCCTTCCTCAGAACATCAGTTGTTTGAATGACAATGTCATTTTAAACTTATTCCCTTCATATTTGCTCCTTTTGCCTAATGAAGCAGACTGGGGGCTCTGTTGAGTCAGTCTGTTGTTAGCGTTGATTTATAGCCTTGTGACGACGCGCATCGTTATCTATGATACTGCACATTAATAAATGGCCAGCGGCCACTTTACATAGGCTGTTCACTTTGATTTACATTATTTGAAATGACGCTGCCTTTATTCAGAATGCTGAGTGAGAAGGTATGCAAAACAAATGTTAAGCCATAAATATTTCACTGGTGAAGCGTTGAGTTTCCCATATATCTGGTTGTAATGCAGCAAAAATGCGCATGTCGCTGACAAGTCAAAATATGTCTGTAGGAATGGAAGGAATGATGGGCCGTGGGATTTATTTACACATAATATAAGCACAAGAATCTAAACCAATTTTACATGGTTTTCCAAATGCTAAAAATCATTAAAAATTGTTTCAAGTAATCAAAGGTCCTCAAGTTTATTTCCAAATCAAGGACCTGAATTGTTCAATCGTAGGGACTCAGTGGTTAACACTGCTGCCTCACAGCGTCAGAGTTTCGGGTTCGATTCCAGCTTCGGGTGACTGTCAGTGAGGAGTCTGCACGTTCTCCCCCAGTCTGCGTGGGTTTCCCCCGGGGGCTGTGGTTTCCTCCCCCGACCAAAGATGTGTGGGTTAGGCAAATCGGCCATGGAAAGTGCCTGTAGTGCAAGGGATGTGTAAATTAGGTGGATTAGCCATGGGAAATGCGGGGCTAGGCTAGAGACCTGGGTGGCATGCTCTTCGGAGGGATCATGCAGACTCGATGGACTGAATGGCCTCTTTCCGCACTGTAGGCATTCTATGAAGCCTACCGACTGCGAACTTTTCAGTCAATAATACTTCAGAAGCTGCACGATGATATATAATGTGCAGAGATAAAAGGTACTGCAGATGCTGGAGAATCCGAGATAACAAGCATGGGGCTGGATGAACACAGCAGGTCAAGCAGCAT
>JAHRHZ010000289.1:16702622-16734209 GCA_024137785.1 Ginglymostoma cirratum
AGCATTAACTCTGTTTTCTCCTTCACAGATGCTGCCAGACCTGCTGAGCTTCTCCAGAAACTTTGTTTTTATTTCTTTAGTGCTCCTGATTTTACAATAGATTCAAAACTGGGAATACTAGTGTTATACATGTGAGGAGCATATCAAATATATGAACATAGCAGTGGAAAAATAAATGTTTTTCCAATTGCTTACAACTTACCAGGATATTGCCGGGTGTGGAAGCTTGAGTTATAAAGAAAGGCTGGGACTTCTTTCATTGGAGCATAGGAGGTTGAGAGATGACCTTATAGAAATTTATAAAATCATGAGGGATATAGATAGGTTTAATGGTGGGTGTCTTTTCCCTAGGATGGGGGATTTTAAGACTAGTGGGCACATTTTTAATGTGAGGGGAAAGAGATTTAAAAAAGATATAAAGGCAAAATCTTTTACATAAGAGGGTGATTCGTGTGTGGAATGAACTTCCTGAGGAAGTAGTGGATGTGAGTACAGTTATAACGTTTAAAAGGCATTTCGATAAGTACATGAATAGCAAAGGTTTGGACCAGGAGCGGGCAGGTGGGACTAGTTTGGTTTGGGATTATGGTCAGCATGGACTGGTTGGACCGATGGGTCTGTTTCTGTGCTGTATGACTGTATGTCCGTTGCCTGTATCAATTCTGATTCACTGTTACATTTTCTGTGGCATGCTCTAAGTGGAAATCCAAGAAGTATTAATGTACTTCTCATTGGTGAGATGGTACCAAAATGTAATGCTGAATTTTACCTTTTTTAGGCTGAGTCCAAGTTGTGTTGAGCATTGTGGAGGGTTTATTGCCATGAGGCCTAATGTGTTCTCTTGCTGTATCTTACCAACTTTGCTTCATTAATTATCTACAATGCCCCATGGTGTTTCTCACTTCTGATATCCAAACACATCCTTACCACGCACCATTCCCACAACAACATGCTACCCAGCAGATCCACCAAAACACCAATTATGCCAGCACCATCTTTAAAAGCCCTGGTGCATCTGGATAAGTGCCAGCAGTCTGGAGCTTCCCTCCAAGTTTGCTGACATTTGCCCCAGACATGGCAGAAAAAAGGGAGATCAGTGTCTTGCTTTGTATGCAAAGTACAGACAGGGTGATGCTAATTTGGGACTTAATCCACCCCTAGAACTGGCAGTGAAGGCTACAGTGAAGATAGTGGCAGCCTGGTCTGAGTTGGCTACCTGAGTCAATGTGGTTTCCATAGTTTGGAGGAATATCCAGCAGTATAGGCAGAAGGTCAATGTCCTTCTCCAGGTCTCAGGTTCAGTGCCACCATTTTCTCTCTGATATCCCCCACTCACTTGTCTGTTTCTGTACCCCCTTCCCCTCCAGGTTCATGCTTTGCCCATTCTAACTATTACCTGTAACATCTTCCCACACTCACCTCAACCCCTCACAACACTAACCCTGCCCACCCTCTTTGTTGCCTATTCACTCGGTCACGACACCACCCTACTGGCATCGACAGTAGCAGCTGTGAGATCCAATTGCATCTCCTATAATATCTGTCACTCTCTCATTCCCAGAGAAAAACAGCCCACAGGAGGGTAGCAAGAGTCAAGACAGCTGGAGGGCTGTCCAACATTCAGATCCTCAACTCCTGTGATAGGAACCTGCCTCTGATCTCCCTGACCAGGCCCTGCACTGGTCTCCAAGGGCTGCCCTTAACTTATTGTGCCGGTACTCCTTGGGTAAAAGCTGTCCCTCTTCACTTGACTGAGGCCTGATGACAACCAGGATAAAGCTTCCCTGGCCTTCTGTCTGTGTTAGCCGGTAAGGCAAGACAACAGCAATGTGAGCCTAGGGTGTCTGGCTGAAGGGACAAAACACAAAAAGACAATGCAAGGCAAGGATGCTGTTAGTATCCATGTGGGTTCAGTGTGAGTCTATGTGCTGTGACAATAGCTATTACCTGGAAATGTAGTCCAGTCTATGAGCTGGGTGTGTGTCTGAGTGCAGTGTTCTTGCTGCATAGTTGTCAGTGCAGCCCAAGGTGCAGTATTGAAATGTAGAAGCTTACTGGAAAAGGATCAGAAATATGCCACAAGGCTTCTGGAGGCTGACACATATTGGATGCCAATGTCCATGGACATGCATGTGGCTGGTACCCATGGAGCAGTCTTGAAATGTTGGTGCCCAATTTCCAACATGGAGGCCATTCAGAGCTCAGACCCCTACAAGATTTACTGTCTATGTTGCTGATCTTGCCTTTCCAGGACATTCTGGGCTATATTCCTTTGAAGCAAAAGTGCATTACTTTTTTTCTTTCCTTGAAGAGCTGAGGGTTGAATTGATGAAAGTAAAGATAAAGTCACCATTGTATTACCAGACCATAGGGCTGCTCTGTCATTAGAGAGGGATGACTGGTGGTGGTTTAAGGGGAAAGGTTGAGAAGGAGTGTCCTTCACACTAACCTCAGCTGATGCAAGACTTGAACCCACGCTATTGGTATCACTGCATCACAAACCAGCCGTGCAACCAGTTGAGGGGTAGAATAGAGCATAACCTGATCACAACAGAAGGAGAACATTTCTATTTGTATTGGCAACTGAGGACAAACGCTAAGCTTCTCTCAATCACTTCTCTCCCCATTAGAATTATCAAAAATTGCCAACCTTTTAACCCCCTCCTTTTGTAAAAATGTTTTAACTCTGTGGTGTGGTACTGCCCCTGTATGTGCAACGTAATTTTATATTGGCTACAATGCTATTCACTTAAAATTGAAGGTGTATGTAAACCGTATGTATTTCATCCCTGCTGAAGTGTAAGAGCAATTCTCTACAAAGATGATAAATATTGTTTCTCAGCGCTATTGAAACAAATCATCCATCAGTTAAGTATCCTGCCTCAATCACAAAGTCAACAAAACTGTAGAATTGTAGCTCGGCATTGCCTCAGATGTTTTCAATAGTGAGTGAGATGGCTGGAGTATTAACACAGTATTTATACATTTGCAGATTTTGCAAAGCTGTGTTATTTTTTAAAAATCTGGGAAAGTCGAATTTATAATGTTAAGCTGGCACTTTTAGTGAAATCAGCAGGGTTATTTACTTTATTATTGTTCATAACCAATGGCTGAGTTTTCCTATTTCAGGAAATGTGTGGTCGTGAGTAAGTTTCACATCGACCAATTGCCATGTCCAGGATGAATCTTTTCATGCAATCTTCTGGCTTTCACCTCATCAGTTATGCACCTGAGCTCTTGGTTATGTTTCTCAGGGAACCATGCGGCAGACAAGATGGAAATGCTCACTGCTGCTCAGACATTCGAGCTTCCATGGTGGTGGTATCGTTTTGAAAGCCCATTGAACTTAACCTCAGCTGCTGCATTGCCAGCAACTATTTATCAAACTGCAATGCTTGACCCTGAAAATGACTCAGAAGAAAGGCAAGCTAGCTCCCTGCTTCCATGACAGACAGTCTGGAGTTGTTGGAGAAGAGAGCAGTCCCTTTCCCCACTGACCATCAAAGGAGACCATGCTAACAGACTCAATTGCAGCGCATGTCATTACTATGTCTGAAGTGAAAAGGCCCACACAGCAGTGTCACAGGAAGGTCAATGATCTTCTATATTCCCCAAAGGGAAATATCACCATCATCTTTCTGCTACCTCATATTCCTAGCACCCAGCACTCACTCTAACTCTGCTCCTGCACATACATCTCACCATAGCTGATTGATTACAACATACATCATGTTCACTCAATGACTCCCACCCACCTCATCCTCCCAAACTATTAATTCTTGCTGCCCTCAGCATTCTAAGCTTCCTTAAAGCCTCAGCAAGTTAATAAGAACCAAAGATGTGTGACCAGGAAAGCAATCTGTGTTGTTAATTGAATGACAGCTAGGCGGTAATTGACATACAATTAAGCAAGCATAGAGGTAATTAAAGGACAAATCAGCCTGGGTTGACATTGCTTATGGCTTCTCTTGAACTTTAGAGGTGGATATTATTTGAAAACTCGTTCAGGATTAGCTTTGGTTACACAATGATTGGATAGACTGGCTCCCAATAATACACAGCATCAACTTCAGGGCACCATTAGCATGACTTGATGAAGGGAAAATGAAGCCTGCAGAACTATTCCACAGCTTTGAAGAATCTATTTTAAAAAATGGTAAAGCTAGTAATTTGGTGGAATTTGTAATTGTAGTTGTATTGATGTACTGAGACTAGATTAGAATTAGACTTGACTAAGTAATGTCTAATATGCAACTTCCTTTAGTGGATCAAAACGTGAACATCCAACATAAGAAATAGGAGAAGAAGTAGACCATTCAGCCTCTCAAACCTACTCTGCCATTCAATAAGATCATGGCTGAACTGTTTGTGTTTTAAATGCCATCTTCCCATCTACTCTGATAACCCTTAATTCTTCTGCCTCATAACAATCTATCTACATCTCCCTTAGCAATATTCAATGACCCTGCTTCCATTGCCTTTTGAGTTAGGGAGTTCCAAAGTCACAGAACTTCCAGAGAGACAAGGAAATTCCCTCATCTCTACACAAAGGCTATAATTTAAAACAGGGTGCTCCCAGTGCCAGACTGACCAACAAGATGAAGCATCCTTTCCAAGTCCACTTTGTCTTTGAATGTGGCTGCTTCTTTCCTCCACAAAGAAGACTACGGAGGGAAAAATAATTCATTGGATGATGAGAGCTCAGGGACATCTTGAAAAACGATAAGGCACTATACAAATGTAATTTCTTTCTTTCTCTTTTTCTGTCATTAGGCATTCCTCTGCCATAAGCACATCAGGTGATTCCCGATGTTTTGAACCAGTACAGACAACAGTAGAATCCTTCTATGTGCAAGAAAGTTTATGACTCAACCTCAGTACAGATCTAGTGCATTCACAATCAACATAAAAAGCAAAAGAACATTTAAAAATATTTCTGTCATACTTGGGAACAATCAGCCACGGTGTAAGTATGGATACAATCTTTTAAATTAATCAAGAGGAGAAAACTTGAGTCAGAAAATAACAGCAATCTAACTGTCTTCATGAACATTTACACCATACAGTCTTTTTGATCCATTCACAGATTCGATGAATTTGGGTTGCTATTTGAGTGCACATTATTGCATTTTGAACACTCTACTAATGTTCAATGTGCATAGCATTTGTGATTCTTACAAATATAATAATTTAATATTCACTGAACATCATTTTGTACTATTTCATTACTAGTTTAGATTCTAACTAGAGTAAATTTTTTAGGTCAGTTTGCTTGCTTATCCTATACCTTCCCTCCCTTTCTTCGCTATTATTTGCATTGTTCTTAACAAAACAGATTACACATTCTTTTCTAACCAAACTTAATCTTGTCCCAAGCCCTGACAAGACCAACTCTTCTGGGTACTAAATTGTCCAGACCATGTACTTTTTTTCTATTTTAAGAGCACCTACTATTATGTTGTCTTTCAATTGCAGGCTAACCAACAATTTCCTAAAATATATTTTCTACTGTGAATTTTCCAGTTAAGAATAACCTGCACTTGTTATTGCCCTAAAGATAGCAAAACATCCTGAACAATGCTACTTTGGAAAGAGAGCACAGATGGAGATCAATTAAGAATCATTTCTGATGAAGAGTCACTAGCCTCAAAGCATTGACTCTGCTTTCTCCCCACATTTGCTGCCGAACCTGCCAAGGTTTTCCATCAAAAGCTTCAAAATCTCCCCTCCCCCAACCGCATCCCAAAACCAGCCCAGCTCATCTCCACCTCCCTAACCTGGTTTTCCTCTCACCTCAAGCCACACCCCCATCTCCTATCTACTAACATCATCCCGCCCCCTTGACCTGTCCGTCCTCCCTGGACTGACCTATCTCCTCCCTACCCCCCTACCTACACTCACCTTTACTGGCTCCATCCCCGCCTCTTCGACCTGTCTGCCTCCTCTCCACCTATCCTCTCCTCTATCCATCCTCTATCCGCCTCCCCCTCTCTCCCTATTTATTTCAGAACCCTCTTCCCCTCCCCCATTTCTGATGAAGGGTTTAGGCCCGAAACGTCAAGTTTTCCTGCTCCTATGATGCTGCTTGACCTGCTGTGTTCATCCAGCCCCATGCTTGTTATCAAGGTTTTCCATCAATTTCTGTTTTTGAAACAAAAAATAGGCCAGTTAGTGGGATAACAAAAGCTAGGGTTGAGGAAATAGGTTTTCAGAAGTCTTTCTGAACTTTGAAAAGATTTAGTAAATTCAGAGTTTAAGATGAAAATTCCAACCTGCTGTGATTTGATGGTTTGAGGCTCAACCATACTTAATGGAGAAGGAGAAGGACAGATGATGTAGAGTGGGGTATATCAGGCCAGTGTTATGTTTGAGTTTCTGCAGGGGCTGGATTTCATTGCAGATGGAAGCTACAAATTGTAAATGGAGTGAGGATTTTGGAAGCAGTTTTCAGAAAGCCAGTGTAGGTCAGAGAAGATCGGATAATAACTGAGTCAAACATCATACAAAATAGAGAAGTAAGCGATTCAGACCATTGAGACAGTACAAGCTCTCTATGGAAACATCCAGTCTTTCCCCATTGTCCTGCAGGTTTCTTTTCTGTTGCGTGCCCACACAATTTCCTTTTGAAATTGTTGATTGTTTCCCCTTCCAACATCTTCATGGGCAGTGAGTTCCAGATCATTGCCGCTCACTGTGCTAAAAGGTTACTCCTCACATTCCTCCTGCAATTCTTGACCAAAACCTTAAATCTGTATCCCCAGTCCATAAGGTAATGAACAGCTTTTCCTTGTTTACCTTAACCAAACCTGTCATTATTTGGTATGCTTCTATCCAATCTCTCTTCAATTTTCTCACTCAAATCTAATCATGTAAGTAGAATCCTCCATGCATGAAGGCATCTGCTAAATCTGATCATAGAATCCCTACAGTGTGGAAACAGGCCCTTCAGCCCAACATGTCCACACCAACCCTCAAAGCATCCCACCCCAGACCCATCCCCTATAATCCACCTAATCTACACGTCCCTCAACACTACAGGCAATTTAGCATGGCCAATCCACCTAGCCCGCACATCTTTGTACCATGGGAGGAACCCAGAGCACCTGAAGGAATGTGCAAACTCCACACAGACAGCTGCCCAAGGGTGGAATTGAACCCAGGTCTCTGGCGCTGTGAGGGAGCAATGCTAACCACTGAGCCACTGTGCTGCCCTCACCTTTTAAGAATTTGCATATCGTGCTTAAAGTGTTGTGACTGGAACTGGTTGCAATACTCCACTTGGGGCTTAACCAGAACCTTATGAAAGTTCAGCAAAGCATCACTTCTTTTATACTCCATGTTTCTACTTATGAAGCCCAGGATGCCAAATGCTTTGTAAGCATTCCCTCAACATGTCCTATCAGCTTCAAAGATTGATGCACATACAGCCCTAGGACCCTTGTTTCCAACATACTCTTTCGATCTGTGTCACTAAATCAGTATTGCTTCTATCTACGTCTTCTGCCAAAATGCATCACCTCAATTTTATTCTGTATTCAAATATACAAATCGTTGATGTATAGCTAAATAAGTGTGGTTCTAGCCCTGACACTTGGGAAACACCACTGCCTATGAAAATCCAATCTGAAAAATAACTATTCACAACAACTCACTGTTTTAAGTCCTGAAGCCAACTTTTGTTGTCCGATTGAACACTGGTGCTGCTACTCCAAGAGCATCAATGAAAGTAGCATGTTCTTGAGCATTTGGCACTCTGTGACCCTGCTACATACACAACTACCTTCATCATAGCTATTCCTAATGGTGCATCATGTCTGTGTTCATGCTGTTTACACTGTCATTTCTCTGTATTCCCACTGTTTACACTGCCATCACTTTGTACTCCCACTCTTTATACTGTCATCACTGTGAAATCCTGCTGTTTACACCACCATCGCTCTGTATTCCCACTCTTTACACTGTCTGCGCTCTGTATTCCTGCACTTTACGCTGTCATCTGATGTGTATTCCTGCTCTTTGCACTGACATCTCTCT
The DNA here is from genome assembly GCA_024137785.1 of Ginglymostoma cirratum. Classification (NCBI taxonomy): domain Eukaryota; kingdom Metazoa; phylum Chordata; class Chondrichthyes; order Orectolobiformes; family Ginglymostomatidae; genus Ginglymostoma; species Ginglymostoma cirratum. The sequence continues at coordinate 16,710,657 of JAHRHZ010000289.1, forward strand.
GTATGCCCACTTTTACACTGACATCTCTCTGTATTCCCACTCTTTACACTGGCCCTGCTCTGTATTCCCGCTCTTTGCACTGTCATTATTCTGCATTGCCGCTCTTCACACGGACACCTCTCTGTATTCCCACTTTTACACTGTCATCTCTCTGTATTCCTGCTCTTTACACTGATATCCCTCTGTATTCCTATTCCTTACACTGACATCGCCCTGGATTCCCGTTCTTTGCACTGTCATCTTTCTGTATTCCCGCTCTTTACACTGTCATCGTCTGCATTCCCACTTTTTACCCGGTCATCTCTATGTATTCCCGCTCTTTACACTGTCATCTCTCTGTATTCCTGCTTTTCACACTGCCATCTGCTCTGTGTTCCCATTCTTTACACTGGCATTCGCACTGCACTGGCAATCTTTTCACTGCCATCCATCTGTGTTCCCACTCTTTACACTGACATCTCTCTATATTCCTGCTCATTTCAATTCCTGGGCTCTGCATTCCCACTCTTTACCCTGTCAGTTGTCTGTATGCCCACACTTTACAATGTCACCACTCTGTATTCCTTCTCTTTACACTGTGATCGTTCTGTTCTCCCACTCTTTACATTGTCCCCATTCTGTATTCCTGCTCTTTACACTGTTATGTCTGTCTATTCCTGGTCCTAACACTTCCATCGCTCTGTATTTCTGTTCATTACACAGTCATTACTCTATTCTCCCACGCTTTACACTGTTTTCCCTCTGCATTCTCACTCTTTACACCACGTCTGCTCTGTATTCCTTTTCTTTACACTGTCTTTGCTGTGTCCTCCCGCTATTTATGCTGCCCCAGCTCTGTGTCCCAGCTGTTTGCACTGCCATCATTCTGTATTCCTGCTCTTTACACTGTCATCTCTCTGTATTCCCGCTCTTTACACTTGTCATCTCTCTGTATTCCCGCACTTTAAACTGCCATCTGTCTGTGTTCCTGCTCTTTACACTGCCATCTCTCTGTATTCCTGCTCCTTATACTGTGATTTCTCTGCATTCCCGCTTTTTACACTGCCATCTGGTTTGTATTCTCACCCTTTGTGCTGCCTCCATTCTGTGTGTCCTCTCTTTAAACTGTTACCAACATGTGCTGTGCTCTTTTTATATGTGCTGTACAGTTATTGGATCTCATGTGGACTGGGATAGGTTAGACAAATTGAACGTATATAATAAGGAGACCACCATGTCTAAAGCCTAGATTTGACAAACTCACAGAGCTTCAGTTGCAGTGCATCTGAGGTAGTGTTGTTGACAAATGATATTTTTCAAACTTTGTGTACCAATTAATTTGAGGTAAACTACACCTTTGAAGTAGAAAATGCACACTGGAAGTATATTTATATCTTTTCCATATGTTGAAATTCATCACTTTGGAGGGTTTCTGCTGACTGTAACTTTAAGACGATAACAGAGCCCAAGACTCCACAAGCTACACCATTAGTTGAAATGTTTTACTTCAATCACCAAAATGACTAAATTCGTTCCCTGCATTACTGTTATCCAGTAATAAAATAGACTTTCACCAGCTTACTATGAAAATAACCAGCTCATTGTAAATGAAACCTTTAACCAAGTGGAAAAACAACTTTAAGTTGTATTCTAAAATTGAACTATATCCTTTTAATCCTAAGCAAACACATTCATTTTACAAGACAATTCATCTATACAGTGATGATATGAGTTTATTTTTTTCTCCCAAAGGCAAAGGAGAAACATAAACACCCTGTGGGCCAAGATTCTGAAATCAAAGGATAAAATGGGGTGACTTCTCACAGTTCCCTGAATTTCAATAAGGTCATTATACTGAGTGCTGTACATTGATGGAAAATCTTCAGACCAACTTTCAGTGAAGATGGAAATCCAGTTAAACTTATATCTTTAAATAGAAACACCAGTTTAGCCTTCTGGGTTTATAACGTAGTCAGAAAGACTGATATCTGAAACTTTCTCCGGTTCCCAGAAATACTTTGTTGAGGAAGAGACCTGTGCAGCTGGTCTTAATGTAAAATTTCCTCTTACTTTTTCAGGAGAGAGAGACTTGCTTGCTGCACATCTTGGATGTCTTCTTTCTACTATTGACGCATGCAGATGTCTTGGAAAAGCAGGAACCATCTCCAGAAGTTCGGAAGAAAGGTCACTGGACTTGAAACATTAATTCTGTTTTCTCTCCACAGACACCGTCGGACCTGCTGTGTTTTTCCAGCAATTCCTGTTTTTGTTTGTTCCAAGCCAAGTTTGTTTGGCATCTCTTATCTCTTCTAAATTTTTTACTTATCTCTTTTGCAAATTGATTTGACTTTTCACTAATTACCAGGTGTATCACAGCTCCAGTTATTGTAGAACCAGTCAAAGAAATCATTTTTCCCTTCAAATCCTGGCAAATTCCTATTATTGCAGAGTGTCTAAAGAGTTCCATATTCCAGTTCCTCATAGTCCTTGAGTATCAATATGTATTCCCAATGATTAGGTTTATTTTAAAATGTTGTAGCTTCCCAAATTCCAAGAGTTAACATTGACATATTTTTGACCAAAGAAAGAAATACTCATTTTACTGCAAGCAGCTAAGTAAAATTCCAAAAATGTTAATTTATATAAGACACTTTTTTGTGATTTGCATGTTATCAAAAATACACCGTTAAGATTATTGTGAAAAAATAACACTTGCACTAGTAGCTCCACCATACTATTATTGAGGCCATTGTCTATTTTTTGCTTTGTGTAATGATCTCTATAGTACGTAAGTAAAATGAAATTTCTACACCTCAGGGGCTAGCCTGTCACAATGCATAACTGTGATGACCGATTGCAATAGCTGATGAATACTACCTCACACTTAAAGCAGAATTAAGATACAACTTTTATTTCTTTCAGATCAAAATAATGAACATGTTATGTGAAATGTGTTAACTGGTTTATTTTATGGTATACAAAATGGTAGCTTGTTTAGAAATTGCTTGCTCAGGGAGGTATTGTGAATCACATTGAGGAAATATTAATGAACGGGACTGATGTGAAAATTCATAAATATGAAACGTAAAATGAAAGATAATTTAAGTGACTGTACTTCAGCTGTGAATTTTCATTGATGGGCTCGGTGCCTTCATGTGGATTAACATTGAAATTATTTGTTGAAACTTGTCATGCCGTGTGAGGTCCAGAAATGTGGCCAAATACAAGCACGGATAAATCTTAACAGGCATTAAAATTAGACTGCTGAAGAATATTTGACTTTTAGTCAGAAACTGGTACATCACTTCTAATTATCGCAGAAGAGGCTGAATAACTTCTGTGTTGTGGTAGAATTTCCTGATTTAAGAATAGCTCAACAAGATTTTTCCATACCTGCACCAATCATTCTTATAAAGGGAGCTGTTTGTCACCATCACCTTTCATCTGCTCGTAATTTGAATGCACATTTATCAGTCAGCTGACCATGAAAATCCCCATTCTGTTCCCATTTGTTGAAGTTATTTTTCTTTCCCTGATGTACTGTCATGAAACATCTTGAGATATTATTGAATGTCAAAGGCAACAAAAAATGGAATTTGTTTTTATTCATCTATCTGGATATTTTTCGTTAAAATCCCTGAACAGGAATAAGGGAAAATTTATTACAGAAAGATGGTATGTAAACTTTTAAATTTCCTTTGGAATCCTGAGGAATTATAGGCAACAATGAAGATGAATTTCTTTATGGCTGCCTTTGCTTTACCAAGTAACTTTGTCAGAAACGCCACTTACTCACAAGTGAAATATTACAGATGCTTTTGGTTTGGATATTGCAATGTGTAAATCTAGAATAAACGAAAGAAAACTTGGTCTGGATCGTTTATTAGAAAGGCCTGGAGTGCCAGATCAGAGAAGAAGTCAGATTGTGTTGCTGGGATGGTAGTGAGATGGATTTTAACCTAGGTTTACAATGTTCTCTCTGAATGTCACTGAAGGAAATGGGCTGCCTTCAGAATGAAGTTAAGATGTGAACAGGAGGTGGGGGAGGGGATTACATTATGCATCTAATCTTTCCACAGTTGACTTATTCCGAGGGAAGTGTGTAATATATCCAAATTTATTGCCAATACATAAAAAGGTGGAAGGGAATGTCATGAAGAGCACATAAAAAATCTGCAAGGAGAAATAGATAGGTTGAGTGAGTGGGAAAAAAGCTTGGCAGATGGAATTTAAATATAGTTAAGTGTGAGGTTATTCACAGTGGTAGAAAAAAATCAAATGGAAGTCTCTTATTTAAATTGATGGAGATTCCAAAAAAGAGCAGCTCAGAGAGATGTGGGTATTCTAGTGCATCAAGCACAAAAGGTTAGGAAGTAGGTACAGCAGAAAACTTAAAACACAAATGGAATTTTGCCCTTTATTACTTTGGGGTTTGAACTTTGAAAAAAGGGGAAATTTCACTCCAACTGTTCAGGGTTTTGGTAAGGTTGCGCCTAGAGTTCCATGTAACGTTATGGTCCCCATATTTAAAAAATGATGTACTGGCATTGGAGACAGTTCAAAAGAGATTCACTAAGTTGACTTATCAAGAAGTTAAACAAATTAGGCCTTCATTCACTAGAATTTAGAAGAATGAAGGGTTATCTTATTGAAACACACAAGAAACTGACAGGGCTTCACAGGGTAGATGTTGAGAAAACATTTCCACTTGTGGGGGAATCTCTAACTGAGGGACAGTTACAGAATAATGAGACCTTCATTTAAAACTGAGATGCAGAGGGATTTCTTCTCCCATAGGGTAGTTAATGTCTAGTATTGTCTATCCAAAAGAGTTATGAATGATAGATTACTGAAAGTATTTAAAAAGGAAGTAGATAGATCTTTGAAATATTGAAGAATTAAGAATCATGAACAGCTGGCAAGAAAGAGGAGTTCAGGTCTGACAGGCTGGAAGGGCTGAATGGCCTAGTCCTGCTCCTATCCCTCTTACATAACATAACTTATATGAAATAACTTGGAAAGCTATTCAAGTCCTTGTTTAATGTTACCCAACTTAAAGTTAATTTGCTTTAACATCATTAAGTTGATTTATGTCACAAAATCCTTCAAAGCTCTGTCTTCTTCACAAAGGATTTATGATCTTGATCTTCTTTGATTTAAGTTGATCCTCAGCACACTGCACCACATGATCAACCGGAGCTGCACAAATTTGGTCATCACCAGAAATGGTACACATCTGCAGAATCTCCTCATCTCTGCTTATGATAGGCTGGATGGCGTAGATCCACCGATGTTTCATCAAATAACATAAACATTTGTAGTAAACGTATCTTTCTCTTCTTTCAGTTTTTGTCTAGCCTCTGTTTCCTTCAGCCCACCTCTATTGCACCACTAATCTCATTGTCTCCCGTGAGCTTTGATGATTCTTTCTCCTTTTATATCATTTCAACCTGAAGTTCTAATTTCCAGTCTCACCAGCATAGCACATTCTTTAGCAACTGGGACAGTCAGTTTCTCAATTACCTTTTCAGTTTGCTTTTCAATTAGGCTCTTTTTCAAAAGATGCATGCATTGGTTGTAGATTTTGTCACACTGTATATCAGTGATAATATAAAGTAATTTCAATGCTGTAGCAAAGAATCAGTGTTTTGTGTAAAATTAGGTTTCAGACTAGTCATGTAAAAATGCAAATAAAATTCAATATGTATGGTTTTAAGCCTATTTTCAAAGTAACTATTTTATCAGGTTCTCCCATTCTCTGACATCGCCATGTTAACACGAACAATCAACAGGGACTTGAACTGTTGACATATTGAATGATTGTATTTGCGGGTTTCCTTGTTTTGATATCCAGTGACATATGTAGCAGGTGGGAAAATGGTTCAATAATTCTCTGTTACTGAGTGGATTTGTGAAGGCATTTCAAGGAGGTTTGAGAATTCTTAAGGAGTATTTCTGAGGTTATTATTGCAGTTGGAAGATTGTAACTTGACCTCTGTGTGGAGTAGTAGAGCCTGCAGTGCAGCAGTTTCCTTTTGAAGAAGAAAGCTGCAATTACATGAATAGGTTCATTCCAGAGAAGAGATCAGCCTTCTGCCTTTGATGAAGACTTGCACGCCCCCATTTGAGGTTAGTAGTTTGATAAGCTAAACATAGTTATCCAGTATGTTGGATCGGCCTGTAAAATAAAATATAATTTTCACACAGCATTTTGGATGACAAAAGGCCAAAAGAATTCTAACATAAATATGATTCCAAGTGCAATGTAAGGTATGGCTAGTCTGGATGTCTTTACATAATTGAAAAATCTATGCAGTTGTTGCGCATTGCAATGCCATTTACAATCTTTGTTATTTTAATCAATGCTTCTTTGCATTTCTGCTTAACCCATATTATTTTAGAATTAATTTCAAAATATTTTTCTTGTTCACATTTCCATTAAACTTATATTTGTGGAAATGCATTATGATACATTAAAAGCCTACACTTCAACTGTAAGTAGTAAAGGCAATTTTGCTTTGCAGAATTAGATCTGTTGGGAATTACGTAGTAATGCATTTGTTGGCTCTTGACAGTTCAATCAATTACCACTTACTGCTGTTTGGTAATATTTAGTAACATGTGCCCACCAGGGCCATGTTATGCAACATTCAATTCTGAAGATGAGACTTTCATACGTCCCATGCTGTTTCTTCAGGTTTATTTATGTATGGGTCATATTACTAGATTTCAAAGTTGTTGTTTGGTGTTTGATGAAAATTTGTACTGCTGAATATTTGTTATATCCTGAGCTGCAGTTAGAAGGAAGCTGAATAATTTGATCTTTAATTTTGACAAATTTATCATTCTTCATGGGATTAAATACCTTATTCTAACTTTTATTTTCCTTTGCAATGGGTTTATTGATATAACATTTCATATTAATCCAACTCAAGTTTTACTAAGATTAGAATCCTGCTTGACAATTTTGGGCCTACCTGCTTCTGGGCAAGGACAGGTTTTATTCTGCTTGGAAATGTTCCAAATTATTAAGCGCAGGGCAAGATTTTTTTTTCTTTATTCATTCATTCAGGGATGAGGGCATCACTGGCTAGACCAGTATTTATTGCCCATCCCTAATTGCCCAGAAGGCAGTTAAGAGTCGTCCACATTGCTGTGGGTCTGAAGTCACATGTAGGCCAGACCAGGTAAGGATGGCAGATTTCCTTCCATAAAGGACATTAGTGAACCAGGTGGCTTTTTCCTGACAATCGGCAATGGATTCATGGTCTTGATTAGACTCTAAATCCCAGATATTTATTGAATTCAAATTCCACCATCTGCTATGGTGGGATTCAAACCCAGGTCCCCAGAACATTACCTGGGTCTGTGGATTAACAGTCCAGTGATAATACCACTAGGCCATTGCCTCTACATTTAACTTATATTGGTGAGTTTCCCCTTGAAAGTTCTTGAGCATCTTAGAAATGCTCCAGTTTCCCTGTTGAACTAAGGAAAATCACATGCAAAGAGACACATACGTGACTTGGTTTGACCCCTGCAACATTTAGACCAGGTATGGAACTGCACCAAAGCTATATTATATGTTGTGAAAAAACTGAGACATGAAAATGTTTTCACAAGAGACCTGAGAGCCAAGGGATGTGATAACTCTGGAGTCAGGTTGTGACCCAGTTCTGGAGTAAAACTGCAACTTCAATAGTTCTCCAAATAGCAAGAGGAACAGGTAGGGCTGAATCTTACGCATTTTTGGCTAAGTTTCATTTTGCCAAATTTCATGGGGAGTTTCTCTCCCTGAAACCTCACGAGTTATCTCAAGCTATTGTTCCAAACTCACCTCATTAATTATCAATTACACCTCCTCTCCCTGCTGCCCCCCCCCCAACCATGGTACCCCCCGCTGGCATGATTCTACCATTGGCTATAGCCAGAGGAATTTTCCACTGCCTGGATATCCCAGAATGGATTGGCATCCCATGCAGTGGTGCCATACTTAAAATGCCATTGTACACCAGGACAAGCTCTGTCAGTCCAAAGTTGCCCTACACGATTTGTGACATTTGCCCCAGACATGTGCAAGGGTAAATTGATGCCCCACTTTTTGGATGGGCATGTGGAGATCTTGTTGGAATGGATGGTGCAGATGAGGGATGTTCTCTCCCCTCAGGAAGATCAGAGGAGGCCACAATACCAGGCTGAGGTATGACGTTGCTACCTAGGTCAGTGTGGTCTCAGCCATCTGGAGGAATGCCCAACAGTGTAGAAAGAAGCCTGGTGACTGCTATTAATTGCTCCCGGGTAAGTGGCACCATCTCTTTGCTACCTCTCTTTCACTCCATCTCTGCTACCATACCCACCACCCACCAAGGCTCATGCTCTACGCCGAGAGATAATAAGAGCTGCCAATGCTGGAGTCAGAGATAACACATTGTGGAGCTGGAGGAACACAGCAGGCCAGGCAGGATCAGAGGAGCAGGAAAGCTGACATTTCAGGTCAGGACCCTTTTTCAGAAATCATTTCTGAAGAAGTGTCCCAACCCAAAACGTCAGCTTTCCTGCTTCTCTGATGCTGCCTGGCCTGCTGTGTTCCTCCAGCTCCACGCTGTGTTATCTCATGCTCTACCCCTCTCACTTTCACATGTGACATCTTCCATCGCTCGCTGTCACCCACCCAATTCCCCCACACTGCTAACCCTCCGTACTCACTCCCTCTGAACACCTCACCATCTTTCCCTCTCTTGCAACAGTACAAACAATTGTATCACTGACCTTCATCTCTCTTAATACCTTCCTTTCCCATTCCAGGTGAAAGCAGCCCACATTAGGCAAGAAAGAGCCAACATGGACACTGCCTGGTTGGTGGATGTCTCCCTAGATTTGATTGATGATTGTTGACATCCACTACAAGCTCTCTGGCTTTATGTCTAGGCTAAGTGAGGAGGAAATACAGAAGTACAGTGAGCTCTGGCTGAGATGTCCTACTGCAAAAAACCAAGGCAAGGCAAGGCAGGGATGTTGTGAGCATCCAGATAGCCTCCAAGTGACTGAATGCTAACAGAGGAAGCAAGCAGCAGCATTGCAGGTATTATCCAAGGTGCAGCATGGCTGTGCTGAAGTGACTTGTAACTGGATCGGAGATGTGTGATGATGATGATCTAGGATTGTTAATTAATAATGGGTTGAAGGATTATGGAGACCGGTCAGGAGAGTGGAGTTGAGGCTGAGATGAGATCAGCCATGACCTTATTAAATGGCAAAGCATGCTCGAGGGGCAAAATTGCCTACCCCTGCTCTTAGCTCTTATGTTCTTTTGAGATGGAGAGTCTGGTGCATGTCGGATGCCATGTGGAGAGTGTTTGGCTGCTACCCATGGAGCGTGCCCTGAGATGTTGGTGCTGGGTGTCCAAGATGGTAATCCAGAGAAGCAGGTGGTGAACTAAAATCACACAAGTTCTTGCTCTGACTTTCATATCTGGAATTGTTGGCATCTAGTTTCTGTGTTGTGGGTATTCGGAGAGGAAGCTGCATTTGGTTTGGTGAGGTGTGCAGTTAATGAGGCTAATAACAAGCAATAATCGTCATTTAATTGTCATCTCACCACTCTCTAATGGACATCCCATATGGAAGCCAAGAACTGTGTTCGAAAATTCTATTCAAATGACATCAAGGTAAACTTGCCTAACATCTCATGCGATTCTCTGAGATTTCTCACCATGCTGCACATCGTTCAGGTCCCTTTAAGATTCTGCCCACAATTATTATGAATTGGCATTCAATACCCAATTAAGGAAGACCTAGAATGAGAGAACTGTTCATTGCCACAATCATAAAATGTTTTTGAGCCAGAACCAGTTTATGTTGGTTAGAAAGAAAAATTGCACTCAGAATAAATAAAGCATGACACAAATAAATTGCTATATAAATCTGCTGAAGCCAATATCTACTCCAAATAGGAAATGTGCTTCCACATAAGTACTCATGAAGTTACATGTGAATAATTTGAGAATTAGGCTTATCATGGAAATAGCAGTTTCATTTTCATCCCATTTTGGAAGTAAATTGAAATGTGATATTTGTTGAAGTGTTTGTAATCACAAAAAAGTGAAATTAACTGACTGCTATGACTATTCCACAATGAAGTGACTTTTCATATAAATGAAGAGAATCCTATGAAGTGCAGGTTGTCATGGTCTGAATCAATCAGTTGTCTGCTTAGGAAAGAACAAAACGCGGGACTGAATTTTCCCAAGATTTAGCCAAGTATTAATTTTAGGAAGATATTTGGCTAATTTCTCTCTGTGAGTTTCAGTGAGTTTTCTCATGCAATTCTCTGCTGTTCACCTCATTAAACATTCCCCTGGCTTGGCACTCACCGTGGTAGAAACGTTCACTACTGCCAGGACTTTCTGGCTTTCCCACTATTGGCATCATATTTAAAGTCCAGCTGTACACTAAACAATCAAGCCATTTCTGAAGAAGGGTCTAGGCCCAAAATGTCCCCCATTTCTGAAGAAGGGTCTAGGCCTGAAACGTCCCCATTTCTGAAGAAGGGTCCAGGCCAGAAACGTCAAGCTTTCCTGCTCCTATGATGTTGCTTGGCCTGTTGTGTTCATCCAGCTCCACACCTTGTTATCTCAGATTCTCCAGCATCTGCAGTTCCTACTACCCCCAAGAATTACTCTTCTTGGTTGCAGTGTGTAAAAAATTTGAGATGTCCGATAGAGCCAAGGGGACACTCTGCTTTGCTGACAGGGACCATGTGATAGGGTAGTTCGGAAAGGGCCGTCTACCTCCCTCAGGTCCACCAGAAGAGATCAAAGCACCAAGCCATCCTGTCTAAAGGTTCCACACGGGTCAATGCAGTGTGTACAATCTGGAAGGTAAGTGCCATCATTTTCTCTCTGCTCCCTCACACTCACTATGACTCTGCCACTGCACAAACCTCCCTGCAACCTCCAAGGCTCATGGTCAATCATGATTGTATTCAATGTCTTCACTCAATTTACTCAGCTACCCCATTCCCCCAAAATACTGACTCTGCATAGTGTCTGTGCTTCCTACTCGCTCACACGAGATACCTTGTTATCTTTCCTCCACTTGCACCAACACTAATCACTGTGCCAACTACTTCAATCTTACCCAATCCTTCTCTTTGTCATAATCCGGGAGAAAACAGCTCAAAATAGAGCAGAGAGTGCCAAGACAGGTGGTGAAGTCTCCAACATTCATGGGTTCATCTGGCAGAAGGAGAGAATCCTTGCTTTAGCAGGAGAGGATCGTAACTGCTCAAGAGTGATACCAGGACATCCATGTACCAGCCACCAAGTAAGATTTGTAGCAATGTATTGTGCTGCTCTCTCATTGCAACCACCGTGAACTTTTTTTTAACATGGTCCTTTAGTGTATCCTGTGAAATGTCTTCTGGGAGGCCTGTATGTGGATCCTCCTCAGGCTGGGGCCTTAACTTGTCTCTTTATGAGGAAGGGGCCCCTGAATTGTGGTCAACATCTCTCATCCCCCTGTCACCTTGTCTTTGGTTCTAAGTACCAACGATTGGAGCAATTACATGCAAGTCTGTGCCAATATCTAGCAGACACTGAGCATTCTGCTGGACCTGGCTCTCCATGGCAGCTGGTAACCTTCCCATAGAGATAGCCAAACACACACATGCCAGAGGGAGAATTGTGCACATTGTTTTGATGGACTTCGATCCAGTTTACCTTGCAAGCTTCAAAACTACAGAAGATCAGGCTGAGGGGAGTGAGCCTACATTTGGCCAGAACATTCTCAGAATGTCTGGTCCCTTTAATCTCAGTTTGACCAGAACTCATCTGCCCTGTAAACCAAACCCAACAGGCTTCAGTATGGGGCATGCTCCCTACACCCCAGCTGCGGATGCCTGAACTGCAACTAGAAGTAGTCAGAGGACAAGAAAAAAAATGCCTTCACATAAGCAGCATGGGTGACATTTCATTGTACTTAGGGTATCACATTTGTAAAGATGTGGGCACTTTAAATCATCACCAGTATGATCGACTGTCACTGCAGCTAAAAGAATGAAGCTGGAGAGGCCACCCTTTCTTCATACCATACTGTGTTAGGACTTAGTCTGAAGGAATGCCTTTCCTTCCTTAATGCGCATTGTAGCATAATAGCTTGTCACTGTTGAATGTGGGAGCAAGTGAAAGATGTTGTAAAGCCTTCAAATGGTTTTAAAGATAACTTTAATTGCAGGAAATGCGGAGAAAAAAAACAAACAAAAAAGCTGCATCTGCTTTTGGGGCTAACCAGGGCATGTTTGCCTTTTGAGCAGCAACCAATTCACAGTCAATAAATGATCATCTTGCCCAACTCCAATCGGTTAGAAGTGGATATCAGTTAAATGCTGCCTGGCTTGTTGCACTGCACTCATTGTGAAAGTGATATTCCTCCTCCTCAAAGTCATCACCCCTTTCTCAGAAGAATGCTCCCATCTCCCTGCTCTTCAGCATCTCTCACAGCCTCTCTTTGCATGCTCTAGTTGGGCATAGCATGTGTGTTATGACGATGCAACATACACTGTACAGAGTGTTGTACAAGATCCTTCCAGACTGGTCCAAGCACTGGAACCTCACTTTCAGGAGGCCTGTTGTCTGCTCTGTGGTGGCCCTAGTGTACTCTGTTTACACTCAGCCTCAGTTGGGCAGTTTGCCTAACGCAGTCACCAGCCCTAGTTGCCAAGAGTGGCCCTTGTCTCCCAGCAACAATCCTTGTAATGCATCCAGTCCTTGAACTGAAGGAGGATCTTGAGAGCTATCAAAGATATAGGCATCATGGCAGCTTTGAGGGTACTTGGCACAAAATTCTACATGTGGTACTGATGATCACAGATGACCTTTGTATTGAACTGAATGGAACTCTTTCCTATCGAAACTTTATGATATGACTCTCTCAGCACAATATGGGTACACTCTAGAGCACCCTGCACCTAGGAGAAGCCGACTATGTTGACAAAGTCTGGCTACAGAACAGACCCGGCCAAGGGAAAATGACGTGAAGCAGTGTGATCTGGTACTAATTGCATCAGTAATAGTCTTGATACATTTGTGGTTTGAAGGCTGAGAGATCCCATACAGGTTACCAGTGAGTTCTTGAAAGCAGCTAATCTCATAAACATTTAGCACAGCTGTCCCTTCAGATCACAGGACCTGCTCCGGCAGATGACACAGACCATGAGACGCAGTGTCCCGACACATCCTTATTCAACAGTGACAGTGTGCCTCCATCAGCTGGTAGACATGACATTGATGATAATGCAGTCTGGGCCTGCTGCATCACTTCCACTTCCTGCACTGATATCTTTAGCGAAGGATTCTTGACCCAGCTGTTGGAGGTTGTTGCTGTTCCTGGACTTGAGGATAGATTTGTTCCTCCTCAATTTCTCTATGCCTTCATATGCAGCAGACATAACGATGATCAACCAGCTGTGGCTGGATCCAGTGGGGACAGTTCCAATGACCTTGTTTGAGGAATGTCAGAAACAAAACAGCTCTTTAATAATGTGAGCAGTCTGCAGTCACAGTACACACAAATGGGAGTTCACCATAGTCCTTGATACAGTAGGAAATAAAGGACACTGACAAGGAAGACCACGGGATGCATGAACCTGGACCTTTGACATAATCAACCATATTCAGATGTATGCAGCACAAGCTATGATGTCCAAATACAGTAGGAGACTGAAAGTGCAATGGGATTACTGAAATCTTCTACCCTCCCCAAGAAAGGTAGCATTGCTATAAGAGCCTGTTGTTAAATACTGTCAATTCAAGGTGAGAGGAAAGCAGCTCCATGCCCTGGAGCTGTGTATGAAACATTGGATTGCCTTTGTGAATTGAAGAACCAAGTGACACATTAAAGGTTGCCTGTGGTTAATTATTATAATTAATTTGTGATGACCAATGATCAGGTTACAATTGCTTTTTGGCCAGAATTTTTGTTCAATATAGTTTGTTGCTGCGCAATGATCACATGCAGAATTCTGTAATTACTGATGTTTTTAGCCTGTAATTTGTAAGTGCCCAATTAATGCAACTCCCTCTGAAGGCCTCATATCACACACAAGTAGGCCACATTTACTCCGCCCACTCTGGGAACCATCTTTCATTTCCATTTCCCAATTACAATTTAAATGGGAATGGAAAGTGGTGCAGGTTGTGCATTGCAGAGTGAGTTATAGTTTCAGACTGATCGAGGTGACCCCCCCACCCCCAAACCCTTGTGTTCCTTGCCCTACCTGTCTATTCCATCAGAGCTGAGGCTCCCCATACTCTCACCCAGCTGCTTCTATTAACTGCTCATCTCCCAGTTTTGATCCTCAGCTCCAGGCCTACAGCTTAGTATGCCAAAAATTGTTACGCACTGTCTCCCACATTAAAGGCAAGGTGGTGGTAACCATCAATAAATACTAACACCCCCCCCACCCCAGAAAATCCTGTGCCCTCAACCATCTCCCACTCCAATATGTCGATCTTTTAAAAAAAAACTTAATCAGGGAATATGTGCACTGCTGGCTGGGCCAAAATCTATTGCCCATCCCTACTTCGTCTTGGTAAGGTGATGGTGAGCTGCCTTCTTGAACTGCTCCAGATCATGGATAGACCCACCATTCCATGAGGGAGGAAGTTCTAGGATTTTGTCCCAGCAACAGTGGAGGAACAGTGATCTATTTCCAAGTCAGGGTGGTGAGTAGCTTGGAGGGGAACTTGCAAGTAAAGGTGTTCCCATGTATCTGCTGCCCCTATCCTTCTAAATGGAGTGGTTGTGGCTTTAGAGGGTGCTGTATGAGGACCTTATATGAATTTTTGCTATGCACCTTGGAGAGGGCATACACTGCTGCGACTGAGCATCGATGTGGAGGTGCCACTTTTGGACTGGGGTGGACAAAGTCAGAAGTCACACGACACCAGATTATAGCCCAACAGGTTTATTTGAAATCACAAGCTTTCAGAGTGCTCCTCCTTCATCACCATCAGTGGTGCCAGGAGTGGATGTGGTGCCAATCAAGTGGCTGATTTGTCCTGGAGAGTGTCAAGCTTCTTAAGCGTTGTTGGATCTGCACCCATCGAGACAAGTATTCCATCACATTCCTGACTTGTGCCTTGTAGATGGTGGATAGGCTTTGGGGAGTCAGAAGTTGACTAACTAAGGTTTGGAGTAGATCTGTAGCTCGGGTTGTGGGTGCTGAGGTTGGTTGGCTCGCCGAGCTGGTTCGTTGTTTTGCAGATGTGTCGTTACCGTGCTTGATAACATCCTCAGTGCAGCCTCCGATGAAGCGTCGGTATGTTTTCCCGCCTGGTTTTTAAACTCTGGGGTCCGTTGCGATGGATTGCCTCACTTCCGGGTTTCCTCCGTAGTGGAATGTATATGGGGTCGAGTTCAATGTGTTTATTAATAGCCTGCTTCGTGGAGTGCCATGCTTCCAGGAATTCTCATGCTTGTCTCTGCCTAGCCTGTCCCAGGGTCATGTCTCACTCATCTGAATCCACGTGGACAAGGAGAACCACGACTTCAACTGGGACAACACCAAGATCCTGGGACAGGCTAGGTAGAGACAAGCTCGAGAATTCCTGGAAGCCTGGCACTCCACGAAGCATGCTATTAATAAACACATTGAACTCGACCCCATATACATTCCACAGTGAAGGAAACCCGGAAGTGAGGCAATCCATCTCAACGGACCCCAGAGTTTAAAACCCAGGCGGGAAAACACACCAACGCTTCATCGGAGGCTGCACTGAGGATGTTACCAAGCACGGTAACGACATGTCTGCAAAACAACGAACCAGCTCAGCGAGCCAACCAACCTCAACAAGGATACTAACTGACGGCAGGGTTTCTAGTCTTTGAACTGCTCTTGTAGTCACTGTATTTGTACAGCTAGTCCAGTTGAGTTTCTAGTCAGGATGTTGAAGGGGGGATTCAGTGATGGTAATGCCATTGAATGTCAAGGTACAATGGCTAGATTCTCTCTTGTTTGAGATGGTCACTGCCTGGCACATGATTGGCACCTGGCACTTAGTTGTTTGCCTCCCTAAGCAAATATTGTCCCAGCGCACTGCCAACAGAGCCTGATAACTTCCCACCTTGCCCTCTACGCTCCTTGACAATCAGTGAACAGACCACCAGGATTGACCATGGCCCACCCCTTGAGTGACTTGGAAGGATAGCCGTGACTGATCTCTGACTAGCTCTCCAATCTGACTGACTGCTAATTTCCAGATTGTTTGCGCTGGACCTGCAGGACTGTCCATGACCCAGTCCCTGAACTGTAATTATAGCAAATCCCTAACCCTGAACACCCCAAGTGGCTGACTGACCATGTCCAAGTCCGTGAACTGAGATTAGATGATGCCCTTGACTGACTGAGGTGGGACCTCCTGATTGATGACAGTATCCCCTTGATTTGACTAAATACTACTCCCCACAGAGTATGTGATATGGCCACTTAGATGTAGCCCATACAGTGTGTTTTCCACGTAAGCTGCTGGTACATGCTGCAGGTATGACGCTAATGTACAATGTTAATGTAGCACTGTGCCAAACACCAACATGTATACCCTCTTCACTCATCATTGTTGGCAACCCAAGCTGCTTGGCTTTGTGCCTGTGTTAAAAGACATGGCAAGACTGAAATACTGTGAGCCTTCACTTTCTGAATGAGGTGACAATGCACAAGAGAGCGATGGTGTGAGCATCCAGCTAGATGCAAATTTAGTTTGACACTTGGTGGGGCCTGTCACAGTGTGCAAAGCAGCTTGATAGAATTTTTATTTATTTTAATCATTTACGAGATGAGGGCATTGCTGGCAAAGCCAGCAATATTGCAATGTAAGGTATCTGTGAGCTCTAAAGTACAGTAATAAGGTGATGATCTGTGTTATAACTAAATCTGTGCTATGCTGTGATGATGTGATATGGCTGGTACTGGGCTGATGCCAACTTCTGTGGCTGGAGGATGCAGGCAGTCGATACCCATGGACATATGCAAAGCTGTTGGATAATGCTGGTTACAACCAATGCCCAATGAAGATGCTGGGGAATTACAGATGCCAGATATCCATTCTGACTTTCATGTTGGGAATTGCTGCCTTCTACTTTCTCTCCATTGCCTTGGGAAAATAGCAACTTGCATGTAAATGAGGTGAGTTTGGCCATAATGAGACATTAATGTTCACACATTGGCCCCTCACTATTCACGAGCAAGACTCTCATCCAGCCATTGAAACATTCTGCACAAAATCAGACTTTTGTCTTTAACATCAAGAATTTCATCATATTTTGCGAACTGTCTAGTCATTGCCCACATTGTTCAGGAGGATGGAAATGTTTGAAAGAATTAAAAATAGAGGGGATAGAATGATAACATTGTTTGTACATTATTAATACACTAGATTTGCAGAGGCAAGCTTAGATTGTTAATCTGACTGACATATATAAATTACTATTTATTAATATTCCTCATAAACATTTGTTTTCCTTCAATATAATAAACATGCAATATTTAGTAAAGGAAGAACCGTAATTCTTGTTTTTGGGAAAAGTGGCACTTATAAGTAAATTATGTGAATGGCACCTGATGAGTATAATTTACATGATATCCCTTTTACTCATCAATCTAACATTATAAAGCTAGGCACCATAACGTTTACCTTGTTGAAAAACCTGTAAGGACTGTCGACAGTGATAGACTCTTGAAGAGGCTAATGTACTTCAGAAAGCCAGAGACAGGTTTTTCAAATCAGTTTAAGTAATATGTTGGAACTGTTTTAATGAACTCAAATTAATTAATTACAGAAGAGTTCATTCCACTTTAGACATGGAAAGGTTTACATTTGTTAATGCTTTGTGCGTCAGCCTGTTCTTATTAAGAGATGTGAAGTAAATAAGGCATTGCCTCTGGCAGTGTGCAGTTGATTTTGTTTTTCTCATCACCACCAATGGCACCTATTAAACTCTGGCTTCTGTTTCTGCTGTAAGTAGGTAAGTTAATTATTGCTCATGAAGCCAGAGATAAAATTGAGTGATGCTCCAGCTCTGAAATCTCGTCCTCTCTGCAAGTTGAGCAGATTCCAGAGCATCAGGAGCCATTACGGATACAGCTGCTACCGTTCGCTGTGTCAACTAATGCATTACGACAACACTTGAGCAATGGTGTGAGCTGAGTGCTGCTTTACATTGCTGCTACACATCACAGTGAAATGAGGAAAGCAGAAGTCTGCATAGGTGGACTCCAGCATGTTCACAATGCATTCAATTAAAGCCTGTTACTGCACAAGAACCAGTCATCTGTCACATCAGGCTTGTGCTGCCAGTTTCTCAACAAGCCACTTATTGAACCCATCTCTCTAATTTAGTTCCACAATATTTAATATTCCAAGTGACGTCTAATGAAAAAAAATAGAATGTATGAACTCTGCTTCAAACAGTGCTTTATGGCAAACAACTTTTAACCATTTTTTAAAAAAAGACATGCTTTTAACCCTCCCTTTTAATTATTTTAGCACTCTCTTTGTTGTACATCTGTGCTCTCTAATTATCATTTTACTATTACTATTCACTCTAACGTAATCCTTTGTAACCATGGTGACTTTTTAATCAGGCTTTTATTAATTAACATTTCCACAGTCCAGCAAAAAAAAAGGAAAGATAACTTGATATTTATGTTACCAAATAGGGAATCCACAGGCCCAGACTAATGATTTAGAGATTTGAGTCTGAATTTTCCATAGCATGTTGGGAACTGGATGTAAGGGTTAGTTCCAGGCCCTGAATCCACATTGTGCTCTTCGGGCATGCCAATCTTCAATGCTCCAGGAACATCTGGGCTGACTATCCAATCCAGGAGTGTGGGTGACTTCCAACTAGAGGGCCAATGAGGGGCTTCTGGCAACCCCATTATCCCAATAGTCATCCACCAATCAAATATTAAATATTTGACTACACGTTTCCTTTTCCATAACTATTCTAGACTGATATTATGATCATTCTTCACAAATATTCTCCCACTGGAGCCTGCTCCAACCCTGCCTCTTTCCTGATAGAGTTTGAAATAATCAAAAAAAATTACAGGAATTTCTACAGTTTTAATCATATTACTATCAGTTTACATTATTATCATTGATTGTATAATTCTTCTATCATCATATAATTTGCTTGCACATTTGCTCTTTTATTGATTTCCCAGTAATTTATGGCCTGTGCCCAGTCTTAAAATAGCTCTTCTCCTGTTGATTCTATCCAAATAGATCCTGGTTTTAGCCCCTCAATGTATCACCCCTCTCCATAATGGTTTATTTGATAAAGATTTCTACATCCTTCTCTAGTTCCTTCCCTTTCCCAAACCTCTTCCTCTCTGAAACAAAACTTTGTTGACATTCCAATGTCTTAGCCTAATGTGATGACTCAAAATTTTATTTACCACACTTTGTGTTTTCATACATGTACCTAAATCCATCTTCATAGTTGACTGCTATCTGATCTGTCCCATTTCTGTATTATTCTTTGCTATACTGCCCTTTATCTCTCCCTGTACATCTCTTCAATATTTCATTCCAATGACCATTCCTCTGCCATAAATAGTTTAAACTTTTATCAAATTAGAGGTTGAGAAGATATGCCCAAAGGACAATTATCCATCAAATAATAGTTTCACAAAAAATGCTGGTGAAGGAGAAATCATAGTTGTTGGAAGTCTGAAAGGAGAAAAAAAAATCTGTCGAATGGTCACATTTCAAGCTCTTGATTTCAATTAATAAGTTATGCATTACTGGCTTTTTCATTTTTTCAAGGAAATACAAATCAGTTTGTTACGAACCATATTTTAAAATAGTCAGAAATGTACTACACACTATATCTATATCTATCTATCTAACACACAATTTAATTAAGTAGTCTCAATGGGATTCATCTACATTAAGACAGTGCATGACTGTAATTATAAAAGCATATCCACTTTTCCTTCCAGTTTTTTTAAGAATTCAGGAAAAGGTTTAAGTCACAATATACACCAAATCCTATGAAGCATAAATAAACATGAGGTCCATTTTCAAAAGCAATATTTGTTTGAAATTGACCCCTACCGATGGTTAAATTCATTTGAATTTGTCCTGGTAATTTTTTTCCAAGTAAAATGTGATAGTCATTTATCATAACAGCATGTTGTGTTTGAGGTTTTGCAGCCATTCAAACAAATGTTATTTCAGATTTCAATTTTAGCTTCAATATCAAAATTTTACTGCATCTAAAATGAGTAATTGTTTTTTGAACCTACACAGTGTGAAGACTAAGCAGATTATTTACTGCTGGGGGTTGTAATTAATGCTTGCTGCTGCAGTTTCTTCAAAGCATCTTAACAACCGTGTCTCATTTTCAAATTATAGGATATTCACTGAATAATTGATGAAATACTGTTATTTTCAACTTGATTTGAAAAGCAAAGTGCGACATTGGTCTATTTTAGCTCATCTATCAAAACAGTACAAACGACTTGTTGTGGCATCTCTCTGCTTATCTTTTAGTTTTCATTTGATCAGAAATTGGTTTATTTAATTCTCTGTACATTTACCCTTTGCCTAAAAAATACCTATTTTTAACATTTATTTTAAAGTCCCATTGTATCCTATTTAATAATGTGTTAAATTCTCTTTTTCCACTGAAATTGCAGATATTTTAATACAAGCTGGGTGTAATTTTCTTTATGTTCTTTTGTATGTGATGCTGAATAAGCTATTTGATACATTGGCTTATAATAATTGCCTGGCTGGGTAGTTTACTTTCTGAAATATGCAACAAAATCCTCATGTTCAGGGCTTACTGACTCAAGCTCAGCTTCAGCTGTCTGACTGGCAGCAGTTCTGTAGTTGGAACCTGCAGGACAAATCACGGTCAATCAAATAAAATTATTCCCTTAAATTCAAAAGATTAAGTAGAAAATGTAAAGGTTTACAACTTTGCTTCATATTTTAAGTATCTGTATTGAGACACGAGAAGGCCAGAAAGATGTGTATTTGTCCTACTTATAATATGTGAATATTATTAAACAATGTATTTTTATAATGAACCAAATACTAGCAATGAATTGGAAACAAGAATGCTCACATTGTTGAGTGGGGTAGGCTTTTTTTATGGTGAGGTTGGGATTTCTGAAGAAGGGTCTCGACCCGAAATGTCAGCGTTCCTGCTCCTCTGATGCTGCTTGGCCTGCTGTGTTCATCCAGCTCCACAACGTTTTATCTCTTTTTGCTCGCATTGTTTGTTTGGTAATTGCAATGTTGATGCAAGATCAGATGTCAAAAGCACAACTTACTTATCTCTTAAGTTAACCAATTTAATTGCAAATATTGGCCGTAGAAACAGTGGACTAAATGTTATCAAAAATCGGCTAAGTGTCAATTTTGGGGAATTTTATGGAGAACGTCTTTCAGTGAACTGTAGTGAGTTATCCCATGCAATTCTCTGCAACTTGCTTCATCATGTATGCACTGCATCCCCCACTCACACTACAGTGCATGGAGCAATGGCTGAAGTGTTTGCCACTGCCAAGACTTCCCAGCATTCCTGGTGCCAGCACCATAGTTAAACCCAGCCATGCACCAAGTCACGTGATGCCAGCCAGGAATTGCCCCTTCACAGTGCACATAGCAGGAGGGGAATAAAGAAATGCTTCTGAGGGTACATTGGTGGTGTGATTGACATTTCATTGCAAATGCAAGTTCAGATTTGTAAATGTATTGCAATTTTACATTATCATTTGCCTGAGTAACTGTCATTGTAACTGCTGCTATAAGAATCAAGCTCCACAGTTTGACCCATCCTTAGCACCACACCATCTGAGAACAGTGTCTAAGGGAATGCTAGCCTTTCCCCAACACCCATGGCAGCATAACATCTTTTCGTTATTCATCACATGCCAGAAAGTTTTCAAATGGATGAAAATGATCATTTTTATTCAGCAGTAGCAAAAGCAAACAAAACAAAAACTGTGTTTGTTTCCATAAACATACAAGGGCCACTTGCCTTTTAAGCAGAAACAAATTTGCAGCTGATGAATTGCCAGTGTACCCAGATCTCTGTTATTGGATCTGGGTGTCAATTAATTCCTGATTGGTTTGTTACACACAAAGCTGCACTGCTCTATGATGGTTGAAGTGATATTTCTCCTTTTCTATATCCTCATCTTCCTCCTCAGAAGATTCCTGCTGCTCTCCAAGCTCTTCAGCAGCCATCACATCTCCTCTTTTCCTGTTTCAGTGTGCAGAGCATTGCCAAACTAGAATTATGTGGTACACCATGTCTGGAGTGCATCGTGATGCTCCAAGACCATTCAGGTATTGGAAGCCCACTTTGAGAAGGTCTAACAACTGTTCCATGACTGCCCTAGTGAAAGAATGAGCTCCACTATATCTATGTATGGACTTAGTCAGGAGCCTGAGGATTCTCAAAGTAATAGGCAGCCCTCAGGGTACCTGGTGCAGACTTCTAAGAAGCAGTACTGATGATCAAAGATGACTTGTACATTGTTGGAGTGAACCCATTTCTGTTGAGGAAGTCTGCTGCATTATGATATGGCACTATCACTATGATGTTTGTACAAACCCTATAGTGCCCTCCAGCTGGCTGAATCAGCTATGTTAACAAAGCCGGCTGCTCAGGTTGCATCTGATATCATCACACAGAAACAACATGATGTAGATCCAGCACAATTTGCATCAGTAATTGCCTTCATACATTTGTAGGCTGGTGATTGTGAGACCGCCCTCTCGCACAGATCCACGGTGGGCTCTTAGAAGCAATCAGTATATAAACGTTTAGGGCAGTTATCACCTTGATGGTTACTAGAATGGCCAAACACTCCTTCAGGTCACAAATCCCGGTCCAATAACTGGCTCAATATCCCAGGTTATCCTCAGTCTGTGTGGCATTATAGCTCACACTGCTGGAGGAAATGGCATTGATGATATACTCTGGGGCTCCTGTACTTTCTCCACATCCTGAGGGGATCTTCAGCTATGACTTCTTCATGTGGAGATGTTTGGCAGCTGCTAGAGGTTACTGCTGGCCCTGGCCTTGCTTGCACATCTGTTTCTCCTACATTTCTCTGCACCTTCAAAGCATGGCAGCTACAGTAATGTTCCTGGGATATGGAATCCTTTATGTTCATCATTAGCTGTCCCACACCCAAAACCATCATAACTGGGGTTATATACAAAATACCATGCAAGGACCGTGAGAAACACCACTTAGGCCAAACCAGAAGAGAATTGACTATATGGAACATGCACACCAATTAGCTGTCATGAGACACGACCAATTCTCTCTTGTCTCACTACACACGGACAATGAGGGACACGATTTCGACTGGGACAACACATCCATAATCACACAAGCCAAACAGATACACGCCAGGGAATTCCTGGAGGCCTGGTACTCCAACCGGAACTCCATCAATAAACAGAGATAACAAGCATGGGGCTGGATGAACACAGCAGGTCAAGCAGCATCATAGGAGCAGGAAAACTTGACGTTTCGGGCCTA